>JAOQGL010000040.1:1110401-1123627 GCA_027564165.1 Gallinago nigripennis | reverse complement strand
GTTCCCTGTCCTTCTGGAACTGGGGAGCCCAGAACTGGTCCCAGTGCTCCAGCTGGGGCCTCCCCAGGGCAGAGCAGGGAGAGAATTTATATCCTTCAGCAGGAGCAAACCCACCTTGGGCCAGCTGGGAGTGGGCTCTGTACTGGAGGGACTGGAGTTTTGTCTGTCCTCTCCACTCCGGGGTCTCCAAGTCCTTGTCCAGACCTGGGTCTCCTCTTTCATACACAGAGACCCCAACCCTCTCTCTGTCTGTGTAAAGAAGTGGGGGCCCTGGGGTGTTTTCCCACTGCTGGGGTGATGGCTCAGAGGGGACAAAGGAAGAGGAGATGTGAGAAGGGACACGAAGGGGAGGTGGAACTCGCTTTGCTCTCCCCACACCCTTTCCTTCCATCTACTCAACCGTGTCCTCTCCAGCTTCCCTGGTTTTCCTCGCGGGAGAGCAATGCTTGGGTTTATCTCTGGTGCCTTTATCGCGGCCCCCGTGGGTTCTGCCGTCACGTTCCTTTATCAGACCTCAGGCCAGTGGCTATCGTGTGGCCATCGGCACCCGCTTCCCCCCCCGGAGGTGCTGGCTGAGAGCAAGGGAGCAGGTTCCTGCTCTGCCATGACCCACCAGCGCCGTGGAAAAACACCCGGCAGGAGCAGGGAGAGACCATCCCTCGGCTGCTGGATTCTTTTAGCTCGGCCGAAGGGTCAAGTTGGGGAGATAAATAACCCTCCTGTCACCTGGGGGTGGCTTGAGCAACAGCAGGTCAGGCTGGGGTCTGCTCCAGAGACCTCGGAGGGTCCTTCTGCTGTTGGGCTCTTCCTCGAGCGGTGGGGCAGTAACGTGGGACCAGTTCCCTCCTCTGGCCCAGACCTTCACCTCCAAGACCTTGATCCCACCAAGCTGGGAAGTGCCTTGAGATGAGGGGCAAGGTCTGGCCACCTTTATATGAGGAGGTGTCCACAGCAAACACCTCTGGGTTCTCCATCTCCCCTGGACCCGGATGCTCCCCCTTGCTCTGCTTTAAAACCACCCCCTTCAGGGGTTTTGGGGGCTGGTTGTGCTCTCCCAGTTCAGACTGGCACAAGCAAAGCAGGCAGCTGGGGGCAGAAATATGTTTTAGGGAGAGATGGTTACGGCCATGCTTCCCACCAGCCCCAACATCTGGCACGATGCTGGTCCTCTCAACAGCAGAGCATGTAATGCATCACCACATAATGCTCAGCTTTTCCTCCCTAAATTGCTTTTTTTTTTTTCTCTCTCCTTTTCAGTGCTGTTTTCTTTGTGACCTACTTGATTCTTGCTTGCTGCTCCGGACCCAGGTAAAAAAACAGTTTCTTTGTGGAATTGCGCGACCAATGACGTCGTGGAGGTGGGATGGGGTCATGTCGACACCGTGACGCGGGGACCGAGGTGGCAGCTGTATTTTTTCGGGCCTGATACAGCTGTGGGTCGCAGCATCACGGCGTTAAAAGCTGAGGTTGAATTGCAGCTGGAAAGCCAGATGTGTTGCAGCAAAAAAAAAAACTCACGTCGCTGCGTAGCCCCAAATTCTCATTATTAAATACCGTAGATGAGGGTGGTCTTTGATCCCAGTGGAGCAGGGCGATGCTGGCTGCTCTGCTGGAATATCATGGAGGTGACTGCTCTCTTGGCCATGGGGCACCCCAAATTCCACACCCCCCCCCACCGTGTGCTGTACATGCCAGTGATTGCATTGCACAGTCCAACCCAGCCCTTCTCTCTTCACTTGCAGGAGGTATTTCCCATGGAACCTGATCCTGCTGAGCATCTTTGTGAGTAGCACATCTGGAGAACATCTGCCCTGCCCCTGGCAGGGGTTTCAGAAGGGCTCCCAGGGCAGGAATTTCCTCCTCTCATTGCCCCAAGTTTGGGCTGAGGAGCTGTAATTGAACTAGAAGGTGATAAGCAGGAAAGAAGGGAGCCTCCGTTTTTTAAAAAGGAAAGAAAGAAAATAAGTAAACAACCTGCAGAGGATGGTAGGAGCTGGGGCAGGGTCCTGTGCAAGAGGGGTAGAGAGACAGAGAAGGTGGGACTGCTCTCGGGGTGGTGGCCTGCCCTCACTTTAACCTGCCCGGTGGGCATTAATCACTGGAGGATTAGAAAATATGTAAAAAAATTGCTTCTCTTGAGCATCCGTTTGAGAAACTCCACTGCCCTTGTTGTTGTGGCTGTGACTGAAGTGTTTTATCTGCCGTGTGTCTCCCCCGGGACATGAATGCAGGAGTAATGTGGTTCTCTTCCCCTCCCAGACGCTCTCCATGGCTTATCTCACTGGGATGCTCTCCAGGTAGGTTGAGCACGTGGACTCTGGAGGTTCTCTGCTCCTCTGTCCTGTCTCTTCTGCCAAAAAAAACCCCCAACCACAACCCCTTCCCTTCTTCTGAGCTATATGGGCCACGTGATCTCTTTGGAGGTCTTCCAGCAGCCACCCAACCCTGACCTTCCCTTTTAAAAACACTTCTTTAAAGAAGGTTTCTGAGACCTATGGTGAAATCCCCTTCTCTGTCCCAGCTGGGATGGCAGAGGGGAGCTCCTGGCTCCTGGAGGGACAGGGACAAGGCGATAGGGGACTGCCACGTGCTGGGATCTCACCCTTTCCACCGAGCAGCACTCCAGCAGATGGGGCTGGAGCGAGACAAGGAGGCTTTTTTCCAGCCCTTTCGTGGGTTTTTTGCAGTCTCCAGCCTCCTCCCTCTTGCCTGTGTTTCTACTGTTCCAGTCTGCTCACAAGATCAGCCCCGGTTCACGTGGGGCCCTGGTGACGAGGCAGATGAGCTGGTGGGTGTTGGTTGGGACAAAGAAAGTAGTGGCTTCAGCAACTCGGGGAAAATACCCGTGATATCGCTCTCAAATCATCCCGAAGGGGAGAGTGGGGACTGGCTTTTCTTAGGGCTGAGCCTGCTGCTGCAGTTAAAATGGGCAGCCAGATGGAATTGCAGGCTCTCTACCTCTTCAGATCCCTCATCCCCTCCAGTTTTCCAAGACCCCGACCCCCATTACGAGCCCATCGTTAGTGTAACGAGTGGCTGCAGCTCTGATTTCCCCTTCTGCTGCAGTGACATTTGCCGTTCTATTTTTATTACCTCCCAGTTTGAATCCTCCTCCTCCTCCATCTGTCCAGGGAGAGAGAGATATTTTTATTTTTTTATACCAAGCCCCCATCTTTGCTGCTCTTGAGTTCCCCGGAGGCATAGACCTACCATCAGGCCTACCCTCTTCTATTTAAAGCAGGAGGAAAACCCATCTAATCTTATTTTTAGTGTTTTCTATCCTCCACTTTTTACATTGGGGGGTGGGAGGAGGGGATTGATAATTTCAGTGCCATTTGTGCCCCCAGGAAATGTTTTCCCCGTACAGCTCTGCTAAGCTTCTGCCCCCCCCATGGGAAACACTGAAAAAAAAGTGGTTTTGCTGTGAATTTTGCAGTTACTACGATACCAAGTCAGTCCTTCTGTGTCTGGGGATCACGGCCCTGGTGTGTCTGTCGGTCACCATCTTTAGCTTCCAGAGCAAGGTGAGCTTGTGCTGGTCAGTCCCTCTGGGAGAAGCATCTCCAGGGGCAGGACACAGGGACCGGCAGCTCCGGGGTGGGGGGGAGGTGTGAAAAGGCAGGTCTGTAGGGCTCTGGAGGCAGGAACGACCCACTGGGATGTAAAGTGGAGGTTACAAGAAGATTAGGGCAGATGCTGGGGTGAGGGATGTCTCAGGGTACAGATGGGGCTGGAAGATGCTAATGTACAGCGGTGGGGTGGGGGGTTTTCTGTAGAATGGGTAGAGTTGGAAGGGACCTTAAAGATCATCTAGTTCCACCCCCTGCCCTGGGCAGGGCCACCTCCCACCACACCAGGTTGCTCCAAGCCCCCTCCAACCTGCCCTTGAACCCCTCCAGGGATGGGGCAGCCACAGCTTCTCTGGGCAACCTGGGCCAGGCTCTCACCACCCTCCCACCAAACAAGTTCTTTCCCACATCTCAGCTCCATCTCCCCTCTTTCCTATTTCGGTTTAAAACCATAAAGAGAACCATGAGATTCTCTCAAAACCATTGATGAAGGAAGTCAATACCTGGCAGTCAGACCCCCATGAGATGATCTACCATGCAACGGTATCAACACATGAGGACAGGGATGGAAGCTTTGCTTTATTCTGAATTTTTGTTTGGGTTTGTTTTGTTTGGTCAGCCACTGGAGAAAAGCTCTGAATGCCACAGACCTTCTTTGGGTTGCTGTTAAAGATTTAAAGGTTACAGCAACAATTTTTGTGAAGATGCCGTGAGAGACAGAATTCATTTTGGACCTGTAAAATTAAGAGTTGCCCGATTGCCCTTTGTGGATTACAACGTAACGTGATTACAGCTTCTCTACGACACTGCAATATATTCCAGGGAACAGTGGGAGCCCATAAATGCACACCTGTTAATCAGGAATGAAATTCCACGACAACAAAAGCTCTGCAACTGGGTCCTGATCCAAAACTTAGGGAGACCAAGGGAGATGACACTTTTCTTCATCTGTGAGCCCAGGACAAGCCTTGCATCCCCTCAAATCATGTGCATTTCACACTGCTCTTGTAATTGGGTTTGTTCATTTAGAGCCCTGATACCACCAGTGTCAACAATATTCACTAATAAGAAACCAAATGATTTGCCAGTACTGTAGGGATTTCAGTGAATTTTAAAATTTCAAAACAGTATCCCTTGATCCGTATGAATTGCAGGAGCAAATTGATTTGCCGGGATTCTGGGTACCCATTTATTTGGTTTCTTCTAATTAAAATGAACAGCAAGTATTTATTAGTCTGACGGTTTATTTACAGCACTTTGCATGAAGGTATAAACGGGGACTGAAGGCAAACTCTGTGCGTGGGAAAGCTGTTATGAGTCTGGTGGGGCTGGAGGGGTCGAGGAGACCTGGGAATTAGCATCTGCTTCCCTACAACCTCAGGAGGACTTGGGGACGTGAATTTTCAAGTTCCTTTGAAACACCACCCCCGTTTATTGAGGGGGGGCTGCTGGTAACATTAACCCCTGGCTAACAGCAATGCATGAGGAAACCTTTCTGACTGTAGACCCTCTGCCTTTAACACTTCTCAGTCCCCTGTTTCTTCTTATCCTGAGCTCTGCTCTGGGTGGCAGCCAAAACCCACAGCTGGGTTTGGTCCTGGACTGATGTTGGCCGTGATACAGACCTATTTGGGCTCCGCTGAAATCACAAACACAAACAACTGAGTAAAAACCTGTTCTTTCCCAGGTCTACTGCTGCAGTTTTCCTCACACTGGGTTTATTCCCCACCCCTGGGGACACACCAGGCCAGGCTGGATGGGGCTCTGAGCAACCTGGTCCAGTGGGAGGTGTCCCTGCCCAGGGCAGGGGGGGTTGGAATGAGATGCCCTTTAAAGGTCCCTTCCAACCCAAACCATTCTATGATTCTATTATATTTTATTCTCAGGGGTTTAATCTGGAGCTGAAACATATTCTGGGGAGAAAAAAAAAAAAAAAGCAGGTTTTAAAAAAACTGATTCTATTACAAATCACTGCACTGTTCTAGGGAGAAAGAGATGATAAAGTATCTTTCCATACAGCAGTTGGAAAACATTACATTGCACCAGGTATTACTGTCAGTATTTTCTTATTGACAATGCTAACAGGTTGTTAAAAGAGGAAGAAACCTCTCAATCACTTCCAAGTAACAGTTGGCTACTGAAAAACATCTTCTGGAAAACCCACCAGCATGCAGGGAGGTCTGCTGCTGGGAAAGGGCACAACTGGGGGCGTTAAATTAAGCCTTATAAAGGCTGGCACTGAATTTTGTGTTGCCTTTTTTTTTAAGCAAAGTCTAGTTTATGCCTTCAGCACAAACCCATAAAACATTCTTTTGGCAGTGGGTTGTGCGGTACAGGATCTCAGGAAGGAAAAAGAAAAGAATTAAGATCAAGCCATGCTGTGAGCAGAGGAACACCAGTATCTAAGGGGAAACTCCCAACAGACACTCTCCCGTAAGTCAACATTTGATCCTTCTCCTCCTTGTCAACTTTGGCTGAAATATCCAGAAGATTCAATATTTATTAACTGGGGACAAATCGTGTTTTCACAGACATCCCATTTCCTTAGAGATCTGGGCTGAAAGCAAAAGAAAATGAAGCACCGAGCCCCAGCTACCTCTGCGCTAGACTTCCCATGACAGGCTGCTGGAAATGCTTTGTACTTGTAATATAATATTAAAATCAATTAAAAAAACCTCCTCTCTCCTTAATTAAGGCCAAATGTATGTGTGAAACTGTTTGACAGATTTTTCAATAATTCAGCTAGAGTGGAAAGTCGGAAAGAGAAAACAGCATTTGAGGGTGTTTCGAGCACAGCACGACAAGCAGCTCATCTGGCTGGAGATGGCAGATGTGTCCCCTCTCTGTCCAACAAGCGGAATTGCCTCGAAACTAGGGAACAAATGCTGATTGGGAGCAGCTGATGGGAACAAGGATGGGCAGGTGGCACACACTCCACCTGACCGTGCGCTGGGATCGGCCTCCAACTGGGCTCCTCAGCCTCTAAATGGGCTCCTTGTCCTTCAACCGATCTCCTTGGCCTCCAAACGGGCTCTTTGGTCTCCAACCGGGTCCTCAGCCTCCAACTGGGCTCCCTGCCCTCCAAACAGCCTCTTTAACCTCCAAAAGGGCTTGTTAGCTTCCAAATGGGCTCCTTGGTCTCCAAATGGGCTCCTCATCTTCTGACTGGGCTCCTTGCCCTCCAAATGGGCTCCTTAGTGGACTCTATCTCCTCCTCTTTGAGTGTTCACTCTTGTGGGTCAATGCCAGTGGTTCTTCCAGCCATCCCTCTATGGAGCACAGGAACACACCCCACGGGTTCCCACGGAGGTAAGGATGGGCAGGTACCATCCTTCAGCTTCTGCAGTTTAAATTTCCCACCCGATCAGCCAGAGGGAGCGACCGGAGCAGGACCTGTGTGTTCTGTTTTGTTTTGTTTTGACACTTCTAGGGATGTGCTGATGAAACTCGCAGGAACGGAGTCAGTCATTTGTACCAGCTTCATCCTTTAAGAGCCCATTTCAATTTCTGCTTCATGCTCTGTTTTCTACTAAGAATGATTATGTGTGAGAAAACCCCTAAATGTCACCTGTGTTTCTGCAAATGCGATTGCAGCAACAACACGCAGCTCAGATCGTGCTGCCAATACAAATCAATGGTGTTAGTCCAATTTCACTGGAAATGGGATAAACAAGAGCATTTCAAGCACAGTGCTCCCCTTCCAGAGGACACGTCTCCAAATGGATGCTTGCATTCCCTTGGAGACCCCAAAGCACCAGCCCAGCACCTGGACAAAGCCCACTGTGGCTCCACCAGTGGATCTGAGGTCCAGCCCAGCTCCTGCCTCCTAGTATGGTGAGCACTGGGGGATACACTGGGAAGGACAGGACCTCTTGGAGCAGATCCAGCAGAGGCCACGGAGATGCTGCAAGGGCTGGAGCCCCTCTGCTGGGAGGACAGGCTGAGAGAGTTGGGGGGGTTCATCCTGGAGAAGAGAAGGCTCCTTTTCTTCTCCAGAGAGTAGAGAAGGAAAGCTGGGGAGGGGCTCTTGATCAGGGAGGGGAAACATAGGATGAGGGGGGATAGTTTTAAACCAAAAGGGGAGATTTAGATGGGATTAGGAAGGAATTTTTCATTCTGAGAGTAAGACACTGGCCCAGGTTGCCCGGTGAAGCTGTGGCTGCCCCATCCCTGGAGGGGTTCAAGGGCAGGTTGGAGGGGGCTTGGAGCAACCTGATATGGTGGGAGATGTCCCTGCCCAGGGCAGGGGGTGGCACTGGATGGGCTTTAAGGTTCCTTCCAACCCAAACCAGTCTATGATTCTGTGATTCTATACCCCAGGATACAGCTGAAGGGTGCCCACTTCGTGCTGCCCACAGACCATGGCCAGTGCATCAACACCAGCAAATACCAACATCTCTTGTAAAATGAGTGAAGTTGGGTTTGGGATGGCACATGATAAAACCATCACGGGAATCTTGGGATTGACCTTCTTGGGAAGGCTGAAGTGTGAGGTTCCCCACAGCCTGCACGCTCCTGCCTGGGACAGACCTTTCCTCAGAGCCAAACTCTTTGCAAATCAACTTCCAGAAGTTAAAATACCAGCTTTCACCATGGATCCTACACCAGTGGCTGTAGTTAAAGAAATGCAGTGGGATCAGCTAAATGGAAACCAGAATCCAGCTCCCAGAGAACAAATGAGAGACTCTGCATCTTCACTAGGTTTAAATCACAAAGGAGTCAGTGGAGAGAGCATTTGGAGTCCACGATCATGAAGAGTCAGACCTTTAAAGCTGCATGCCTTCTGAAGTATCTATAGCCCTAAAGTTATAGAACCACATCATTGTCTCGGTTGGAAGGGACCTTTCAGATCATCGAGTCCAACCATCAACCCAACACTGGGTTGGGTTGCCCACATTGCCTTTCTGCTGCCAGGGAAACAATTAACACAAGCTCAGAGAGCAGCTACCCTAAAAAAATATTCCTCAACTGAAGAGCAAGTAAAGCCATGACTAATGGGATGGATTTTGCCTGCCCAGGAATGTGTATGCGATGGAGAACTCGCCCTTAACGAAGGTGCTGTGCTGCCCTGAGCCAGGCTCCTCACAGACTTTGACCACCTCAGATGGTGATGGGTAGAGAAGCTGGAAGACCCCAGAGATGAAGTTGATCCATCTGGACCATGGCTAAAGGTTTCTGCATGGTGAGGCAGTGGCTCTGCACAGGAGGACTCATCTCCCACTTCCAGCAGATACCAACCCATCCTGCTCCACCACCTCCCTCTGCCGCTCTCTGAGGACTCCCAAAGGTGTCAGGAGATACGTATTTTGGGCTGGATCAATGCTATTCTGGTAAACACACTCTGAACCCTCACTTCCCACACCCAGAGATTCAGAGAGGGGAGCAGGAGAACTTTGTTGGAATTGGTTTGCTCCAGACTGGGAAGCCCTTGCAAACCCGGCTGGAATCGATGGGCAGATAATGGAAAAAGCGTACCAGGCCTGAAAGCAGGCACAGGCCATCTTCAACTGAGCCCCAGCACAATCCAGGCAACGGTTTATTTCTAGATTCTAGCTGAGCTGTTACTCTATAACTTGAATTTGAAAAGATTTACATATATTTATTGTACGTGGCATTAAAAATTCATACATAGGAAAGGCTCTTTGCAAAACTGCCATTTTGTCCCACATTTGTGCAGAAGGGCATTAAAGTATCGTGCCAATGAAATGAAAATTCAATGAGAGTTTCATTTCAAAAGTGGGAAGCATTTGAAAGCAATAGCCTAGATATTTCTTCAGAGCTCTTGGCTTTTGAATGTAAGAACTAGTCTAAATCAATTCAGAGTCCTAAAAAGATCTTATTTCATCACTTACGAGCCCGTATCCCCTGTTGAGCCTGGGCCATGGCCATTAAATGAAGTGGTTTAGTTTATCTATGGTTGGGGGGGGAGTAAAGATATTGGTTTTTTGGTGAGTTGTGCACAAACCACCCAGGCTCCCAGGACCCACCACGAGGCTTCGCAATGCCATTTGCTCAGGGTACAGCAACCCCTAATGGGGATCCTGTGTTTAAGCCCTTCATCTGCTCTTTCCTTTTTTCCTCCTCCTTTTTTTTTGCCTTTCTTCTTCTGACCTGAGAGAGGTGACAAAGCAGCCCAACCCTTCGCCAGTCACCGCAACACACACCAAAGCACACAAACACTTTTCATTCCTGGGTTCTGCCTCGCAGAGATTTATTATTTCAGGCAGTGTTGCCCTTAATCTATAATAAACGCAATTCCAGCCCGATGGATCTGTTTGCTCTTTGTGTAATGAAAAGCCATGAAGAAACCTCAAGCCATTTTCGAGATGATCCATTAAAAGCTGACTGCAAATCAAGGGCCTAAACCAAGGAAGAATATGGTATGATGAGTTGCAGTAGCATTTCTAGGGTCATCTGTTTCTTGTTCTATGCAAGGAAAAAACCCACCCTACTCCTACAAAAATAAAACCTTTTTCTGTGCAGGGAGCACCCCCAGACACGACACCCTGGCCCTCGCCTGCTGCTCCTCTTCATCCCAAGAAGGCTTCCAGCCTTCTGGCTGCACAACGGCCAAAGTCCTGCTGGGAAGTTTAACAGGAAAAGAGAAAATAATATCTCTGAGACAGTTTTGATGGGTCAAAATAGCCATTTTAAATGAGTTGTTAATTATGGGTGTTTGATGCATTGGTTGCCCTTTCGGATGATCTAGGCTTGTACTAAGCTGCTGAAATCTGATGGTATTGGCCCAGACAATCTCTCTGTGGTTGTCTTCCAAAAAAATGACAACTCCACCTCTACTTCTAACATTTGCCCCTTAAGTCCTGATCTTAAAAGTTACTACATAGACATTTAATACTATCTGACAATTGTGGGTTGAAAGGAACCTCAAGTGACCAACTAACTTCCATCTGTACCCCAACAGGTACAGGCTGTATCTGAACAGAGGGTTTCCATCACCCTTTCTGTACTGATTCATTTTCAGCCCCAGTTCTGCTTGACATTAATGGTTACTGTTCCTTCTTTTCATACCAGTTTCTAGCAATAAGGAGAAGATATTACTTCTTCCCCTTCCCTGGGTGCTGCTTTCTCCTCGTCAGCTGAGAGGCTGGAAAATGTCATCTCGTTGCCCTCACGCCCATCTGCTTTCAGACAAAATTAACTTACTCCTGGTCGGAAGCAACAGGGTCCGGGAGTGCTCCCAGCCACGGTGGGGACCTCCAGCTTCTCGCAGAGCAGAGCCCAGCCCGAGAAAAAACCCTTCCCATTACTGAGTGATGTTGGCACAAATTGATCCTTAATAGCTTATTCGCAGAGTTTACACAAATACACCTCTTTGGCAGAACCTGCTGCTCTTTGTTTAATACCACTGAGTGTTGGCATCTTGACATCCTCGGTGTTTCGCGGTCGCTCTGGTCTTTTCAGGGCAGTACATCACCTTTTCATCTCCCTCTCCGTGCTCAGATGGTGCACACGTCCATATTTCACTTCTTGAACTTTCCTAACAATCACACAGAATGGCATATCTGCACCACAGCTTCAGAGGATTCGTGTTCTGTTCATTTTATCACCTGCGGGTAATTTTAAAAGACATTTCTTCTCCTGACACATATCAATAAATTAGTTCTTTCCACAAGGACAAAAGCAAAATTCCTATATTTTTCTGGGTCCGCCAGTCAAAGCTTTGCCCTCCCCAGTTATTCACCAGACAATTATTCTTGGAGCTTTTCTAAGATAACTAAAATTTTCCTTTCTTGTGCTGGAGACCACTCCAACCAACGCAGTTTATCACAGCACGGACACCTCTTTGGCCTTTTCCATCATCAGGCAGATCAAACCCAGGATTGTACTCCTGACCTTCAGCAGTTAATACAGGTGACCAGCAAAATTGCCCATAATGTGCCCGAAGCACGACACTGCAGAATTAAAGTGCTCATCTTTCTTTCACTGAGTGCAAGAAAAAGGACTTACGCTGAGTCGGTCAATTAAGAAGGCATTTTTCTCAGGACCATTCCCAATTAGTCACTATTCATCTGTATGTTCATCTAGCAGCTCACCAACCCGTTGTCCCCAGCAGATGAACCTTACGTGACTTTGTTCTCACCATCAAAGGCATTTCTGGCAGAAAATCCCCAAAGATACTTTGCAAATTGTGGATTTTTGATCTAGAGGGACCGCTCTGCGTTACCGTGGCTCTGAATGTCACCACAGGTTGCCCTGCCCCAGTGTCACTGTAATTTACAATCCACTCTTTGATGGTAATACTGGGAGATGTTATCCATGCGGATAAAATCTTCCCAGGGCAGTGGTGGAGTCCCCATCCCTGGAGGTATTAAAAGCCGGGCAGATGTGGTGCTGAGGGACATGGGTCAGTGGTGGGTTTGTCAGGGTTGGGTTGATGACTGGACCCCACATCATGGAGACTAAATCTCTCCACGTGCCACAGGCCACAATCACTTCCCCAGAATTTCTTCCAGTGAAACAGCAAAGGCCATAACGACACACCTCGGGTCCTGGGGCAGGCTGGGAACACACACCCTTCCAAGCTCCGTGGGGGGCTTGAGACCAGGCATTTAAAATTTATGCCAATTATATCTTAATGCTCATTGACATAACCAAACCTTCGATTTTTAATGCATTTCATCTACTGCTGAGTCTAAACCTTGGGCTCCAGAGGCAGGACCTGCTCCAGCAAGGGTAGCATTTCCAAAGAAAAGATGGAGCAAGGCTGGAGGAAAGAGACCCAGGAGCCCCAGCGATGGTCCAGCTGAAATAAGCACACACTCCCCAGGCAGCGGCTGCGGGAAGGACTCGGTGCTTTTTTCCTCTAACATTAAACAAACAAGCTCCTTTCCCTCTGCCCTTCAGGTCACAGATTGGATTTAGTATTCTTATCCTCCCGCATCCACTGGGGAGAATAATTGACTCACAGAGAGAGTGGATGGACTGCATAAGCATATAATTTTGTTAATTTTTAGGTCATTATCTGCTAGTGAATGTAGAAGCCAGCCAGAGCTCACAGTTCATACAAAATTCTGAAGGCAAACCCTTTTTAAAGTAAGCTCTTAAACGACTAACTAATAAACACAAGTTTAAGCCACTGATTCCAATAATGCAAAACTTTTGACAACTGCACAGAGAAGTCATCAAGGAAAACCTGCTTTTCCTCACCAGTAGAGACCGAAGAACCGATGACTTAACAATTCCTATGTCACAGTTATATCCAGAGGGACTTGCCTAGGATCTACTTTTGGGGAAAAAAATGGGGGCAGAAGAAAGCAGAAAGCACCATTAGACTTTGTCTCTGTTTCTTGGTCTGTCAAGTCTCTTTTGCTTTTTTGTGGGCATAAACCTTGTCCGTGAGCAGACAAGCTGGGTGGTTTCCATGTGAAGGTCCCTCATGGGTCCTCAACAGAGGAGCTCACTGAAAATGTTAAGATCCTATTGATGTGCGTTCGAATAGCAACCACACTCAGTGGGCTTTAGGATGCTGGGACAGTGAGATCTTGGAGATCCTGGAGAAGAGAAGGCTCCAGGAAGACCTTAGAGCCCCTTCCAGTCCCTAAAGAGGCTCCAGGAGAGATGGGGAGGGACTCTGGATCAGGGAGGGGAGCCCTAGGAGGAGGGGGAAGGGTTTGACACTGACAGAGGGGAGATGGA
>JAOQGL010000040.1:1031501-1042852 GCA_027564165.1 Gallinago nigripennis | reverse complement strand
GTAGGTCCCTTCCAATTGAAAATATTCTATTCTATTCTATTCTATTCTATTCTATTCTATTCTATTCTATTCTATTCCATTCCATTCCATTCCAATCTGTCCTGTTTCATGGCAAGACCCCACACTGTTCTACCAGCCCCTCCACCCAGTGTCCTTGTGTCTCCTCTCCACCACGGCACGTTCATGCCCTCGCTGCAGAAATGCCTTCAAACTAATGCCTGGAGAATTACAGAATTACAGAATCCCAGAATCACCTAGGTTGGAAGGGACCTTTTAAGATCATCTAGTCCAACCAATAAAAAAAAAACAAAACCAAAAAAACCCACCACACACCCCACCACATTCACACCACACTAAACACCACCCAACACTAATCTATATCCCCGAGCACCATGTCAACTCGTCTCTTGACGAGTTCATTCCTTCAGAATGCAGAGAACAAATCCCAGAGCATGACCTGCACGGGAAGTTTCACATGGGGACCTCAGCACCGTCCCTGTTTGAATTCAGGGTGACAGTGACATCCTGAGGATTCCACAGATTCTCTGACTTTGAGTGTTTTTAATTTCTTCATCCCCTGGCTGCAGAGCAAGGACATGATCCTGGGCTGTCGGTGCACACAGATGAGCACTGGCTGGAGGTGTGAACACCGCAGACAAGTGTGGTTTTGGGGTTGTACCCCATCTCCCTGCTGGGGACTCTCCACCCAGTGCTCCCCAGCAGGATGGCCAAAAATCAGTGCGGGGAGCAGATCCGAGAGCGGACTTTGGCCCCCTGCTATTAACCCCACTGGGTTTGATGGGAAAGGCAGCAGCAGACAACCAAGAGGGCAGAATCAGCATCTGGAGCAGTTCAATTTGAAATTAATGACATAAATTACGTAATGAGAAAAGATTAGCTAAATTAGTGTTTCCGCATGAACTCTGAATGCAGATAGCACGACCGCAGCCTGTGCCTTGAGCGCACTCCTGCTCCGTGCTAACACTCTCCCCAATATCTCACTTGGTGCATTTGGTGACCGAAATATTTCAAGTTTCAGACACAAATGGGGGGCTGCAGCATTTGCTCCTTCCCCCCGGCTCAGTTCCTGCTGGAGAGCCCCACGGCACCTCCCTGACAGCAAGAGCTCCAAGCCTGACACGAGCCATCCCGAGCCGACACCGTTCCACAACGGCTGACCTTGGGCTGCTTCTGAAGAAAATGAATGAGCTTACAGAGGTAGTCAAGTGGAAAGCCGAAACTATCATTTTCCAAAGATATTCAAGGTAAAAAGCCTCAGGGACAATCTTTTGTCACTTTCTGAGACTTGATTAACTGCCTTAATTCCACATGATTAATGGCTTCCAAACCTCTGGAGACCCAAGTCTCTGTACACATCCTGTGACAGGAGTGTCTTCAAAAAAGCCTTTCTCCAAAGACCCTACGAGCTGCTTGGGAGCCACAGCCACTGGTGCCCCCAACAGACCACACAACCCACTGCCTTCCTCCTGCCCAAGCTTCCTCCTCCTGACCCAGCCACAGCAGGGATGTGGAGAGATCCCAGTCACACCACTGGGAAAAGCTGTTTGCCCACAACAGGCGGAGAGCGGCGGTGTCACCCGCTGAAACCCCAGAGGGAAATAAGCCTGCTGGAAAAATGGCTAGGGACAACTCAATGGGATGGGCCAGGCTAGAGAAGCTGCTGGAAAGCTTGCTCCCGTGCTCTGGGAAAGGACCTGCTATTGCCCCATGGTGGCTGAAGAACAGCTTTGTATAACAGGCTGAAAATTGTCACCATGTTCTCTCCAGCATTAACCAGGAACTGGACCACTCGTGTGTGGCACTTCATCTGAGGAGAAGCTGGCTATCCAGAGGGACAAAGCCAACCGCTTGCCAATGCCATCCCAGGGAGATGAAAGATCCCCACAGAGATAAGGACAGACTCAAAAACCAAAGTGGCCTCATGGGGTGCTGTCTAGAGCTGTGGTGAGACTACGTTAAATCCCTCTTTGGTGGCCCCCTCCTTGCTCACTTGGGCTGCCCAAAGAGGAAAAAGATGTGGGTTTAGGAACAAAGGATCACCATGGTGGAAAAAACAGTCACACAAGTGGTGGCTGGAAGAACCTCTGAAGGCTTCTGTCTCTCACTTGACATGAGACCATCGCCAGCACTAGAGCCAGCCGTCCCTGCCTTTGTCCACTGAGAGCATAGGGAAGGGGAAGGAAGAAGGCACAGTGGGGGATCTGAGGGGAATAGAAGCTTTTTTTCCCAAGGTTTTGTGAAGAGGGAGCTGCAATACGGTTGATGCAGGCACCTCAAACAGAGGTCTGCTGCCCCCGGGTGGTGGGAAGGATGGAGGAGCAGTGTCCATACCCTCTGCCTTGGTGCTCAACCAAGGAGACGAGGCACTCTACAAACCTTGACAAGAGGAACGCTTCCCTTTGCCAGGAGCCAGTCCGCTGGCAGAAATGCCATCCTCAGCATCTCTCTTGCTGAGAGAGGAGTTTGCTGGACTTGGGTGCATAACCACAAGCCACGGCATCCCTCTGTATCTCAGGGACCAGGTCTCTATGATTTCAAGGATGTCCTCTTCTGCTCTCCAGCAGAAATGACTCAAGAGTGTGAGAAAGGCGTTCAGAGCATGTCTGTATTTCCATGTCCCTCTGAGAATCCCAGATCTCTGAGCAGCCCTGGCAGGGGACTGCTGTCCTGGCACTCTGAGCCTGCTGATGTTGCTCTTTAGAACCACTGTGTCACCTGCGACACCTGGACAAGAGACCTGTGACAATGGAGCAGAATGAATGGAAACTTACCAAGGCTCTACCGAGGAGTTAGCAAACCCCTGCTGACAACAGCAGTAACAGTCACACCCAATTTCACCCTCACCAGTGACCACTGGTGGGTGCTCCCCATGGGTCAGTGGGGAGGAGAAGCCCAGGTGTTTCAGTCTTGCAACCTAAAGTGGCCCAAAATGCAAATGGAAAGAGAAGAAAACAAAAAGAAAGAAGGAAGCATGGGCCTCGTCGCTTCACAAGACTTGCCCCATCAGCCTGTGTTCTCCAGCGTGTCTCACGGGTCACAGCGAACACGGTGGCGTTGAACATTTGGACTTGTTATTGTAAACAAAATGAAATTAATGCATTGAACGAGCCCGAAGTGGTTAAGCACACAGGCACCACACAGGTCCTACACAAGCCACCAGTAGAACACTGGTAGCTGAATCATTAATCACCTGTCACAGGTTAAAACGGTAGAGCCCGCAGGAAAAATGTGCAGTATTTTATGCAGCACAAGATAATGGATAAAAAATTCATCCCGTTTCTGCCCTTGTTAATAGAATGTGAGGACTGTGCATCTACAGGATCTATAAATAAACTACCAAGGCTGACTTGCTTCTACTGTACTTAATGGTAGGAAATTGGATGAAGAGTCGCTCGGGCGGGCGGTGACCTTGGGAAGCCGGTGTGAGGAGAATACGTAGGGGCTGACTGTGCTCTCCCGAGGTGGGCGTCCAAGAGAGGGTATGGACAGCCCAGCTGCCACCTTCTCGGTCGTGTTATGGAAAGCCAGAATGAAGCTCACACGAACAGCTCACCGAATCACACGTGGAGTGGATGATTATCTTTATTTATTTATATTTACAGGGAAAATGAAAGCACTGTAGAGATCAATAGAGTTTGGATTCTCCAAGCGGAACGCAAGACCTGGCTCTGTGGAAACAACTACTGAACTTCACCGGGCACCCACTCGCACACTTATTTATTGGCACCATTCTCCAGTAAATGCCTGGGAGCTATCGCTGTTAATCAAATCCCTGCTGAGCGAGGCCAGGGGCAGAAGGGTTCTGTTAACACACAGCTCATCTCTCCAGGGCTCAATCTACCATCCCACCACCCTGCCACAGCCCCACGGCGCCCCTGCCCAGCCCTGCTCCCGGGCAGGGAAAGCATCTGATAAAAGGAGGATAGTTTTACATCTAAGGAACTAATTCCCATTGCTTATACCTTGGCTGAGCTTTCGGCAGCTCAGTCTACACTTGCTGTGCGAGGTCAGCCCCAAGCCAATCTCCCTGGAACATTTCCACCGCAGTAAGTAGGCTCCTTTTAAGAAAGACAGCAGAGAATGCCCCAAACCTGGAGGGGATGAGCAGCTACCAGCCAGCAGTCCCAGACCACCTTCAGTGAGGTCGTAAATCAAGTGTTAAAATTTAAGGATACATACTGGTCTCATATAACTTAGCTAGAAACCTGTTGCACGTGTAACACACTGGTTGATAGTATCCCAGGATCACTCAAGCTGGAAGGTCTCCAGTCCAACCTCCAGCTGAAGACAGGTCAGCGGTGAAGTCAGACCTTTATTCTTCAAGGATAGAGACTATATAAAGTCTCTGGGCAACCTGTTCCTCTCCTGCACTGTCCCCATGGGAGTACAACCTATAAAGCCCCACCACCCTCTGAGCCAACACACCCAACCAGGCTTTTGCTCTTGTCTACCCACCCAGGCTGTAATGTCCAAACCTGGAAACATCGATATTGTACGACAGAAGAATATTATGTCAAAAATGTTGCTAAAGTCAAGGTAACCACCATTCATCACCATTAACCACCAAGTCATGGTAACCACCATCTGCACATCCAGTCATTTTATCATTGAAGATAATCAGGTTGGCCAGGCATAACATCATCTTCTTCCCCTTCACACACCCAGAAGTATGGTCCATGGTGACTCACTCCATCATTTTTCTAGGGGTGAAAAAATTCCTGGATTGTTCTTTTGACCTTTTTTGAAGATGGATACAACATCTGTCTTTCTCTAGCTGCAAGGGAACTCCCCTGATCACAACTTCTCATAGCACCCTCACAAGGACATCACCCAATTTGGACACATCCCATCTGGTCCCATAGACTTGTTTGTGACAACTCAAGTTGTCACAAACAATCCCTGAGCTGATCCTTACCCACTTCTGGTAGTTTTTCTCCTCCTTGAACCCCTACCCTATTCCCAGAGGCCCAGGACACCTTGCTGGTGAGAACAGAAGCAAAGAAGGCATGGAGTGTCTCAGCTTCATCTGTATCTGCTGTCACTGAACCACCCACCCCATCCAGCACCTGGCCCACGTGCTCCTTACTCAGCTCATCATTGCTGATTTAGCAGTACATATTCTTCTTGATGCCCTGGACATTCCCTGCAAGGACCAACTCAACAACAGAAATGACTGTCCACGCCAAATTCTGAGTTATCCCAGGCTTTTCATGATCACTGCACTTCTTGCTGATACTCGCACTGCTACGAGTTTTAGTGCCAGGCCAAATTAAATTCATTTTACAGTATGTGTTTATATTCCTGCTTCTTAATAGAACAATTTGGAAACCTACTGGACACCTCCAACAACAACACTATTTTTTCTTTATGGCAACAAAATGGGTTCTTTGCCTTTCTTTTCTCAGGGAAAAGAGTCAGCAAGGGCAGCACCCCAGCTTGCATAAGAATGGACTTTTTTGACATACTGTTTGCACAAAAACTGTTTAGCACTTCCAAGCTGTCACTTTGTCACACAACTTTCTATTAATTATATTTATAATTCCTTACACTGGGGGAAGGGGTGGGGAATAGAAACTGAATATCAAGTGAAATTTACTTTGTCTCCCCTGTAGTGAGCAAAGAAAACTCAACTCATCTTATTGCAATTTCATGACCCTCAGCGTGAGCTGGTGAAAAAATCCTCGGTGATGTTACTTATCAGTCCCATGGAGTGCTGGGTGCTTCCTTTAATCTTTGTTACAACCACAGCTGTAGAGAGGCTCCAGCATACATGGTCAGGAATAGCCTTTGTGCCTGGAAAAGCACCAATGTTGCTTCCAGACTGAAAAGTTTCCACATTGCTCTCCCTTTGCTCCTCTCTCTCCACACCTTACGGATACCCATGTCTCTCTTCCCTAATAACTGTTCTTACAGCTGTTTCTCAGTCTTAAGAGACAGACATTTTTGTGATACTCTCATGATTTCCTACAAGTATCCCAAATGATGTGGGGAGACAGAATACACTGAGATGAGGAGAATGTAGGTAGGAAACGATCTCCTTATCACGACAATGTCACAATGAATAAAGACCTTGGAAGACAGAGGACGGTTAATGAAGCTCAGGTGGTGCTGGTTTTGCAGGTGTGCCAGCACCAGGGGAATACAGGACAGTGAAGGCTGGTTTCCTCTGCTGAGGAAAGAAGATGAAGAGCTGACAAGAGAACTCGTGGGAATTCAAATCACCCCTTCCCGTTTGGTGTGAAACTGGTTGTGTGTCCTCAGGAGCAGCGCACAGCCTGGATGGGTTCAAACACCCAGCTCCAGTGAGGCACGATTCTGGCAGCCAAAGCGCATCAACAAAAGGGAAGGAACTTGTCCCATCATCATTATTTCACTCCAAAGCGTGTTTACTGTCACCACAGAGATGGTTCAGCTCCGAGCGCTGCGGCACTGGAGGCTGCAAACACACAAACACAGAGAGTCTCAGCGCACAGGGCAAGGGAAGGGAGTGCTGTGTTTGTCTTACAGAGCGCTGATGCAGGAAGGAAGGAGTCTGGGGCTGGCTGGAGAACAAGGTGGGATAGTGCTGCTGCCTCAGCTCTGTTTCTGCTGCTCTTCATGTTTTAAAGAAATTCTGCAAGTGAAAGCTGAGCTGAAACTGAGATTTCAGGGGTTTACAAGCAATAATTTCCATGAAAAGCATGTACCATGAAGTTGTGATGTTCTGAAACCCTTCCCGGCTGCGGAGGAAGGCACCTGTTTGCACAATTTAACTACAAACCCTGAGGACAGAGATCTTACAGGGGATGCTTTTGGTGAAAAAACATAGATTTGATCTGTCAGCATCTGTTATCGGTCAAATGAGAGTTCATGCCTTAATTTCGCCAAGGGGAATCACTCGGAGGAGCTGAAAGGGCACCATCCAGCAAGTGTTAAGCATTTGCGAAAAAGAACTTCTCTTTATTGCCAAAGACACCTCTGAAAGAACAAAACTACTTCCAAAAAGCATCATTCATCACTTCCTAAAATAGAAACTTGCAGTTCTGCAGCACTAAAAGCACAAAATTTCATAATTTCTTTTTATACCCTTTGCTAATTCTTTAAAAGGAAGCCAGAGAATAACTCAGTAACTTTCTATAGTTAGTCTAATCCTCAAATTCCGCTCCTTTCATATTTTTTTCTTTATTATCTACTCATAGCCAGAGCTGATTTTGTCTGATAAGAGGGCAAGAATCAGGGATACCCCCAATAAAACCTAAACTGACCCCACTGTGTGGGATGGACAGGTCTGGACACGGTTCCAGGGGTCTCAGGAAGGGACTGACCTGTCCCCAAGGTGTGTCCTTTGCACTCCCATACATCCTGCACCTCCGCAGGGCGCTGAGCCACGGCCACGCGCCCCAGAGAGCACATTTTGGCTGCTCCGGAGGGCATGACCTCGGCAAAACCTGTACTTCCCATGATCGGTGCTTTGTTCTATCTATCTCACTGAGTAAACCCTGAATTAAACTAATAACCATTACTATATTATTCGGAAAAGTACAAGAAAGCCCACAACGTGTCTGGCTGAAGCAAGGTTTTTGTGATTGAACAATATTCAGAATGTATCTTTTCTGTATTTACACAGAAAGACCCAAATGTTACCAAAATCCAGTCTCCTCAGAGTGGCTCCACAGCAAACACCGCAACAACAAATGTCTTATCTGCTATTAATGGTACATGGTGTCAATCCCACTCATTGAAAACATGACACAAACAAAGCCTTTCCTGTCCCAAACATCTTTCAGCTGTGCTCGTGTCGCAAACATCTTGGGCTTCAATTCAGCCAAAGCTAAAAGCAGCCTGCAGCACACGGACACGCGGCTACCTCCTTACTGCTGCTGGCCATAAGGTAGGAAACTGCCACCCTTAGCTGGCTTGGAGCTCCAAAACCCATGGGCTTTGGTGTCAAAACCAAACATGGTAACCTCTGTGTGCCAAGTATAATTCATGAGTCCTTTCCGTGGGTTTTTGGCAGTTCTCCTCAAATCAACCCAAACAACACAGGACACATTATGTGTGTTCAGATGTGAGCTCGATCTGCCCAGCCAGCTCACTGGTGTGAAAGCAATCCCTGTCCCCTGGCCGGTTTGTACCCCTGGTGTCCGCTCCAGGAGCACCTTCCAGGGAACTGTAGAGAACAAGAAGGTCTTCCCTCAGCCTCCTATTCTCCAAGCCCAACAATCATAGAATCACAGAATGGTTTGGAAGGGACCTTAAAGACCATGCAGTGCCACCCCCTGCCTTGGGCAGGGACACCTCCCACCAGACCAGGTTGCTCCAAGCCCCCTCCAACCTGCCCTTGAACCCCTCCAGGGATGGGGCAGCCACAGCTTCTCTGGGCAGCCTGGGCCAGGCTCTCACCACTCTCGCAGTCAAGAATTTCCTCCTAAGATCTCAACCTCCCCTCTTTGAATTTAAAACCATTACCCCTTGTCCTATCACTACACTCCCTGATAAAGATATTAGGGCTCTAAAGGCCTGACCAGTTCCACTCTCCTGCCCTAAGGAACCACGTCATCGACCAGTGAACTGCCCTAGTGGGTACCACCACCAGCTCCAGCCAACCTCCCCAGACCCCTGCAGCCTGCTACGGGTGCTACTGGGGCCATCAAGCCCTACCAGGAACTGGCCACAAGCCAGTCACAGCCACAAGCGGCGACCACAGCTCTGAAGCAACACAGCCCAACACTGGGATGGAGAGATCCAACGGGACAGTGGAGGGAGACATCCCAAGTAGCCATAGCAACCCCTCGTGGCTATCTATTTCCCTTCCTACTGCATTAGTGCTTCTCTCTTCTGCTACTGATTTTCCATCGCGCTGTATAAGCCACTGGGATCTCCAGCCAGCTGGGACGCTAACGGCCTTTGAAAATAATTTTATTAACAGGTTTTCTTCTTGTCATCCTAAAAGTGCTGCAGTCAACTTGGATTTAAAAAGGAGAAAGAAAGGAAAAAGATTCCAACACTTAATCTCAGTGGGCAACAAGCTGGTATAACCACTTCGGGATGTTATTGCCATTCACTAGCCTTATGTGAAAATGACTGGCCAAGATTCGGCCAGGATTCTTGTGACTGGGAGAGCTGGGCAGCTCCCCTGGGGGTGTTTGGGCTCAGCACCCTGACCACAGGCAGCTATGAGGATCCTTCTTTGCCCCGTGACTAGCCAGTGGTCCTCCTGGAGAAACCATGGTGGGGAGGTGGCACCTGGGGGTGGCACAGGAGGACACAGGAGCTCCTCTTGGCCAGGAAGAACCTCCGGACTCAGCCTCTACACCTCGGAGCAGTCACGGAGCCAGACAGTTCTTTCTAAGCTTCACCCACCGGACTCGCCCGCTCTCTCCTCCTACTTTATTTCTGCAATATGAAGGGCTTATCATATAAAGGGCAGCCTTCATCTCCGGTCCAAACAGGTTAATTTCAGGCAAAATTAGGACAAGAGGAAAACCATACACCTGAAACAAAATTTCATCCAAGAAGGGCTGATGAGCCTCACCTTCACAAAAGAAAAGGCAGGTCATTCTGTCAGAATTGGCTGCCTCTTGCAGAATCTTAATGACTTATTTATTTATTATTTATTTACTACTCTTGTTAGTATGTGAGGAAGAGGGAACAGAGTGAAGAAAAGCAAGATAGATTTATCTAAAATTTATAATAATGCATACTCCCTGTTGTGCTGCATTAAAGCTGTGCCAGGAAAGCACTAACCTGTGATGTTCTACAAGAGGTAATTAAGTGTGAGGAATCCAGCATGTCGGGTTTTTGTACCTGTACCCGAGGAGCAGGAACGCTTACCCCGGCCAAGGCTCTGTTCTTCCAAACCTCTGTCACCCAAAGCCTGGCAGCAATACCTGAGGAAACGACCATTTTGTCACACATGGCTAGAACAGTACTGGGCGGGATTCCTAGAGAAGAAAGTTAGCTCTCGTCACCTCCTGAAGGGGGTCTGAATCAGCTTGGGAGCCTCTAACGACCTTCTAACTCTTTATGACTTATATCTATCACTGCAGACCCACAGAGCTGGGGTCACTCAAAGGATGCGGGACTGCTACCCCCAGAGTTTTAATTCCCTCAGGTGCTTTACTACTGACAGTTCTCCTGCACAGCACCAATGGCCAACCATCCCTGTGCCTCTGGGACCTCCCAACCCCCAAACACCAACGTACTGACGTTCCTCCACAGGGCTGCGTGGCGCAGAGCGAGCTGCCAAAGAGCACAGCGATGCATTCCGCTTCAAAAGGCTTGTTTGCACTGCTTCCTTGAAGGAATTGGAAAATGTTCTCTCTCCCTTCCCTCTAAATGGCACTTTGGAATTAGTATGCCATTGTGTGGATCAAGGCCATTTGGAAGAATATAAAATATTCAATTAATAAGACTTTGGAATATTTAATCATGACATTGAAATGCTAAGGACTGCATTAACATTTATTATTCTCTATAAAGGAAGGATCCCCAGCACTCTGCCTGCAACTGTTCCATAATAGCTCTTTAGAGCTCGATGTGGGTTTTTGGTCTCCTTCCTAAACCAATGCTAAAAGGCAGTATTAATGCAGATTAAGCTAAATTTCATAACCACTAGAGTAACACTCCAAGAGAGAGTGAAATTACTAGCTCTTGATTTAAAAAACTGGGAGAAACATTATTTTTTTTCCATTTTCAATTAACAGAGCTTAGATGGCAGAGAATTCCAGAGGCAAGTGTTTCCATTTGTGGTTTAGGCCACGAGGAAGAGCGAGGAGAAGCCAAGTGCTGCAGGTCCCAGTGTGAGCGGTGATGTACCAGAGACAGGGAACTCCAGAGGGAGGTAGCCATCACGAATACCTGGCAGGAGGCTGTAAAGGAGACAGAGCCAGGCTCTCCTCAGGGGCACCCAGGGACAGGACAGAGACAACGGGCACAAACTAAAACACAAGAAATGTCATCTAAACAGAAGAAAAAACTGTTATAGTGCAAGGGTGACTGAACACTGGAACAGGTTGCCTGGAGAGGTTTTGGAATGTAAAATGTCTCTTTACCCTCAGAGACAGTAAAAAGCCACCTGGACACAACCCAGGGAACCTGCTCCAGCAGCCCCTGCTCTGAGCAGAGTATCCTCAGGCATCCCCCAACCTCGACAGTCTTCCAGTCCCTCAAGGGGCTCCAGGAGAGATGGGGAGGGACTCTGGGTCAGGGAGGGGAGCCATAGGACAAGGGGGAACAGTCTTAAACTGAAAGAGGGGAGATTGAGATGAGATGTGGGGAAGAAATTCTTTTCTGTGAGGGTGGTGAGAGCCTGGCCCAGGTTGCCCAGAGAAGCTGTGGCTGCCCCATCC
>JAOQGL010000040.1:1013165-1028405 GCA_027564165.1 Gallinago nigripennis | reverse complement strand
TGGAGGGGTTCAAGGGCAGGTTGGAGGGGGCTTGGAGCAACCTGGTCTGGTGGGAGGTGTCCCTGCCCAGGGCAGGGAGTGGCACTGAACGTCTTTAAGGTCCCTTCCAACCCAAAGCACTCCGTGATTGCATGATTTACTGTTCTAACACACACTAGGAACTGCTCCAGTTTCTAGAAAAGATTGCCTGAGCGAGGCATCCCAGAAACAGCTCGCAGATGCTCAGTAAAGTCCATCCTCCTGTACAGCTTTGTACAGGAAACTGAAAAAATGGGGAAATCTGGAAACCTCGAGTGCAATTTGGACCTAAACTGGATTGTAGAATCTCTCTCAGGCCTGAGAGCTCCTTTCTCAGGCAGTGCATCTGGCAAACATCCAAGAGACTTGTAAAATGATGTACTAAAAAAATGGCAACACCGATTTTAAATTGTTTTAAGTGCTCACCAATGACTAATCTGCAGGTAGACAACATCTCCTTTGCTAATGGCTTTATAATTTGTGTTGTGTTAAGAGCAAGCACTAGCATGGCTAAAGACTCCTGCATTTTGCTAGATCAAAATGTCTCTGAAGTGACAGAAATAGAAAGCAGCACAGAAGAACCTACCCCTCGCAGACATTGCTTTCCCTTTTCTAACACAACGCATTCGCATTTAACATCCATAAATATCAATGCTGTTGCAATTTGGTATTATTTAAAAGCAGTTGCGCACATTTTACAGGCACTAGACTGGGCAAGAACTTTGCCTTTATTTTTAAATTGTTAAAATTGCTTTAAATTGTTTAGCACATGCCTCATGTCCCTGGGGGCCAGCCTGGAAAATGTCTGAGGAAGGGGAACTTCTCCATCCTTCCCACATGGCAAGATCACTGAGACCCACATGGGGCTCTGAGAGCTCCTGTGGGCACCAGGCATGGGCAGAGGCCAGCAGAGGAGGTGACCAGGGGAATTTACCCACTGCAGCCCATGCTGGGGTCACTGATGAGAAGCTGGTACTGCTCCTCTGCTAAGATTCAACCCCTGTTGTGGTCTCACCTGCTTCCCCCTGTGATCACCCTCAGCCTTCTCCTGACCCTCGCTGCTTCCCTGGACACATCACTGCCCACAGGGAGATGCAGGCCCAGAGGGATGAGGTGCCCAGTGCGGTGCTGAGGCAGCAGCAGATGCAACACCAAGTCCCACAGGGCTCTCACAGCTGTAGGAAAAGGCTGCTCAATCAGAGCGGGTTCATCAAAGAGCCAGGAGAGCCATTAAAGAATCTGAAAGTTTGCCTTAGAGACTTGAGGAGCTGCTCTACTTGGCCTATCAAAGAGAATCCAGACACACAGACTTGGAGACCAACCAGCCTGGAACCAGCAGCAAAGTGCCACGGCTTAGTGCTTCCAGCTGAGACAGACTGACCAGTCTCCGGAGACACACGAGGGAGAAAAGAGCAGTGAAAGGAGGGAATTTAGTAAAGGGCAGGGCCAGCACAAAACCCAAGCATTATAAAGGAGCTATGAGTACATTTACACTGGGAACAAGAAGGCAGCACCTGATCACTAGAGAAGAAATATTGAGGGATACACTCCAGTGGCAACAGGAGAAGCAAGGAACTGGTTAGAAAATGAGCTGAGCTTATTGACAACAGTGGGACAGGACTGAAAGCAACAGTCCAGGAGTCCTTTATGGTACGTGCTCCGAGGACAGGTTATGGCTGATCCCAAGGGAAGATGCTGAAGGGCTGGCTCAGGTGTCTGAGCGGGGAACCTTGGATGCACAGGCAGAACCAGGACTCACCACTGGAGACCACCTTTTATGGAGGGGCTAGAGACCCAGGATTCAGTCTCCAAGCAGCCCCTGCAAAAGCAACAGGGAGATCTGAGATCTGGGAAACCTGTGTGGGGAGAAGAGAGAAGCTTTTCATATGTCAGTGAACAGAGCGAAAGGAAGGGACCTTGTCACCACCTGCAGGGGCTGGATATTCCTGGCATAAAGCTGTTCATTAGGCTGCCCTTCCTTCCAGCTGAGAAACTAAGTTTCTGGAAACTAAAGCAAAACAACTTCAGGTTCAAGGTAAAGTACACAATTTTAACACGGAAGTGACAGTCATCAGAACAACTGAGTAAGGATTGTGGTTGGTTTCCTAAGCAGATCATAAATCATTCCGCAGGACTTGCTGAGCCCTTCTACAAGGCAATGGGTCCAACTGGAACTAACGGGGACAGGAATTTCTATGACCCACACAACAGGAGAATTCCGAGGGCATGGCCAAAATACTCCTCTCCTCTCGGGATGCAGGGGAGCAGGAATGAGCAGGAGAGCAGGCACAGCTCTCCAAACTGCACCAAACAATATACTGTCCTGAATGCTCACTGCTGCTTGTGTTTCTGAGAATCACTGGGGGGGGGGGGGTGTGTGTCATGTTTAAACGCTAAACATTGTAAGCATGATGAATAAGCCCGTTGTTAGCAAAAGCACGTTTCTGGCAGATCTGTGTGCTGCCCACAGAGCCTGCTCCAGAGGTGGGTGATGCAGGGAAGGTGGCTCCTGCCATCTTGTGGACACCATCGAACCGCTCCCCCAAAATGCAGAGCCGTTCCTTCTTTGGGATCCACTCGGGAAACGCTCCTCTGTGGGTGCTTTCCCCCTGGATGCAGAGGAAATCCCTCTCTCAGATGAGGTATTCCCCACACACACACACAGTGCAGCTATGGCATCAGGGAGAAACACAGGATCTGTTCACAGCTTTTGAGAGCCCAGCGAGGCTTCAAGGGAAAGGCGTTTAGGGGCTGATCCCAAGAACTTTGCTATTTCTGCCTCTGCACCCAAGGCAGCAGGGCCGCTTCAGACAAAATCCAGTTTTGAAAGGTTTTATGAAGTAGATATTCTCTGAGCAATAAAGTATCTTAGAGACTCTTCTTACACTTTGCTTATGCAAAATGTCGCAAAGGTCAAAGGAAGTGTCGTTTCTTGCACGTCATTCCCATGTAGCTTTTTAAAACAAATTCTGAAGTAGCTCCTTTTAATTTAAAACAAGCATCTTGATAATGTTTGAGTAACAGCACTAATTTGGCTTTAAACCTTTTTTTAAATATGCTTAGCCAAATTAGCACATTAGCAGCATAATACTGTAGCTGAAGCCATTTAGCCCATTAATGGGATCTCCATGCACCAAACAAAACCGGATCAGAGTCCATACTGGGTACTTTTCTATCATGGCAATGAATAGGCCTTGGAAATTTTAATCAGCATCCTTACAGAAGCAATTTTAAGCTTTAAGTCATTTTGCTTCATCTGTAAGAAGTTACAAGTTGCCACACCACCAAGTGTCCCTCTCCTGAGCCTGTCCTGAAGCCACTAAAACCAAGAGCTCCCAGCATTCAGCAGCTGGGGAATCCCAGCACATACACCTTCACAGCTCAGCGATCATCCCCTCCTCGCTAATCCTAGGACAAACAGAGAAGACATCTATCTGGTTCCCCTATCTGGTCACTGCTCTTTTCCCTCCAAACTGTGAGCTCCTCCATCAACTGTGACCGACACGAGCCAATGAACCCAAAATCCCCAGCCAGGAGTAGGGGGTGAAGGAGGGATGGACAGAACAGGGCTGGAGAGACACAGCACATCTTGGTTCCTCATGGAACCAGCCAAGGCCCTTCCTATCTAGACTGTGGGGAAGCCGAGAGCACCACTCACCACCCTGAATAATTCTGCCTCCTTGCTTTCCTCAATTCCATCCCCTCCACCAACTGCCTTCTCCATGGCTTAAGTGCTCTAGAGGCACCTAAGCCTGGCATAAGCAGTCCTGGCCCATCACTATGTTACAGACAGAATTATAAAACTAAAACAAACACGCTCTAGCATTTCTGGGGAGGCATTCTCTCCTAACCCTGCTTTGCTGAGCTGATGTACTGAAACAAGAGTATTTCCCGGTTTTAGAACTCTTTAGCTTATCTGTCATGTAATCACAGCTCTCCTGAGCTCTCCTCTAGAGGTCCCACTTGTTCCTCCATCAGTATTCCCGAGATGGTTCACCAGAGAGAGCCAGAGAAGCGATACACACCCCTCGAGTAACACCACCAACTACAACAACCTGGGAAAAGCAATTTCAAGGCTAAGGCAAAACACACTCTTATCTCTGCCAGCGAACGGCTCGGTGCTACAGCTCGGCTCTGCGACTGATGAAACCCTACCTGATAGTGCTGCTGGAGTGAGCCAGGGCCAGCACAGGGTTGTAAAGCCTCTGGCCAAGGCAGGCTCCCTGCTGGGCACCAGTAGGGGGGATTCAGTTGGTCTAACTGGACTTTTTACACCTGCATGGATCATCTCTATGTACCCATGGAAAGAAACAGGCACTCAGACATCCACTTGCACAATGCTTCACCGGCTACTTCGATTGCCTCTCCTTCAGCTACAGAAGAAACCAAGGAAAATAGGCTCAGTGGGTGTCTCTGACAACTTGCAGGGACCTTAGGAAACTCATATCCTTGGGAAACAAAAATTGAAGGTGGACAAAAAATACAGGGAAGGGAAAAGGAAGAGGGAGGGAGCCCCTTTAATGTGGGATGTGCAGCTTGTACTTGCAGCAGGAAAGGGAACAAGGTGTTGATGGGAAAGGTGTGAAAGGGTGAGACACTGACACAACCCAAACAGAAATGATCCTATCGATCACGGAAGGAACATGCTATGCCCATCAAACCACACACACAAATATAACCCTGATACCACAGTGACAGCTGCAGCGTTAGAACTGAGATCCTGCTGGTGGGCAAAACAGGGAAATACAGGCCATTCCATGCACCACAAGTTCCCTCAGACCTCTACAAAAGAAAAGCAGGAATTGGGAAGGGAAAAGGGCAGAGAACATAGCTGAAAAGTGCTGAGAAGAGGGACAAGGTCTGCAGCTATGTTCCCTAACAGAGCTCCCTGAGCTTTGCTGTGCACCAGGGAGGGACCAGCCAGGACACAGAGCTCCTCTCCCATCCTGCTTCCTCCTGTTCCTTCAGCTTCTCTTTAGCTGGAGCTGGAGTTCTTTTTATCCTCTCTTTTTATTCCTTTTTATGTGCTTGTTCCATCACAGCCCTGAAAGGTAATTATCACTGGAAACTTAGAATTAAACAGAACCAACTCCATCTTCCCTGCTAAGAGTTATCCTAATAGATGAAATGGCTTCTACAAACATCCTTGCTCAGAGGAATGAGGAGTAATTTGTTTTTTTCTGAACACTGCCTGCACTGCTGTCCCAGTCTGCTTGCAAGGTTCTCTGTCTGGTCCTGTCCTTTCTCTTTTCTGCATCTCAGCTGCATCCCAGCTCTTCTCCATTTTCCCAGGCCTCTGCTCTAGTGACAAAGGACATCTCCAAATCCTTAGCCTGTGAGTCTGATGTGGGAGTATGAGACAAGCAAAGTGCTGCTGGCTCACAGAAAAAGCAATGAAATGCATGTGAATGGTTACTAAGGGAGGTGGACCTGGCCCTGCACGAGGTGATACTGAGATGCCAAGCAGAGGAATAAACGGGAACAAAAATAAAAGGCCTAGAGACCAGCACAAGGCACACGGCTCTGAGCATCGTTGCTAAATCAGCAGGAGAAGAGTTCACAGAAATCCAACTAGTAAGGCCTGAAGCAGGAAGAGCAGGGCAGAACATCAATCAGCACACAAAACAGCCAGCGTGTCGCTGGAATGTAACACACAGATCCAACCGGAATGGGAAACGCGGGCAGGGAAATGGTGCATGGTGGGGACAGAACAGCTGGCTACCTTGAAAGAGTTAAAAATGCTCTGAAACGCTTGAAACAAGGCATCCAGGCAGAGCAGCAGGGCCGAGGGGTGAGCGAGCTGTATGAGAGCTCTACCTGTATCCCCCCAACCCAGTCCCACCCACTGCAACTGCACAGTTTAAACACACATCTCAGGATAACTGTAGCAGCAAACTAACTCCTCTTCAGTCCAAGAGCACTCCTCAGAGCTCCTGACAATTCCCCCTAGTCCAAAGGAGCTTACCCTGTCCCAAATTCTTCCTCAACCCCGGGCTCCCTTCAGGCTCCTGCGGTAGGTAATCCTACGCCATCCTCTCTCCTATGGGATTCTCTCACATGCCCCACAAGACCCAGATTTATTTAATATATTTATTAGCTAACCAGCGGTGTTGCTTCCACACCTCTCCCCTGGATGCCATCTCCAGCAGAGACAGGGCTGCACCATGACATCTACACCCCTAGGCCAGCTCCTGTCTCACAAGAGTGGGACAACACACCTTTCCTACAGGGCTTAGAATAGAAGCACATTTCTGAAGTCGTATTTTACTTTTTTTAAAAAAATGCAAATCCAATACGGTCAGAAGATCACAAACGTTGCCAGCGTTCCATCTAGAAAGTCCTCCGAGAATGCAATATAAAACCAGACCCACTTCTTTCTTCTCTTTCTATCCTTTCATCATCTCCACCTACTGCAGAACATTCCAAAGAACATGTTAGCACATGGGTTAACACAGTCCATGTCATTCAAGCTTTCACTCCATTATTCCCCTGAATCTCTCTTTACTCACAAATAAAGTTTGAATAAAGTGCAAATCTTTCACTGTCATTTGCAATCCATAAAGGTTATTGGAAGAATGAACCACTGTGAGAATATAACAATAAGAAAGAAACAGTAAGAATTAAGGGGGCTACTGGAAACTCTGAATTTTAATGACATAATACTTTTTAAGAGAAAAGAAGTAGCAAAGCAGCAGAGAGCTGAAGGCCAGGACTGCCCAGGAAGGTAACATCAAATTTTATTTAGGACAAAACCCCAGGAAGGACTGAGGGTGAATACTAAGGAACGGTACAGTTGAATTGTGGTGGTGAGGAAGGCACAAACAGACAGATTTGAGAGAATAAGAAGAAAAGGTTCTTGCGCAGGACATGATGCTTAAGCCAAGAACTTTTCCACATGCACAGCTCTACAGAGGCTCACTGCGCCCAGGACAAGCAGGCACATGCTACTACATGTTTTTGCAAAGGAACAACATCCAGATTTCTCAAATCTAACAACTCTTGTACCCCTGGCCAAGGACAATGGCAAAGGCACACTGGAAATCACAGAGCAAATCTCATTTATGCACAAACTATTGCCAATTTGTGAAAATCCCAGCTTATTTTGATAAGAGAAACACATTATAACCTCTGCTAACAAAATCATCCCTCAGTCATATATCAGAATGAGTAAGAGACCAGAGACAAAATTGCTTCAAAAGTTTTATTCTGAATCCTTAGAGGCTTCTGAGAAACCCTTCACCAAAAGCAATTAAGTTATCAAAGGCAGTAATCACAATCTTATATTAAAAGGTGGGTCCAGATTCAAAACACATAAGTCAGTTTTCATGATGTCAGATGTGTTAATGATGTCAGATGACAGTTAATTTATTCATTAATTTCACCTAATTATTTTTTTGATAGCCCTAAACCACAGCCTCCTTTTCAACTATTGCTTCCCTTCCCCAGGTAGCTGTCTGGGAATATAAGTAGTATTACCCCATTCAGAACAGGCAATAAAATAAAATAAAATGAAATGAAATAAAATAAAAATATGAGTAAAGTGCAGTAAGGGTACTGCCAATAAGTTCCACAGTGGTTAGCTAGGCAGACATGTAGATATGACCAATGTAATTATTAAGCTACCAAAAAAATAGCTCCAGAAAGGAAAGGAGCAATAAAAGACTACGTTTGTTCACGGAGCTCCACAATGACTACAGGATACAGACTGGAAACCACAAAGGCAAGACAACTTTTTTTTTAATTATCAACAGCAATCTACCTTGGCTAAACAGGATACAGTAAGACGCACTTCATTTTAAACAAGCTCCTCCCTCTCCCTCCTTTGCTCTATTTCTCCCATTGGAAGCTTGTTTAGGGAACAGAGAACATTTGGCTTTCTCTTGTGGGTGCTGCAGGTGACAAAGGACAAGGGAATCTGTTTGTCCCCTTTCAGTTCTTCACCCTCTCTCCAGGACAGAAACATGACCCACAAGGGTGATTGCCAGACTGCAATTAGGCAAAACCACTCAAGGGACTCCACACATTTATTCTTATGCTTCTCTACTTATAACACGCGTATATCATTTGCAGGATTGCTTCATTGTGGTACCTGTTAAAAGGACCCCCTCAAAAAAGAGGGGGCTTAGGGTTTCCTAGGAAAAAACCCTGAAAAAGCATGTACCCTGAGACAGACAGCACGCAAGAGGGGTTGGGGTTTTTTTTCAGTTTAAGCACATATCACAGCTCCAGGTCCGAGGTTACTGGACTTCACATGCAATCTACATACAACACAGACCTTCTGGCCTGTACTTCTGCAGCTGCTGCCAAAATAGCCTTTACTGGAGTCTGACTTGTACAAAAGGGGACTTGCTTTCTCTTAAAGAATTTCATAGCAAATGTGAGCACCTACAACTATCTAAATTGTACCCCCAAATCTCACAAATCCATCTCTCCCTAGAAAGAAGGATTTACCAGTCACTCAAGTTTCTGTGGATCCTACCTGTTTGGTTTTTTTTTTCCTAAAAGGAAGAAAAAGTATAATGGCTTCTGCAAGTAACCTGGAACAACCCAAATTTTCTTTGCTTTTGATTACTCAGGCAAAAGCCAATTGAATAAGTATTTAAGAAACTATAGTGGCAATAAGATATCAATAGAGATAAGGAGGAAACTGTGGGTTGAACATGTTTGTTTTTTTTTTTTTTTCTTTTTCAGAGGAATTGAACCATTAGAAGGCAATATACACTGTTAGAAACTAGTAATATTACACTGTACTAATCAGACTGCTATTACTTTCAGGTTACCAGTGCTGTGCCAGCCAGGCTGAGCCCACACCAGCTGTATGGACAGTCAGTTGTGCACAAACCACAACCAGACATGTACACACTGGTGTAAACTCTAAACACAGACTTTTCTTGCCATTCCTCATTTGGCTTTTTCATGCTCTTCTTTTGTTTTCCCCATTGCCCTCCCCACCAATGTGGCTACCAGCCCCATCTCTTCCCTCTGGGACCCCAGCTCCCTGAAGGGCTGCAGAGGGAAGAGCATGGGGAGCCAGGGCCAGCAGCAGATACCAGCAGAGCTGGTTGAGATCCCTTCAGTGACTGAATACCTTCTGAAATGCTCACTTTTGGCCTCCACGTGCCAGCACACCACCGTGTACCAGGCAGCACTTGCCCAGCTTGTACACTCACGGATTTTTGCCTCTATAGCAGATACTCTGTCTCTTCTTTAACTGGGAACAGCTCAGAAGCACCTGAAACCCTCACCCAGAGGCTCCAAGGCCATGTAACCTCCCAAAACATGCTTCTTGCTGAACTATTTTCTTTATAGCTTATGGTCCCCCTCCCCAGAGACACACCTACCTCTGCTTCTTATCACCGACAGCTGTGTACCTGGCTCTTTCTCCTCTGCATATGAGTTCTTAGAAACTTTGGGTAACTGCAAGCACAGTGTCATGGTCTGCTACATAATCTGGGCCACTAATTAGCGCATGCATTTCCTGTAAGAAGCCCAAAGGCATGAATTACCAAAAAAAGAAGAAAGAAGCTGCAAAATACCAAATAGAACCTCAAGCTATCCAACATAACTACTTTATTATTTTTTAAATGCAGCTATTCTTTATTAACGGGCACTTGGTCAATTACAGTAAACACTGAGGTCATTTCCTACCCAAAGGTGAATTTCTGAGCCTAAACCTGCTTGGCCTAACCCAAGCGCCAGGCACACCTGGTCCCACTGTGCCTTCCCGTTCAGCGGGAGAGCCCGGCTGGTGGGCAAAGCTGGGCACTTCTGTTCCATCTATTACCCAAGTAATTCCCCACTTCCCACCTGAAATATGAAGCTCTACCACTTCATCTTTCTGCCAGGGCAGAGAGAGCAGCTGGGGTGTGTTTTCAGAGCTCTAATTACACCCCCGCACCCAAGCTAATGGTTACACACTGGGTTAATTGGTGCCTTTTGAAAAAAAAAAAAAAAAAAACAGGCGGTTACAGCTGGGGGTCCCAGCCCAGGTGCTGGAAGCCCCGATCCCCTCACAGGTGCTGCCGCACTCCGCACCCGCCTTCCCTGCTGTGCCTGCCCCGCAGCCACTCAGCCTGTTCCCCCCCGCCAGGGGCCCCGGCCCCGCTCCCTGAGGGGCTGTGGGTCCCTCCCCGCCCCAGAGCCCTGTCCCCAGTCTGTCACCTTTCCCTGCCAGGTTCCTCCTCCCAAGGCGGACTGCGCCAGCGTCCGCACGCTGCTCCCAGCAGCCGGAGGGGCCGAGAAAGGGAGACCCTGCCCGCCTTTCTCTCAGCTGCGGCTCGACACAGCCTCTGCCTGCCCCTGAGGAGCGCAGCGGAGCGGCCGCTCCTCCTCCCTCCCCCCCCCCCCCCAGCCATCGCCTCAGCCGCTAACGGCCGCCAGCGCCTCAGCGTGGCCGCGCGGTGCCCAGTGGGCGGGGCCGTGCGGACCGTACCATCCCTCCGGGGGTGTCACCCCGCTACGCGCCGTTCCCCACCCGTCCCCCGGCACCGTTTCCTCCCCCCCCCATGCGCCCGCTTGGCGCCGGCCGTGACGCCACGAGCCTTCGCCGCCAATCCGGGCGCGGCGGCCCCACTCAAATTCCTCTTCAGGGCGGCAGGGCGGGCTGGGTGGCGGTGCGCGTAGGGCCTGAGGGGGGACACCGACCCGCCGCCGTCAGGGGCCGCGGCCGAGCGCCAGGGCAGAGATGATCGTGACGCCCGGCCGGTACCTCGGCCGCCGCCCGGGAGAGCTGCCGTTCAAGTCGGTGCCCCTCAGCAGCATCCCCGCGGGCACGCTGACCCCGCTGAAGGAGTTCCTGAGGCGTCAGGGCGCCGTGGAGATGGGCGCGGAGCCGGCGGGCCGCGGGGAGAGGAGGCCGGCGGGCGGCGGCGTCTTCCAGTCCACGCTGCCGGCGGGCGGTGCGGGCCAGCCGGAGCCGACGGATGTCGGCGAGATCCCGCCCGGGGCCCAGCGGTGGCTGAAGCGCGCGGCCTGCGAGCCGCTGGCCTGCGAGTCCCCGGCCAAGATCTTCCAGCGGATGAAGGCCAAGGCCCAGCAGCAGCCCCGGGACTGCGGCAGCGACTCCATCCTGACCCCCGCCGCGAAGCCCGCCGCCGCGCTGCCCAGGCTGCAGCAGCCTGCCGGGGTCCAGGGCCGGCAGGGCCCTGCCGGGGTGCCCAGGGGCTGTGTCCGGCCGGAAAAAGGTTGGTTTCTCCGCGAAAGTATGTTAACCTCCTATTTAGGTCTCATGTTATAACCTTTAGCTCCGTGTGGCTTCCTCTGGGTTTTGCTTCTGACTCTTCCAGGGTATAAAGCAGCCGTTGTGCATTCATAGGTGTTAAAAAATATTGGTGCCACTACTGTTTTCCCCCCAAGTTTGGGATTTTTTTTTTCTTTTTAAATTTTGGCTGGGGGGGTTTAAATAATAAAGCGTGTCTGTGCCATAGTTGATGTCTCTTCCCCTTTCTTTACCTTAGAGGAATCCCTCCCGTGGCATTTTCTCCCTTTCTTGCTCAGTCTGGCTTTAACTCCCTCGGCTCTGTTTGTGAGTGGGACCCCTTGCAACACCTTGAAAAACAGACAATTATGCTTTATGAACTTAAAAAAAAAAATCAGAACAAACAATGACTTTAACTACCCCCCCAATTGATAGAGAAGGGCTGCTGGAGGGATTGTTTGGGTTTTGAAATCCTTCTGGGGAGTTTCCCTGGGCAGCCTGCTGTGGCTTTTCTGGTGCATCTCTGGTCTTGGACTAGTTGGTGCAACGTGAACTTTCAAGCATGTAAGGGCACCGCAGCCACTACAGGGGAGTAGGAATGGGAGACCTGCTGAAACACTGGTTTGTGGAAAGGGTTAAGCTTCATTGCTACCTGTGTTCCTGGTCAAAGCACAGGAGTTACCAGTCTTCTGTACCAATCCAGTTTTGGTAGGGGGTCGAGACCTACCTGGCTTGTCGGTGTTCGTTTTAAGACATAAATTGCAGAAAACTAGGCTAAGTGCTCAGCCTGGCTTACCTGGCCAGGAGCGTGGGCAGCTGCGTGCTGTTCTCACGGGGGGCTGTTGAGTTCTCCAGGTGTAGATCAGTGACAAGTGGTGCCCCTCAGGGGTCTGTACTGGGACCAGCACTTCATGATGAAGTTCAGTATCTTCATCAGTGACATGGACAGTAGGATCAAGTGCACCCTCAGCAAGTTTTTGGATGACACCAAGGTGAGTGGTGGTGTTGACACACTGAGGGACAGGATGCCATCCAGAGGGACCTGGATAAGGCTGGAGAAGCAGACCCAGTGTGAACCTCATGAGGTTCAACAAGGCCAAGTGCAGGATCCTGCAGCTGGGTTGGGGCAGCCCCTGGTATCCATACAGGCCGGGGGATGGGGAGCAGCCTGGAGGGGTTTGGGATAATGAAAAGCTGGCCATGAGCTGGAAAATGCACTCAACCCAGAAATCCAACATCATCCTGGGCTGCCTCCCCAGCAGCACGGCCGGCAGGGTGAGAGGGGGGATTCTGCCCCTCTGCTCCACTCTGTGGAGACCCCCTAGTGTTGCTTCCAGCTCTAGGGACATCCAAAGGACATGAAGCTGTTGGAGAGGGGCCAGAGAAGACCATGGCTGGAGCCCCTCTGCTGTGAGGACAGGCTGAGAGAGTTGTGGGGGGTTCAGCCTGGAGAGGAGAAGGCTCCGGGGAGACCTTAGAGCCCCTTCCAGTCCTTCAAGGGGCTCCAGGAAAGCTTTTGCCTTTGTATCATCCCATCACAAATGGATAATGCCTTGTGTGGAGGACCAAAAGGGGTTAGTGTTGTGCTGCTTGTTAGACCTTCCTGCTGTGAAATACACCCTGTGTGTGGGTTCCCTGTGGGCTGGGTTACACCAGACACACGTGCACACACCTGATGGTGCTGCTCACACACAGCTGGGGCAGCACAGCCACTGACCCCCCCAGGAAATGGCAGGGATCCTGTTGCCCATCTATCCTGGGATAGACAAGGAAACGTATTGCACAGTGGGGTTTAGTATCTTATCAAGTATGGACTTTTCTTCTATTGCCTCCCATGTGAAAATGTTTTTCTTCTCCAAATTTGAAGATTGATTTTTCTTTTATTGGTATTTTTCAGAACTAGTTTGCAATGGGTTTCCTAAGAACCAGATCACAAAATCACAGGCCGTACAGCCTCTGGTACAGGAATCCCCTCAGAAGTTCTTCTTGCGTGTGAAGCACAAACTGCAGCAGCAGCAGCAAAAAGGTACTTGGGATTGCTCTTGAAAACTCTCTGAGTTTCTGTTCTTGCTTGTCATCTCATGTGCTTTGGTAGAGTACCATCCTTCTGGTGGAAAGTCCTAACTCTCTTATTTGCTGGCTCTTTTTTTTTTTTTATTTTTCCCCTTAGCTTTTAATAATTAAGGTGAAAAGGTTTGCTTCCATGTCATTTCTTGTATTTGGTTTTTCTGTGTTGCTACTTGATAGTGACCCTGTATATTCTTCTCTCCTGTAATTCAGCTTTGGAAATGCAGATGAAGAAAACGATGGGTGGCAAAGGCTTCAAAATGGGTGTTCAGCTTCAAAAATGAGCTTAATTTATCTGAAAACTCAAATCCCAGTGCTTGTAGCTCCCAGCAGAGCAGCAAAAATGGAAATATTTGAGATGTTGGTTTTTATGAAAACAGCTTTTTTTGTTCTGCAACGAGGATTCATTAAAGAAAAGATAGAAAGAATAGTAAACAAATACTATTAATAGATATGGTGTGCATTAGCTTGTTGTAGGGAAAGAGGGATATCTCTAAGTGTTTAACAGCAGGTGATGAAGAAAAACTAGTCCAAACAAATTCCGAGAGTGCCTTGTGTTAACAACTAAAATAGGCGGCACTTCCATAATTGTGATGCTCACCAATAACCTCCCCTCATTAGAAATGGAGCTAACTTTATGAATGTGTTTTTGTTAGTTCTTAAATATCACTGGTTTCTTTGTTTTTCTTTTTCTAACGGACAGATCAAGCCCTTTCAAACCTGGTTAAGCAGAATGTTCCTCTTTCCACAGCTGCAGAAAAGCCATTGGTCAAATCTGCCTTCGCTGAGCCCCTCAGAAGGGACCCTGCAGAGCCTGTGGCTGCTGATAAGGATGATCAGGATAATTTCCTTGTGGAATCAATGGATGCCGATGATGAAATGTCTCAAAATACTACTTCTGTGATTATAAGCCCTCCCCGTTTTAAAACTGGGGATTTGTTAGAAGAAAGGTGGAGAAATGGAGAAGCAACAGAACTTCATCAAGACAGAAGAGAATTGCAGCCAAGCAATGAGCAACCTGCTCAGGGAGGGGAGAAGATACTGGAGACTAATCCTCAAAAGCCCTTGCCGTGCTTGTGTAGTATCATGCTCTCTTCTCCCAAAATCCACATCCCAAGGAGGCAAAAGCCAAAAGAGGGCTGTGAAGTCCCTTCAGATACACCCCGTGCAGATCAAGTTGCCAGCAGAGCAGACAAAGAGGTGGGAGAACTTTCTTAATGCTTTAGGGCAATGGAGAGATTTTCATGGGCACTTGTCGCTCAGAGTTGTGATTTATTTCATGGGGTTTTTTTTGTCAAAAGTAATGAGTGCACAGAAGAGAATTAAACTCTCCAAGCGTTAATTGCCATGTGTATGATGGAGAGGAAGCAAACCTCTGGCTGCTGTAGGTCCTGGCTGCCTCTGCAGAGCTGAGGAGGAGAGGTCTTTCTCAGCTTTGGGCCAGGGCTGCTGGTTCCACAGTGACCTGACTCCGTATGGCTGGTGGAGAGGTGAAAGTCTGGGCCCTCTTATGGAACATCCCAACTCCTGTTGGATTAAGTGGCACAAGAACCTTTTCCTAGGAGACTAGTCTGCAGATCTTGTTTTCAATTTACTACGCACTTGGCAGTTTTTACAACTTTGTGACTATATCTTGAGGACAGCAACACATTTTGAGGCGTGCTGCATTCCTGGGTGATTCCTTCCTGGGTGGTGACAGCCTGCCTTCCCAAGGGGGTTCCCTTTGCTCCCCAGGGATATTGGTGGCACATCCAAGCTAAGCGGGTGGTTTTGTTCTCCCTCACCCTTGTCAAGCATGTCTGATAGGTTTTCCTGTATTAAAAACTCACAGTTATGGTGAGCTTTGATTTAAATAAGGAACAGGTACCTGTTAATGTTTAAGATTTGTAGCCGAGGAGAAGCTGCTGACAGAGATGTCCTGGGACAGTGCAGGTGTGAGCATTGGGTGGGCACTGACT
>JAOQGL010000040.1:993968-1013065 GCA_027564165.1 Gallinago nigripennis | reverse complement strand
GATTTGTAGCCGAGGAGAAGCTGCTGACAGAGATGTCCTGGGACAGTGCAGGTGTGAGCATTGGGTGGGCACTGACTGTACCTCTTGGGTACCTCCCCTCGCTCTGGGTCAGATCAGTGGTAAGATCGTTGGTGAAGCCAAGGCTGATGCTCAAAAGGCGAACATCATTAAAGAAAAGATGTGGAGTTTTTCAACTAAAGCTGTGAGGAGAAACAGTGGTAGTTTCACATGTTAAAAAATCATTCTCCAAGACACTTTTTTTCAGACACGGTTTTCCAAACTGCAGCTTGAGTGCGAGTGACTTTCTGGCTTTGTAATGTGAAATTAGCCGTGTCAGTAGTTTGCAATATCAGGTGTAGCCATTTTAATACTGTCTAAATTTCAGCAATAAGCTAGCTAATAAATGCCATTTTCTTTTTTCATGGATCACTTTTTTCTGAGCAGTAACAGAGGACAGCTGAGCATGTGTAAGGGGTAATGGCACAGTGAGGGTATCTTTTGTGAGGATCTTTTTGGATTTGCTAGAGGTCTTGGCCAATGACGTTGTCTTGTCAAAGTCAGTATTAATTACTCAAAAGCTGTAATTTAAATTCCTGTCTTCACTTATGCATTAGACTCCAGCTTTATTGTGCTTCAGCAGTTAATGTATATAATGGTTGTTTTCAGTTTTTCTGGTCTGGAGGCTGGTGCCAATATGTTGTCTTGACTTATACAGGAGTTGATTTCTATTTTGCTGATGCCTCGGTGACGCTGCATGGCTTAGTCTAATTTAAAAATGACTTTTTTTCTTGCAACAGAAAAGTGTCTGCCTAACCAGTTGGAGAATTAAAGTGATGGAAGGTAACACTGCAATATGTGTTGAAGGAAAACGGAAGTAAGAAGTTTTCTGATTTCAATGCACTGTAGAACGCGCCGGGGGGCTCTAGAAAGGCTGTTCCACCTTCACCTGGCTGAAGGGCTGTAGCTTTGAGACATGTGTCTCTGGAATGTCTCGGTGCTTGGGGGGATGAGGGACCACACGGCTGGGGCTGAGGAACAGTGGGGGAGAAAGAACTGTGGTTGTCCTGACCTAGGCTGGCTTAAGTGGTCAGGAGTAAATACAAAGTGATGTTCTAGTTTAAACTTTTTTATCAAAGAAGAGGTGAATTCCTCTGCGTGTGCAAGGAGAGTGCCCACCTACAGGAAAATACTGGTTAAATAATTATTTGAAAATCCAGTCCCAAGTCAATCAAAAAGCTTAAGAGGAATAAAGACAAATGTATTTGTCCAGTGGATCCCCCAAAGTGGTGCTGACTTAGAGGTTTTGTGAGGTTCTACTTCATTTCACAAAAAGTCTGTTTTGTGGCTGCTGTCAGTCAAATGTGGCACAGGCTGACTGCCATCGGCCATGTGTTCCTGCCATGTCACTTCTGGTGGCACTGTAACTCCTACAGCCCCATGGCCAACCGTGGCAGCAGCCAATCCCCCTGCAAACTGACTGTGGTATTGTGGTTATGGTTTTGGTCAGATTGTATCCAAACAGCCATAAGATCAGGAAAACAAGTGTCTCAAAAGAGAGATGTAGCTTCCCATAAAAGTGGTTGAAGACATGAAAACCATAGCATCGGTTTGGTTGGAAGAGACCTTTAAGATCATCAAGTCCAACCGTCAGCCTAGCACTGCCAAGGTACCACTGACCCGTGTCCCTCAGCACCAATATACCCTCGGAGACGAGTGTTGTACTCTTTCTGTCACTGCTTACCCACGGAGAACTCAGCGCCTCGCTCCCAGCGGCAGTGCTGTGACAGGCAGTAACTCGGCGGGCTCTCCGAGATGGCGGGGGCTACCTACGCTGGGAAAACAGACATTTGACCTTTATCGTCGTACTTTTGTGACTTCCATTGTGTTATCACTGCAATAATGGTCTAGATGGAGTCCTTCACCCCCTCTAGGTTCCACAGCCTAATGTCCCCTCCAAGGATTAGAAAGGGCCAGAACCGTTTCTCTTCCAAGCTGAGAAAAGAAAACATAGCACTTTTTGTCAGCGTCTGTATCGCTCATAAAACATGTTACATTGCCAGTCCTGTGTGGAATATCTAGTTTTAAATGCCTTCTTTTCTGAAAGGCCCATTTTATTTCATGTTATTGACGTTCTCTGTCTTTTCTTAGAGGTATGAGAGACCTGCCTTGGCACAGCAACGCGGTTGTGGAACGCATAGCGCACAATCAAGTTCAGACATCATCTGGAAACATCTACCTGCTGCAGGGAAATATAGATTCAGCTGCCATGAGGAAAGAAGGTAAGAAGATGATTCTTAATGTAACGTTACAAATGGAGAAGGGCGTTAGATTTCTGATGCTGAAGAGAAGGTTTTGCCTTACCCACCCAGCCCAACTAGCGGTATATTCAGCATGGGCTGGGAAGTGACTCCAGCATCAGATTTCTAAACACTCTGGAATGTTGTCACTGGCACTTACAGAGGGGGCTTGCAGAGCATGAACTTGGCTAACAGGTATCTTCTCTTAAAGAAACTGGTGTTTGTTCATTTTGTTGGGTTTTGTTTTTTGTTTTGTTTTTTTCTAAGATTGCTGTTCTATCATTTTGGTCAATGCTCCAAGGCCAGGTTGGAGGGCTCTTGGAGCAATCTGGTCTGGAGGGAGGTGTCCCTGCCCAGGGCAGGGTGGGACACTGTGTGGGCTTTAAGGTCCCTTCCAACCCAAACCACTGTATGATTCTACTGTAGATGACGTAATGCCTCACAGTGGTGTAAGGCTCCTTTTGATGGGGCCCCTGGACTGTAGGCTTCTAGAAAAGCTCTTGGGAAGACTGTAAGGATGCAAAGTTGTTACATGATAAGGAGGAGGAGCAGCTTCTTCAGGTTTAAATAGCAATAGAAAATGAGAGGAACAAAAAGAATCCTGTAGTGATGTGGGCTGTTGAGCAGATTCATAAACTCTGTAGAACACAACATGAGCTGGGCAGCAGCAGCCACAGTCTGATGTTGCTGCATGGGGATGGTAAGAATGGGGAAAGCTTGTGCTCTTGCTTCCCAGGAAATTAGTGCTGTCTCCAATTAATGACCCCTCGCTTGACTTCTCTATGAAGTATGCTGTTCTCTTAAGCTGGGGAAACTCATTTCTCTCTGGTGTTCAAAGATGTAGTGGCTTCTGAGGTCCTTACAAAGCCATGACCCTACTGGATGTTACTTCTGCCCTGTCTGATTCAAAGTATTGCTCAGCTCTCGGTAACGCTACTCCTCTTTCAAACAGGATTTCCCTACCGTTTCATCAAGAGATTCATGTATGGATTTTCCAAAAAGTGGAAGGAATATGTTGAGGAGTTTCTTGAGGAAAGAAGAAGGTAATTTCTTTGGAGATTCTGTTTCATTGCATTGTTCTGGTATTGAGACTGTACTCCTCTGCGATAGCGTTCTTGAAAAGCACAAACTCTTGTAGGTGTGTGCACAGAGACTCCGTTCCAAGCTGGTCACTGCTTTGGGAGGATACTCTTTCACCCTTCTTCATCACACTCCTTTGGTTTTGTTCCACTTCTTTCCCATAGCCTTAAACACAAGCACAGGACGTCACTGATGTCATTTACCTACCTTACTGTGTTGTTACAGGACAACTTTTTCATAAGCTTAGTACTACTTTTCTTAAACTCTAAATAATTAGGAAGGAACGAAAACAAAATAGCAGCGAGGATGAAACTGAAGAGAGCGAGGCAGTGGCGCACACCGATGTGTTAAGAAATGCAAAAGGCTCAGCAAGAAATGCAAAGAAACCTGAAAGGAGAAACACCACCTATGACGTATTGCCGAAGAACGATGAAAACACTTGTGAGTATTTAATGGTAGCTTTTCTTTGTAAAACAGTTGGGGGGTTTTTTGAGAGCTGTTTTCCCCAGCAAAAGATATCCAACACCTGTCTGGTTTGTACTTCGTTAATTAGGCTGTCAGGGAGAGGGAACACACCAGCTGGGTGTTCACTTAGACCACAAGGATCTGGAGCATGGAGGTGTGTCTGTGTCTGTGCTTTGCTGATGCTCCAAGGCTCCAAGGAGCACTCGGGGGCTGACCCTGGGAAAGCAGCTGGAGTCTGGTTTGGGCTGGAGCAGCTGAAGGCTGCTCCAGAGCTGCCTGTTCAGCAAAATTCATTTTTCTCCCTTTGCTTTTTTACCTAAAATGCTCTTTTTAGTCCATCTGGGACACCCTGGGGGACTCAGTATCTCCACCGTAGCTCCATCCTTGGTACTCCTCCCCACCAGTGCCCAGCAGCATTAGCTGGGTGAGCTTTAGCTCCTGTCAAGTCCTTGAGCAAGGTTTATTTTATGGCCACAGCTGAGGCACAGAGAGTGATAACAACTGGGGATAGATGGAAGGGAGTGTGGAAAAATTCATTATGTTGGTTTTGCTTCCAAAGGAAAGGGTTGTAAAGCCATAACCTATTGATCCACCTCTTTGGTTTTTGCCTTGTAATGCAATCCCAGCTGTGCTGGGGGCACCAATAGCTTTTGCTTTTAACTTTGGCTTCTCTTTAATACCTTCTCATTAGTTCCAGCAGGGCTTTGGCCAAACAAAAGTATTACTTTTTAATACTGGAAGGTGAGAAAAGCTGGGCTGGTTTTTCTCTCATGAGTCAGGATTTGTCCAGTGTGACAACTTTTCTGTATCGTTCTTCCTCCCTATATGAATTTTACAGTATTTATAGCCTTTTAAACACCGTAAAAATAAGCTCACAATGGTAAATTCTATCACTTCTGAAGCGGATTATTTCAGTCGTGCCTGGATATGCCAATTGCTAACCTGAATGCTCTGGAAAGAACAATGTGACATTGTAGTGAACGTTATGTTTTCCCTGTAATCAGTGCTAACGAGCTGGTCTGAACGCAGCTTGTGACGTCCGCCAAGCTGAAACAGCAATGCAATATCTGGGACAAAACTGTATTTCATGGGTTGTTTTTTTTTCTTTTTCCTTGCAGGCATAACCCCAGTGCAAAATTCCACACTGAACGACTCAAACAGCGTTTACACACGTAGCGGCCGTCTGGTCAAACCACCACTGAATTTCTGGTGTGGGCAACGGGAGGTTGTGGATCAGGGATTGAACGTTACTATAGAAAGAGGTGGAGTAGATTACCTGAGCATGGTGAGTTTCTGATGAGTATTGCTGTTTAAATGTATCTTAAATACAGTGAGTAACCGTGCTAGGGAGCTCACGGGAAGTCTGTGGCTCTTGTGAGCACTGCTTGAGGTGTGCTGTTCGTATTTATGATGACCCTTTAAGCAATACTAATAACATTCTCTTAAAAAGTGAAGGAAAACAGTTTGTGGTAGCTATAAGGTTTTTTTTTAACCTCTCTAATCAGCTGTACGGCACAGGGGCTGTACTAAGGCTCAGCACCAGCTGCAGTGGTGAAGGTGTATGGCCAACTCACCGCCAGCTCAAGCAGTTCTGGCTCTTGAGATTTTTAACTTGTGGTTTTGACTATTTGAATGTAAATACTGAGCCTGATTTAAGCCGCTTTGGCTGCCTGCATTTGGATAAACGCCTGTTTTTAGCTAGGAGTAAGTGCTGGTCAATGTAGGTGAGGTTCAAACCTACCCATCCAGTAAAGGTTTGGCTTTTCCAGAGCTGGTGTCGGTAGGCTTGCTATGTAATCTCTTGTAGAAGTTTAGATTAAATTGTTTTATTTTGAAGATGTTTAGCAGTACGACACTTCAAAGACAGACCAGTTCCATCTCCAAGAAGAATAAAAGAAGGGAAGTAATCAAGACGACAGAAGAAACAGCAAAAATCCGAAGTAAAGGTAAAAACCACATTAATTTCTTTTTTTTTTTTTTTTGAAGTTATTGACTGAAAGTAGGGGGATTATGAGTCAGCTGCTGGAGCAGTATGGTGATGTCCTGATAACGCAAAGAAATTATTTAAACCTTTTAATGGTTGATTGCTGCTTCTGTGAGGAATTTTCAGGATAACTAGTTTTACAGCTCTGAATAAAAATATGGTTGTAAATCACTTCTTTATTTACAGAATGGGAACATGCAGATTTCTTTCCATAAATGGAAATCAGAAGGTTATGATTATTTTTATTTTTTAAGTTTCTGTTCCTGTGCTTTGGGTGTCTCGACATCACTAGTCAATGGGCAATCCCGTTCCCTTTTGTAGCCCTGATAATGCTAATTCCTTCAGTCGCCTGGAGGCAGCCTGTGATGGGCGTGAGCTGGGCAGGAGCAGGACATCCCGGTCCCTGCTGCTGGCTGTGCTCCCGTGGAGCCAGGGGACACTCGCTCAGGATCAATTCCGTGCTTGCAACTGGCTTTGTGCAGTGTCCTCATTTGTAAGAGCCCTGTGTAAATGGGGTTTTTCTGATTCCCAACTGCCACGCGGAGGAGCTGCCTGCTGGGACGTGTCTGTATCACGCAGCCTCTTCCCAAGAAATTCCCTCCTGAATACATGGGAGTGTGAGGGCACAAGCCTTTCCTTGGTCCTTCTGAGATAGACGTGTGGGAGAGGAGGTGCTGGAGTCTCAGGAAGCTTCACAAGGTGCTGGTTTTACTCAGTCACGTTTGGTCAGGTTATGGACATCCCTCACCAGCAGAAATGAGTTTATAGTTATCCGTCAGGTAAATCCTTGGGAATGGGTTGCCAATAACCTGTGCCATGTGTCTCTGGAATGGGGGGAACAGTACAGAGTGCCATGGAACACTTCCTTCCATCACCAATTTCTCTCTTAAATGACATTTTGCTGCGTTTCATAGGGAAGCAGTGCTTCCTTTCTTTTTGTGTCCCAAGATGACCGTTCGGCAGAGTATCTCCTTGTCCTGAAGATCTGTGTTAGAGTGAGGAGCTGCAGCGGGACCCGTGCTGCTTCTCTTCCTGCAGACACAGCCTCTGTGAGACAAGGGCTCGCAGGTCTCCAGGAGCGAGGGAGCAGCTGCTCTGAGCTTGTAGGAGAGCACGGTAACGATTTGATGGTACAATGTGTGATATTACACCCACATCCTCTCTTCCAGGGGAAAACAATGAGAAAGGAGTCAGTTCCAAAGCAGGAAGGAAGGAGGCCAGGCACTTCATTTCGGATGAGGAGGAGAGCGATCACGCTGTCAGTAGCAAAAAGACTACAGCACAGCTCTCTGTTAGGTTGACTCCAATAAAAGCCAGGGTCCTAAACAAGTCCAGCCATCACAGCAGAACGCCAGGAGCAGGAAAGGAACAAAGAGGAAGGGATTCTACAGAACTGAGTACCTTCCAGCAGGGTTACAGGTACTCTTTAAGGTCGGCCAAACAGCCGCTTCAAGACAAGCGTTTAACAGAAGAACCGTCAAGCAAAGATGAGGAAGAGGGATCCAGCGAAGACATCCCACTGTCTATCAAAAGGAAAAATAACCCTTTCTCTAAAAAAATCATTCAAAACTCTGAATCTAACTCTAAAAGTTCACAGGATAGTGCAGACAAGGCGTTGAGTGAACCAAGGACAGTAAACCACTCTGCTGCCTCCCATAACACGCCCGTCAGGCAGAGTCTGCCCACCTCCAGTGATGGCTCTGATTTGCTGGAAGGAAAAAAGCCTAGTCTTTCCCATCTGCCTCACCGGGCAACGCGGACAAGAAGCAGAACCAACCCTCCGAGGTATTTTTTTGATTCTGACACCGAGACCGAAAGCAGTGGAGAGGAACTTCGAGTAAAAGAAAAGAATTCAAAAGTACCTAATAAAAACCCAAGCGGTAAAGTTCTTAATACTGCCAAGTCTTCAGCACCAAAAGCAAGAGAACCTGAGAGGGAAAAGGTACAGAAATCTCTAGAGCTCTTTCCACGGGCAGCTGATGGTTGGTCTGAAAAGGAATTGCAGAAGCTCCACAGGCAAGTGGCTGCCCTGTGTTCCCAGGGACACGATGGCAGCGGGCACTGGGAGGCTTGGGTGGTCTTCAGATTCGGTCTCTTTTGGGTTATTTAAAGGTTTTCTTTAGGTTTTAATTCCCTCTTACACACCAAAGTTTGTTAACAAAAAATAGTGAAATAAAGGAGACAGCTGAGTAGTTTCTGAAGTAACAGAAGATGGGTGAGCCCACAGCAGCCCCCACTGCTGTCATCAGAGTAAAGTGAGAGGAACGCAGGCATTAGGCAAAGTTTCATGAATCTACTCTACCTGGTTTTATTTTATCTTATTAGAAGTGACAAACATTCCTCAGAGCAATGCTGAAAAACATGAGTAGGTAAATAATATGGTAAAAGTGTTCATATTTATGGCTTAGCACGGCAGAGAGAGCGCATTCTCTCCCCTGATGGCGTGAAGTGTTAAACATGATCTAAGCTTTGTTAAGGGGAGACGAACTCAAGAATGTTTAATTAATGCATCATCCAATTACTCAAACGTACTACTGGGCAGTATTTAATGTAGACCTTAAGTTATAAAATGCCCATGTTTGGCTTTGATTCTTTTAGATGAGATGGGAGCTCATCTAAAGGCAGGAGCTGCTGTCTGGGGGCAGGGGGGGACGTGCTGCAGATAAGGAATGCACTTACCTCGTGCCGGAGCTCTTGGCTGCGGTTGGGCAAAGAAACGTGCGTGTCCTGAAGGGTCTGGCCAAGCCACCAGGGCGAGGTTCTCTGCGTCCGCGGCCCAGTGTCCCTTCTCGGGAGGCTGCCGGTCTCTCGGGGTGACCAGGGCTGTGTGTTGCTCTCTCGCAGGGCCATCGCCTCCTTCCCAAAGCACAGGAGCGGGTTCTGGGTGGAGGTGGCCATGGCGGTGGGCTCTCGCTCCGCCGAGGAGTGCCAGCAGAAGTATGTCCAAGAACAACAGAGCAAAGGTTCCAGAGCCCACGCCAAGAAGAGCACCGCTCCAGGAAAAGCAGAACAGAAAGGTACTGACACTTTGGCCCTGGGTACTTTGTTGTCTTTAAAGAATTCTGAATGCTGTATTTATTGTGCAATGAGAGGCACAGACACAAGTGCACACCCGAGTCCAACAGTGAAGAAGGCCATCTTCTAAATTACTCGGGTCTTCTCGTAATCTGTCAGCCGTGGGTTAGCTTTCTTCTGCACTTGACTGCCTGCACAAGCAGCTAGTTTAGCTTTAGGCTGAAGATGGGGATATTGGGAAGATGTTCTGAACTGACCCCAGCAGTCACTTGTAAGGGAGAGCAGGGGACAGGAACACACCCGCCAGCGTGGGGGATAAATCCGAGTGTCTGTTGTCTCTGAAATGCAGGTGTGCAGGGATAATTCTGTTAAAATCAAAATAAATAGCTCATGTATGTGTGACACTCGCAATGGCCACTTAAGGCTCCAGACTAAGCTTCTGGTGGGTCTAGAAGGGAAATCCTTTTTGAAAGCACAAATTGTTAAAGAACTGAGAGGATGACAAAGAAAGCTGTAAGACTTTTCTGCAAAGGAGAGACTGGATCTAACGCCAGCACTGGCTGCACTTAGCGAATTTTAAAGCCATGCCCCAGAACTCGTGACTTACACCAGTATTTTGATTCGTGTAGATAAGAAAGAGCCGGTTGCCGTAACAGCCAAAGTGGGGACCTTAAAAAGAAAGCAGCAGATGAGGGATTTCCTGGACCATTTGCCAAAGGACAACCACGACGATATTTTCACTGCAACGCCTTTTCAGAACAGAAGAATAAAGGTAGATGTGAGCAAACGGGGTGTGTGTGTGTGTGCATGTGCTTCCCTGGTGTTTTGGGGGCACGTTACAATCTGCTCCATCAGTTCCATCAAAAACCCCTCCTGGATGTGGGGAAGAGGTTTATTTCCTCGGTTTGTTACTCCCATACTTGGGTTGCTGGCAACGAGAACACGTGGAACGTGGCGTCTGTGCACGAGGATCACTGCTGAACCAACGTGTAAAACCCGCCTGGGTCTGAAGCGTATTTCACAATACATCTTTCTTTTTTGCTGTTTTCTGCCCAAACTAGCTCTGCCTTTTAAAACCATTGCCTCTTCCAGCATAGACTCCAAAGGCACATGGATGTCTCTTGTTCTGTTTGTTCTTTTGTGGGAACAGTGTGATTCTTACCCCAGCGTGTGTCCAGAGTGGGGTGACGTCCCTGGAATGTGGATGTTTAGGCAGCAGTAACTTCATTGCTTTCTATAAGCTGCCGTGTGCTGTGGAGAAACCCCCATGGCTGGTGTGAGCAGGAAGGAATTGATGAAAGAATCAATGCATCCATGGCCAAGATGCCCTGTTTTTGCCAAGGGGTTCTTCAAGAGACTCCTTTGGTAGAATACAATCACAGCCAGTCATTCAAAAGGCTTCTCCTCTTTTTTTTTTTTTTTTCCCCAAATTCCCTTTGCCTGGCTTGTGCTGTGCAGGAGAAACTAATCCCCTTGTGGGGCATGGTGAGAGCTATCCCTGATGAGAGAAATCCTCCCTATCTGAGTCGTGAGTGCATTCCCCTCCCACGATGGAGTCCAGCCCCCTCTTGAACCCATGCAGACTCTTCACATCCGCACATTCTTGTGCCAGTTCCTGAGGTGAATTGTTTGCTGTGAAGCAGAGTAATCTTCTATGTGATCTGAACTTGTATCTGCTGGCTTTGTCACAGAATGGTTTGGGTGGGAAGGCACCTTAAAGCCCATCCAGTGCCACCCCCTGCCCTGGGCAGGGACACCTCCCACCACACCAGGTTGCTCCAAGTTGTCCTCCACCTCTGGTGGGGAAGGGACAGGGAACAGCTGGCCCAGTCCCTGTTCACCCCTGATGCCAGCGTAAAGCTCCCCCACCCCAGAACCTGCTGTGCTTTTGACCATCTGTGTTTCTTCTCTCTGAACTTTCCAGTTGTCCTCTCCCTTCAAGATGGAAGGACCAGGAGTTCACCGAGTAATCCTGAAATCTTCCTCCTGAGTAGTAATGGTCAGCTTTTGAGCTTGTAATCAGAAATGATTTTTTGCATGTGTAATAGCAGCCAAAAAAGGCCGGTGAGAAGTTGGGCACAAGGGGGAGGAGGATTAAGAGCAAGAGGGATGTGTCACTTGGCTGCCTGTGCATAGTTGGCCTCTGCATCTTGCGAGGGACACAGTGGAGTCAGAACCACAGCTGAAGTGAGGAAGGGGATGGAGCAACTGCTTGCAGAGGAGAGAACAGAGTCTGGGACCCCTCCCTCTGGGGACAGGAGACGGGACCAGAGGCTGTGTCCTGTGGTCACCCTGAGACAGACCCATGAGAAGCCTTTTCAGCAGTTGAAAAGGGCAGGTCACTGATTGCTCTGATGTGGCTTTGTAGTTGCCAGCGTTCCGGGGAAGCCAGGATGATGATGATGACTTTTCTCTTATGGACAACCCCATCACGCCTTCCTCAGCCATCTTCCCTACAGCCAAAACCCCCCAGTGCGAGCACATCAGCCCTGGAATGCTGGTGCCCATCAACAGGTAGGAGCTCCTGCCGTCCCACGGCTCACCTCTGCCTCTCTCATTGCCCCAGGGCTGGGTTTTGTCTTCCGAGATGGATCTCTGGTGGAACTGGGATACTGGTTACAGACTCGGAGCACGCAGAGGAAATCCTGGGGTGTGTTCAGAGAAAATTGTTTCTGTCAACAGCACATGTTTGAGCCACTCAACTAAGTGGGCCCTTGTGCTCTGGGAGGGGCTGTGACTTGGGTCTCAGCCTCAGCAGGTTCTCGGCTCATTTGGAGTCTTAAACAACACAATTGCTTCAGGCTTCACTCAACCTGGAATCTTCTCGGAACCTGTGGAGTAAGTGGTGTTTTATCTAAAGGACAGGAAAGGAACATCCTCTGGGGCGGTGATAAAGTCTCATCAGGTACTGACATGAGGAGTTGTGCCACGGGATCCAAAGAACCTTCTGCGCTGTTAAGCTCCGAGAGCTGCTGCTACCTTTAACTGACCACCAGCTGTCTCTAGTGTCTGTCTCATTTTCCCTCTGAGTGAGAGCTGTGTGTAGCACACCTTCAGCTGTCAGCAGTGGGTTGGTAGGTGGCCCAGTGGTGACACTAACGTGCCGTCTCACCCCTGCAGGAACGACTACGACAGGCACGTGCTGCGGTTGCAGAAGGCGGCACCGGGCAGCCGAGGCAGCTGGGACAAGGTGAAGAAGACGGTAATGCTGCTTTCCTTCATGCCTGCTCCCACCTTAGCCACGCAGAGCTGTGAGCAGCCAGAGAGCCTTGGGGTCACTGACCCCTTGTGTATGTTCAGGATAGAAAGCAGGAACCCTCCCCTTCTGCCTCCCGGAGTTCTGGGTTTGGTCTCTGTTTCTCTCAGCTCAAAGTTCTGTTTGTTAGAAAAGAGCTATTTATTGTCAGGATTGGATGTGTTGCTTTTCTCAAGATGTGTAACAGCTCTTGAATCTGTGACCTTGAGGTACATGAAGTTCCCGCTAGAGTCTTCTGTACAGTGGGAAAGGAAACACCACTTCTCACCTTCTGTCAGATTGTCCCTGAATTTATGGATTTATTCCCTCCGTATCAGAGACTTCATTTTTTTTTCTGTCTTTTCTATGAAAATCCAAGATCCTAGAAGCAGAAAAAAATGGCTTGTGCCTCCAGTTCAGTGAGAACTTACTTTCTGGTAGTGGAGCAGTTCCGATTTTTAGTGATGCAGTAGCATGGTGCCAGGACCCCCCAGTCCTGGTGTAAGACTGAGCCTGTGCCAGTCCCAGCCGTGTGAGCAGAGCCTTTCTCTCCTTCTGGCAGGGCAGGGAGGTGCTGGGGACACCAGCCTCGCGCAGAGCCCAGCTGCCTTTGGAGAACAGTAAGTATTCCCCATTTCTCCTCTTCATCTGGGGCTCCTTCACTTATTTCCACAGCACCATGGGCTTGTGGGGGGGGGTGGGCACACCCTGGGTGCTTAATAACTTCTCCACACTCATTTCTCATAAGTGCCTTTGCTTTTTGGACCTGCTGTAACTGCTCCTCCATGTGCTGACCATCCCTGTTTCTCACTGCAGAAGCGAAGCACAGCCCTGTTGTCGGGAAGCTCTTCCAGCCTGAGGCACCGGATTCATCTGATGAAGAACAGGATGATTCCTATTCTTCTGTTTAATGAACTCTGTGGATTTTATTAGCGCAATGCTTACGTGGCTCTTGTGTGAAGACCCCCTCTGAGATGTCTTCCTGTGGTGTCTAAGAGTTCGGTTTAGAAAACTGGACCTGCAGTGTTTTTATGTGTTTTAGCCTGTTCTCACCTTGCTCCCTCCAGCAATGTCTGTCGTTTTCCATGTCTGTAAAGAGGCACTTCCTTGCCTGGGCTCCTCCTTCCCATTTCTCCTGGGGGGGGCAAGAAATGAACTTGGATACCAGTTACTAGCAAGTTTTGATTCATTTTAAGATAAGATAAAATATCTTTTTGACTGTACAATAAGCTTATAATGGTACAGTCTGTAATTAAATGAAATTACTTTTTATTTTCCTCTCTATAGAGTTTGAATTTTTACATTTCCTTAATGTAATAAAAAAGGACAAGCCCATTTTACTTATGTATTGGGGGGGAGTCTTTGAGGAGGAGCAGGACTCCCCAGCTCTCCAGCAGCCTTGCTGGGAGTACCTGGGTCTGGAATTTTTCATCCTCTCTTGTTTCCAGACAGACATGGCTGGTGCCCCCCCAGCCTGGGGCTGGTCTGTACTGTGTCAGGGGGCTTTACTGCTCTTCATGTCATATGTCCCCTCATGAACTGGCTCCAGAAACTCCTTTTCTGGGCAGCCTCAGCGTGGCAGCATCGAGCTGTGGCCTGGCCCAGAGTCCCTGGGCTGGAGGAGCATGGCAGAAGATGAAGAGATGGCCACGAGGAAATGGCAGCTAAGAGGCCACCTGAGGACAGGAGAACTTGCTGCTGCCCTGGGCACAGCCAGCCCTCTCTACTGCAGGCCTGGTGTTCTGGGCAAGAAGAGCAAGGAACGTTTGGCAATTCACTTTTTCCTGGGAAACATGGATACCAGTCTCACAGGACTCGAGGTGGCTCCTGCCCTCTGTCACCACCTTTCTGCTGAAGGCAGGAAGCTGTTATTCTCATTTCTAGAGGCACTTTGGAATGAAACCCCAGCCCTTGCTGTACACACCCACCCCAGGTGAGACCCTGCTGGGGCTAGAGGGGTGAGAGGGCCTGGCAGAGAGAAGTAGATGGAATGTACCCAAAACCCTGGTGTTTCTGTAGTATTTATTTACATATTTTACAGTGAACCAAACCTCAGTAAAGTGCAGTTAAAAAGAAACCAAACTTGGCTCCCTTCAGCTCCTGGCAGCGGCCTTGCTTCTCCCCTTAGGGCAGAGGTCCTGGGGCAGCATCTGTGGGTCAAACCCATAGTGGAGGTAGCGGTAGATCTCCTCTGCCTTCTGCTGGCTGAGCTGGGCGCCCGCGGCGATGTCCAGGGGGGAGCTGGAAGAGACCACAGCAGGGGCCACCTCACCTGCGGCTCTTGGGGGGGTTCGGTGGGTGACACCGGGACAAAAGGAGAAAGAGACAGTGGGAAAGAAGTGGAAAGAGAGCAACAGAAATGCCACAAGCTGCTGGTGGTCACCTCTCTCCAGGTTCCTGAGGGCTAAGCCAGGCTGAGAGCACTGCAGGGAAAGGGGAATGGCAGGAAAGGGAGAGGAAAAGGCACTGCAGGAGGTGGGAGGCTGGAAACAGAGTGTGTCATAGCCCTGCTGTGCTCAGCTGGAAGAGACAGAGCTGCACAAAGAGCAGGAGCAGAGACTGGAAAGCTCCAGGGAGCTCTGGTACCAAGAGAAAAAATCTCTGCGAAACTACCCCCGTGGGAGGTCCTGGATGAGAACAGGAGCGAAAGGGGAGTCGGGGCTTAGAGCACACACCCAACACCGTGGCTCTTACCTGTTGGCCACCTCCTTCACGGAGCCGAAGCGATGGCACATGTTGAGGGCAGCCGGGTAGCTGAGGTTGGGAATGCTCAGGAAGAAGTTGAGCATCTCTTGCCTGTGACCCTCCAGCTCCGTTGGGACACAGATGGCGGCGGCTTTTCTTCGCTCCAGCAAAGCCAGGTCCTTCAGCAAAGTGGCAGTTTCCTCTTGGCTGGAGCTGAAAAGAATTCGGATCCCAGCCTGCGCCAAGGCTGAGAGCATGCTGTCGTAGTACTGTGTCCGCTGGAAAAAGCGGGTCGTTTCCCCTGCAGAGGGAGAATCTCAGTGAGGTTTTACCGTAAGAAGTGCTAGATGAGGGCAAAAAAATCTAATATACATCATTTGCAAAGCCAAATAGCTCCAAGATCCCCAGCTTGGAGAGCTCACGGGGAAAAAAAAGATGGGGGGAGAAAACATCTCACGGAGAGGAGGCAGGAGGGGTCACGGGAGCAAGAGGGACTCGGTTATTGGAAAGGTAGCATTTAGGAATTTACACTGAAAATGCAAAATAAGTGTCATTAGGGGAGAGGATGGGGAGGAACATGCAGTAAGTGATGAACAGGACGGAGCATAGCAAGGAGAAGAGGTTCTGTAAAGCTACAAGAGTAAGAAGGCACTTCAACTGTGCCACATGAGAAACAAGCAGCGCTTTGGAAACAGCACCATGAGAAAAACTGGATAAAACGCTGAACAGGAGTGAGCCCTTCAGCAGCGGGGTGAAAAGGTGGCTCAAACACAACCCACCTATCTACAGCCCCCCTGAGAAACTACATCTTCCAGCACTGGTTCCGTATCTCAGCCATCAGTGAATTAGATTTATGTCACAGAACCAAAGCTGCATCCTCAACAATTAGATTTCTATAGTGGAGGTTTATATCCTGGGTCACGTGTAATTGCATTGGAGCTGGGAGCTCTGGGTCCACCTTCTGTGACCTTCCTGTTATTCTCTAGGTGGCACTGAGAATAGAAAGTCATCTGATTGTGTAATTTGGATCTTAGGATTCAAGCAAATGGCTTGTCCAAACTCTATAAAATAAAGAAACAGTCTACAATTGTCCACAAATGTTTCTATGTTTATCAGTTCAGGAGGTGACTCTGAGACTGCTCTAGTCTGTGCTTTGTGGCAGGAGGTAACGGCTCAAACATGGGTTCCCCAGAGGAGCTCTCTGCAGAATCACTCTTTTTGCCTGTTCTTAACAACTGCTTCCACTCAGCTGATGGTTTCGCTTGTCCCAGCAGCAGCCTTTACTGGTCTGGCCTCTGCATTGGTGCATTCAGTAGGTGGGACAGTGTGCTCAGGGGCCACCTGTCTCCCCAGCACTAACCCTGAGAGCTTTCCCCTCGTTAGACAGATGCCACTCGTTAGGGCACTGCTAGAAAAAATACCTGTCTTGAGTCCCCTGTTATTCCAGTGCCGAGCACTGATAAGGCTGTGCTGGTTCCTTTGTTGCACTATTCTCACTGTTCTCAAATCTGTCTTGTTGGGGGCTTTTTGCACCTATTAATCTGGTCAGTTATAAACGTTTGAGTTAATAACTACTGGAGCAGAGAACAGCCAGTTAAGTAATGAATCCCTTTGGATCCAGCTGTGTAGCTCTGCCTATATTAAATGGCCCTCAAAAGCAAAACCAATTGTAGGGTCCAGCTGGTCACCTATTAATGTCACCTTCCTACAGACACCAAAATACAGGTTTTCAACCTCTTTTCCATCCCCTATGATACAGAAAGCCGGTGTGGCCAGTGCAAGCCTGGGGCAGCCCAGTAAGTCCACCTGCTGCCCCCACCCAGGAACACCTACCTGCTTTAACCCTGTCCTTCTCCACAATCACACATATTCTCTCAAACATGCTCTGCAGGCGCTGGAGCCGCTGGGTGACTTTGCTCCTGTTCCCTGAGTTGAGCAATTCCGAGAGAAACTTCCTTTCTACAGCCATGCGGTTGCTGACGATGTAATCGCTGCTGCTCAGGGAGCAAACCTGCACCTTCACCCCGTGAGCTGCCTTCAGGGCAGAAACCACCTCTGTGCCAGAGCAGATCTCCCGGCTGTCCACCAGGATCACCAGCGGGGGGTCCTTCTCCGGGGGGACGCGTGAAACTGGAGCTGGAGAGGGGCCTGTGGAAGCCGAACGAGGCAGGACTGAGGTGCTCCTGCTGGTGGTCTTCAAAGAACTGTCCACCTGTAGGCGTTGAACATCACACAGTATTTTTAAGGGATCAGAGGAGCATAAGACCAAAGATTAAAAAAATAACAGTTTTCAAATACTGATGCTTAACAAAAAAAGTGGAACAAAGTGCATTTTTTCCCCAAAAAAAATCCAATTAAAGAGAAAAAGAGGTGTTTTTTGATATTGTAAAACACAAACACTAAGATGAACACTTTAATCCCCTACAAACAATCTCCCAGATTGGCTGATCTCATTATTTAGCAGCCTCAATGACAAGGCGTGCAGCCTTCACTAACGAGCTCAACAAAACCTGCACTCTGCAAAGGATACGAGTCAGGCAGAAAAGTGTAAGAGATCGGGGATCCAACCTCAGACCACGAAGGGTCTTAATGCAGGACAGTGAACGAGCATTTTGTACCTACAAACCCCAGAGAATGAGTGGGCACTACTATCTGCAATAGGTCCATGTTCCCCTGTGGGTGTCAGGCTGAAGGCAGTATCTAACCCACGTTTCTTATTGACCAACCACTGAGGAAGTCTCCAGGTGGAGCTGTGAGCACAGCAGCTGCCTGTGCCGCAGAGGAGGGACCTGACGTAACGCAGCACCCACAGACACTGCTCCTTTCCCACCAGCAGCGCCCTCACACTGGCTTCAGTGTCACCCACAGCCCTCAAAGCAAGGGCAGCAGGACAGGGTCCCACTGGAAAGGGGGTCCCAGGACCCAGCAGGACAGGGTCCCACTCTCTGGAAAGAGAGAAAGGTCTTTGGTCTGAATTAACACCCACCTTGGGGAGAGCCTGGAGATCCTCCTTCCCCCAGTCAGAACCAGTGCCAGCCGGTGGGAAGCGTGTGCTCCCAACTTGATGGTCTGGGTGAAAATCCAGCAGTTCAGACACCGAAGCTCTCAAGCTGAGGAGCATTTCACTCTTGCTCCCCAGTGGCTGAGGAGCACGGGTTTCCCCAGCAGTCTGTGTGTGCTGCGCCGTGGAGACGGGTATCTCAGCATTGCCCCGTTCTGCCCTGGAGCACTCCGTTCTCGTGGGCTTCTCATTGCTGACAGTTGTTTCTTCCCCGCTGGAATCGCTGAGAACGATAATGCGGGATGGTTTCTTCTTCTGCACCGGGACAGAGCCGTTCTCTTCCACCCTGGCCTGCTTTAGTTTCTTTCTGCGGCGAGTGAGGTATTGTTTCCGTCCACCAACAAAACTCTCGTTATTTAGGAGATCAAAATCCACGCACACTTCCTCCTCGCTGCAGTCACTGGGTTTGCAAGTCTCCTCTTCCTCCTCTCCAACACAGAAACTGTCTTCTGCGTACGCCTGGTCTTGCTCGGGAATCTGGGGGGAGAGGGGAAACACCCAAACCCAGTAAGTTTTGAAACACTGCCATGGTCTTGTTGCTCCTCTCCACAAAGGCACTTGGTGTATTCAGTGCATCCCGAGCGTGAGCACCAGCCCAGGGGCTCCTCACACCCCAAACCTCCCCTGCTCAACACCCCCGGCAGTTCCAGAACTCCAGAGATTTCCCCTGGGAAATCCAGCCCCAAGCATTATTCTTATCTGCTTGCAGATACTCAGAAAGCAGAGATTGGATTTTGGTGTGTTAACAAAATAAAATTAAAAAAAAAAAAAAGTAAGCGTGTGTGCTTCTAACAAAGTTTAAGATTCTGCACACTGCAACTTAAAATGAAGTCAAAAGTCTTGTTTTAGAACTTATTATTTATCAACCACAGGCTGTAAACTACATTTCAAAGCAGGATCAGAGGCTAATCAGGGTGGCAGGCAGGGAATCTCACAAGGACAGCAGCTACCTCCATCCATCCGTACCTGAGAGAAGATTTCCATGGTGTTGAATTCCCGGTGAACCATTTTGTACCGACTGCCGAGAGCCGGGCTGCGCACAGACTCCAGGTAAACGCCTTTCATCGCGTGGTCTGAGTTAAAACCAGAAGAGAAAAGAGAGTACAGTATTAATAAGGATATAATTTTTGAATCATTATTGTTATATCATGTTTTCCATATTAAGAAATTCCTTTATAGACCCACAAAACAGACACCACAGGAAGGACATGGAGCTGTTGGAGCGGGGCCAGAGGAGGCCACGGAGATGCTGGGAGGGCTGGAGCCCCTCTGCTG
>JAOQGL010000040.1:980727-993868 GCA_027564165.1 Gallinago nigripennis | reverse complement strand
TGTCCCTGCCCAGGGCAGGGGGTGGCACTGGATGGGCTTCAAGGTCCCTTCCAACAATTTGAGGTTCTCCAGACACCTCCAAACACCCCAAAACCAAGGACTAGGCGTACCTGCTTGCTATGGAAGGTTCTCAGAGCAGGCAGAGCAGGGCTCGGGATGCCCAGAGCAGGGAGAAGGGCAACATTAATGCCAGCAAACACAAACCCCTCGGGTTTCCCTGTCACAAGTCTCCCCCAAAGCAGACACAATGATTTCAGAGACTGACTGAGAACAGGGTGGGTTTACTGAAACCCACATGGGATCTTACAGGGAACAACTCACAATTCCAGCAGAGGAAAAAATTCCTCAGCAATATCTGGGAATCTTAAGTAGTAGTAAGAGGATTCCCTCATGCACACACCCCAGGGAAGGTCTAGGTTTGTAAGCACAGGGGTAAGGAAACCAACTTGGCCAAAAACCAGCATTACCCTCTCAGCTCTGTCAGAAATTTTATCTCTAACATTCAAATTGTTATTTTGTACCATATTTTAAGTCTCTATGTAACAGAAGACCTGAAAGATTCAGAAATTTCTAAGCGAAATAGGAAATTGTGTTCCTGTTCAGTTACAATGGTGTAAGAGGAGGTGGTTGACTCTTGGCAAGAGGCGACCTCCTGCCCCCACAACCCTCCAAGAGCTGGCTCCAGCCCACCCAAAGCTGTGGCACAGCCATAAATGAAGCCAGATGGATTTTATAATAAATACCTAATACCAGAATAACAAAGCCAGAAAGGAGGTTACTGCTGTGTAGCTGAGATACGCTGACTGAGTGGCCATGCCTCCTGCACACCATTTGCTGTGTGACACCTTGAACCCCCCTACCTCCTTACTCACCGTCCAACACCTGGGTGACCTCCATGTCATCGTTGAGGAACTGAATCATGGAAGAGCTCAGCTCCTTCTCTGTGCCATCGCTCTCGTCAGATGAAACCCCCTCTGCCTCCTGCTGGGACAGCTCAGCTTCTTCGTCTAAAAACTGCCTTCCTGCATGCTTAAAGAGGAAAAAATCCAAATTAAATTGTAGTCAGAAGCCAGCTCCCAATTAACTAACACTATGTATGAGACCTCCAATTACATCAGTTCCTGCCTTGAGAACCTCAGCTGCTCAAATGGGCAGGGATATTAGGCTTCTGGCTCTGAAAAGAGAAACCTCCCCAGGGAAAGATGGTGTAAAGAACCCAAAGTTCAGTGAAATACGTGGCAGCACACAAGTGTGTGTCCCACCAGTGCAGAGGGTGAAGATGGTGTGGGTTCAACCACTGGCAGAGGTGACCAGTGTGGAGCACTGCCCACACTGCACCACTCAGTAGAAAGGCACAGACTACTAACACATGGTAGCTAAGCTACCCACAGATATATTGTTTTTAATTTATAAACCTACTTTTACTCATTTTATTTGCTTGCAAAGGTTTGCTCTGATTTTGAAGAGCTGGGTCACTGAACCCAAGGCCACTGGAGACTTTAGATCCAGACTTCACTCTGGTTTGCCCTTTTCTGTGTAGTTCTTGGGACTGTTTCATTAATTCATCAGACAACACAACTCGTTATTGAGGAAATGCTCGTCTTTCAGGGAGGATGAGGCACTTCCCAGGTGACTGCAGTCCAGGGGACATGACCTCAAACCCTGCTACCAAGTTCCATCAAAACCTCAAAACCAGACAACACCACATTCACACGGATGTGCATGGAAACAAAATAAATGAGTTCAGGAAGATATTTCGTCAGAGCTACTTTGTATTAAGCTAACTTTTTCTCTTATAATTTAGGCTATAAAGTACTGAAGTAAAATGTGAAAAGAACCCAAAAACCATTATGTGTCCCAATTACTCCAAAAGAAAGACTCATTTGCCTTCAAAATGTTTTGAATGAAAAGCACAAAGCTGAAAATTGTTGTTCAGTACATGGCAGACAAGGGATCTCGAGTTAAAATAAGTGACATCTCTGATTTTCAATTTTTCCTAAGTCCTTTAATTATTTGCTTACACCAATTAGTGATCCTGACTGAGAGGCAGTATTAATAGTTCCTTTTCTCAAAGAGTTTGCTCATTCTGAAACGCACCAGAGGTCACCTGTTTACAGGAAAGAGCTCTCAATGCTGTTGCCAATTAGTCTTAATCCTTCTTACTCCTGAAGGAGAGGACACAGAGAGGACAAACCCTGCAGCGTGAGAGGCCCCGAGGTACCAGAAACCAACAGTTGTGAGTCCGGTCACACTTGGAAACAATAAATTACCAAGCTCTTCCATTATTTATTGAACCTTTGAGCTCAGTGCTGGTGGCTGCTGTGGTCACCTTGGGCTTCCCACACTCTGCGTTAATGTCACTGCAGGTCTCTGCTGCCCCTACACAACCACGGCCTGTCCTTCTGACACAGCACCGACACTGGGGTGGGCTGGACAGAGGGATTCCAGTGTCTTGGAGCTGCTGTGGATCTGGGATTCTGGCCCGTCCATCACTAGGGGTGTTTAGGTCAGATGATATGTGAAGGCAGAGTAGAAGGATATGCACTCTCTTTCCAGGAAACTTTTGGTCTCACATAAAAAAACCCCCACATTTAAATAAAATTGAAAAATGGATTTTTCATCAGTGATGCTATAGGGAAGTCTCCATGATGAAGATTATCTTTAAAACATTAAAAACATCCAACATATTGTGCAGCACCAGATCCTGCAAAGGCCATAGAATAGAGAGAAGCTCCATTTTTTAGGCCACAGAACACACACAAACACAGAATGAGCACAGGGAATTTCTGTCTTAAGAAAGCAAGACCAGCGCTCAAGAATTCTGGCATTTTCGTGTTTTTATAAAATTTCAATACAGACAAATTATAAAATACTTTCAGTTCACTCTTGCGGTTTGAACAGAAAGTAGCATCTCACAAAGTCTCTTTTTGCCTCTTTTTTTGGGTTTTGTGTTTACATACCTTGTACGAAAAGTTGCTCTTCACCTTCTGCCGTTTTGTACTTCTCAGCTGGTTTTGGTCCTGGGCTGAGCTGCTGCTCCTGCTCCTACTTGAGTTCTTGCGAAAATCCCCGCTCTCGTCACTGGACACGTCTGACTAGAGGAACATTTCACAAACACTTCAATAAATAAGAAAAAAGCAACCAATGTTTTAATTACACTGTCCTCCTTCAATGTCTGGGGGTTTTAAGCAACACCTGATTTCTGTGATGGATTTGCTATGGCAAAATAATGCAATAAAGCAAATCATCTTCTTAAATACAAAAGGAACAGAAAAAACACATTCTTTGAAAGAAAAATCAGGTCAAATGTGACTTTTCTTTTTTTTGCTTCAAAGCTTTGTGGAAGAAAGGCTATTTTAGTGCCTTTCACAAAGGGAGAGGCTCAGCTTTCCTATCACAGTAGTTTGCTGCCAAACACCAACTCCAAAGTCATCCGTGGAGACCTTGGGAAAGAGCTGAAGGCAGGAAAGCAATTCCATTCTAATAGGCCTTGGGTCAGATGGCATCAAATATTTTTAGTAAGAACACTGGCCTACTGGCTGGAGAAAGAGCAAATGTTTAAATATATAATCCATAAAGGAGTTAACATTATGTCTCTTCTGTCCCACCAGAGCCTGCACTGACCATGTTAAGAGGGTGTCTGCGCTTTCTGACGGCAGGAATCGGCGATTCAAAGTCACTCTCACTCAGCCCCTGGGGAGACACAAACAAGGGTCACTGCAACGGGGACTTTTGTCGTGGTGTTGGACTTGCCATTTTGCTTCTCATCTTTTTTGGTTTGTTATTTTTCCTTTTTCTGAGACTCACATCAGGAGACTTCAAAACATTCTTTTTTTTCCTATTTTTTCTCTGGAAAACGATCTCCTCTTCACTCTCACTGCTGGTTCCTGCAGCAAAAATAGTAAACAACAGTCACAAGAAAATGCATTGTTCCCAATTCAATATTGCTATAACTGAGCAATCAAAATCTGTCTCTCTCATAAAAGTACCTCCAAAGGAGATTACTTATTGATCTATGGGGCAAATATTGTTCTCTTTAGCCTTGTTAATCAAAATAAATAATCTCCAGCTGAGACGGACAATAAATCCTGCTTCCCTGGAGAGCCTCGGAGTGGCAGTGATTACCCCCGGCAGCACACACACACAAAAGGGAGGTGAGAAATGAAACCAAGAGAAGTTCTTAAAAGTTGAGTAAGAGTCACACTTCTGGACGCCTTTTGTAACACACGTCCCTTCAAGTGCACTGAAACAACCCCAGAACTCACTGAAAACTCCTCTTCCTTCCCAATTCCTTCCAATTCCTTCCCAAACAAATAAGGGGTTTATGTTTTTACAAAGAACTGTCTTTATGAAATGCAAGTTCTTCGTTCCCCTCCTGCAGGACAGCCCCAGTGCTGAGCGAGCCCCTGGACAGGGGGGTAGGTGTGCTGCCCCCGTGCCACCCTTCCTGTCCCTGTGCCACCCTTCCTGCCCCCACGCTTGGCTTCAACTGCCCCTACGGCATCTGCCCAAATTGTCCCCGTGTCTTTGGCAGTACAGCAGGAGAGGGGGGATGGAGAGTTGGTCCTGACTAAATGGCTCAAAAGGCTTGAAATACTTTAAGGAAAAACATAAAATTTCCAAACTTGCCCTTTCTAAAATAACATAGTTAAATACCAGTAACTATCATTAACTGCCCAGGGAAGTTTTCAATACCCAACCAGACAAAGCCCTTAACTACCTGATCCAGGTTCACCATTAACCCTGCAATTCTAAAACAGCAACTTGCTTCTTTTTGGGGTTGTTTTTTAAATTTATTTTTTAAATTTTTTTAATCTGTTTTTTTTTAAATTATTTTTTATTAAATAGATTACAATTTATTCTATTTTTTTAATCTATAATCTATTTTTAATAAATAGATTACAATTTTTAAATTCAGCAAACTATTCAGGAAGAAAGATGGCATCCTACAATCCCCCATCGTCAGTCTGATGACTATCAGACAAATTCAAAGAGAAGGAAGGAAAAAAAAGCTTTAACCACTGAAAGGACTGTTTATGCTTTGTTTCAGTGTTTAAGGACAGTAACAAAACCATTCAGAAAAACTCAATGTGTGCTGTGAATCACACTGAGTACTACTAAACCTGAATTATTTTGAAAGTAATTCAAGGTTATTCAGAGATAAATACAGCAAAAGGTGCAAACATGACTGTAAGTCACCTATGAGTGAGGAATTACAGTGACTTATATATTGGCCGTGTCTGAATACAAAGTATATTTTAATGGTATATTGGTCCTAAACCAGAAAAAGACAGAAGGGAGGGAATAAAACCAGAATAGAGGCCACAGTCAATATTTTTAAGACAAAGGTATGAAGTAACTGTACACTGGAATCCCTACCTGCGGCAGGAGACACACATGAACTATGATGGTTGGTGTCTTCCAGGGTTTTGGCTCTTCCTAAAGGGGAGCCAAGTGCATCCACGGCTGAACTCCCAAAGTTCTGCCCACGTGGGCTATGATCTACTTTATCTGCAAGAGGCACCTTGGGAATTTCCTCTCTGGCACTAGAGAAGCCATTCATAGGAATTCTTCTGATAACTTCAGTATTCCTAACCTTTCTGCTTGTAGGGGTGGAAAGTGCAGAAGCCAAAGGTTCAGGTGATCTCCTTCCCGTTCTCCTGGCTCCTGGCTCTGAGGAAGGCCCTGCAGTGGCAGCCTCAGCCCCTTCTCTGGCATCAACGCTCCTCTTCTGGAACCCCAACGGTGTGGAAACAGCTCTTCTCTCAAGGCTTCTGCAATCCCACTTTGGCGATGTTTCGAGTCTGGAGCTATCGGTCAGTAACTGCGTTTTATCTTCGGTGGATGTACCACCTGCACCACTCCCCCAGGCACCACCGAATTTTCTGGTATCATCAGTGTTTATATTTTCTTCAAATATTTCGTTCTCACACTCTTCGATGGAAAATCCCAGATCAAAGTTAACAGAAAACAGTTCTTGGGAACAGTCATAAAGATCATCACTATCCAGAGCCTGCTCGGTCGCACTAACATCTCCCCACACTCCCAGGGCAGAGGTGTCACCCATCACTGGCTGCTCCTTGGGGGTCCTGTCAGTGCCCTCACAGCGCCCCTCTGATGGAAACCTCTCAGGGCTGTGCTCTGCAACTGGGCTAAAAACATTCCCTCTGGAATCTGACCCTGCCAAATGCTTGTTTTTCACAGAAAAACTCCCATTATTTGGGTCAAAAAGGTGCTCATCTTCAAACAGATGTATACTCTTCTCTCCAGCAAGAATCATATTTTTCTTGTTCACTTCAAGATGTTCTTCATCTTTTTGAACAAAGTACTTACTTGAAGGGTTATTGGTCAGACTGTGCCTTGTTGCAGGGGTTTTCTTTTGAATTTCAGTGAATTTTTCGTTGTCAAACAGACTGTCAAAGCTGTCATTGCAGGGAAGTCCCTCTTTGCCGTTAGCAGCAGCAGGCTCAGGAGACGGTGCAGGTTTTGAAGAACAGGCACTTACAGAAGCCAATTCCCTGGAGACTTTGGGTTCAGGATTTCCCGAGAGCAGCAGTGAAGGATCAGCTTCTGAGGGCACAGGAAAGACTCTGCCCCGCAGTCTCTCTGAATAACTACCAGAAATAGCTTTTTGAAAAGGATATAGTGTTTCTTCATTTCTCATCATGTTTTCAAAATCATAAAGTTTATTCAAAGAGGGAGGAGACTGGGATAAAAGCCTTTTCACATGGGAAACCACTTGTTTTAACCAAGCAGGTTCCTCAGATGGTTTCACAAGTCCAAATGAATCCACGTATGATTCAGGAAGATAAAATAAGTCAGAGGACACAGGTGACTTCTCAGCTGTGAAGCTACTATAACCCGAGTCTGCGTGGTTCGTCTCCAGTGAGCTACAAGCTTTACCTACAGTTTTGTATTCCTTTGCTGCTGCACTTTCATCAATTATAGTGCTGTCACTGTTGTCACACAGTTCCATAAATGAATTTAAGTCAAACGTCACCTCTATCTCCTCATCCTTGGGACTGCTCTGGTCCATATTTTCACCCAGAGCAAGGCTGCTGGCCGAGTGAGAAGCTGAATTATCTGTAGGCAGTGTAGGCACTTCTAAATTTGGTCCAGAAGATCTTCTGGGACTCTTTTTTGGTTTTGTCATTTTAAATGTGGTAAAGAGTTCACTCCTATTCTCATTTGTATCGGGTAAAAAGGATTTTACTTTCGATCTGTGTGCCATGTCTTTCCTGGATGAGCGTGCCTTCTGCCCCACCGTGGAGCTGGGCATGGAAGGATGCCTTTTATTCCTTCCAACATGAACATCTTCCAGACGTAAGTGAGGCCGAATCTCCAGTTCATAGCTGCAGTCTCCCTGGTGACACACACAGAGCAATGTTTACTACAAATACATACAGGCTTACAGGGACTTGTCATAAGGATATTTAAAACAAGCATCCATTTCTTGCCTGGATGAGTAATTGGGTATGACACAGGGACAGGGAGCCAGGAGCTGTTACAGCAAAGAACTTCTTTAAGCCACTGCACATACCCATGACCGTTCTAACTGGGGGAAAAAAAAAAAAAGAACAAAAAAAGGCAAGTCTGGCAGAAGTGCTGTGTGCCAGGACAAGAGTCCAGAGGACAAATATAGCATCTGGGACAAACTGGAGTAACCCAATTTCGGGCTTACATGGGGTTATGTAACTGTCCCAGTTCCACTCCGGCACTCCAAACACTTTCTCCCAAACAAAATACTTTCTCCCAAACAAAATACTTTCTCCCAGTGAGCCCAGTTAATACTGATGGAATGAAAGGACAGAATTATAATTATCACATTTTAGCCTGAATGTGTGCAACCCGTAGAATCTTAAATTACCTGATCAGCTCTTCTATAGCCTGGTAAGCCCCAGTGTGTACCAGTCACCCAGTAAATAGGTCACACAGGAGTGAGAAACCAGGCATTGCTCTAATATTATTGCACTCAACTAATGACCTTGCTTACAATTAATTACTGATTCAGTTTAAAAAGCAATAGGTTTTTTTCATATAGAAAATAAAAAGGAAAAAGTAAACTTAGGATATTATAACTTTCATTTCAATACATAGATACATATATATATACACACACACATACACACTCTGTTTTCTAGCATTTAAATTTAAGGCATCTAATATCAAAATTAAAATTAACCCCTCTCTCCTCATAAGCTGCTTTGGACATACATTCTCTAACGAGATTCAGATATCTGCCAAACCCCTAATGAGTTTGCTATTTAAAAATGACAAGATACGTCTGTGAACAGATACAATATAGATTTTAACAATTATAATTCCTTTAATGGAAAGCTTGATTGAAACAGAGGGAGAAGCAGCACGGACAACCAGTATGTGTTTTCTGACGCAAACCAGCTCCCATCTTCAGACCTGTTTGTTTGTTAGCTCTAGTGAAGAAGAGTTTTTGGATTCCCAGCTTTCACACCGAGTGTTAAATCCCGTGGAGCTGACGCTGCCCATACAGTCAGTCTCATGGGTATATTTTCTGGTTAACTTATGTTTTAGCAGGAACACTAACAGAAATCCCAACAGTAAGGCCAGTGGTTTTCCCCCAGTATTTTGAGTAGGTCAAGCAGATACCAAAGCAGACATTCCAGTCTATTGGAATGACAAGTGTATGATACAAGATATGGGCATATGACATATTTTTGCCATGACAGAATTTTTCCTGCTTTATTTTATACTACTTTTCCCACTGATTTCTGAAATTCCAATCCCTTTTTGGAGTAACAGTGATCACTCAGCTAGTGTTTAGACAGAAGTATCCAAAACAACTCTTTCCTGGCTAAAGCAGCTCTCTCCTTCACTCAATTTCAAACTTACTGGTATGGAATTTAATTCTCCAGCTTTTTAGAACTTGCTCACAAGATGATTATTCATGAAATATATTCCATCTTTAACTTTTATCACCAAAAATAATTTTTTACTGCTGTAAAAATTATCCCATTTAGCAACCAGGTTAAACAATTTTGATGCTTAGGTGATTTCACTGACCTCCCTGCCAGTGGAGCACAGGCCATCATTTATTCCTTTCAGAAACTGGTTAATGAACAGGATGATCAATCCCTCCTTTTCCACGATTGCTTTGTTTCCAGAAGAGACTCCAGGGGAAGGAACACCTTCTCTTGATATTCTATTTGGTTTCCGTGAGACATAGTATCACGGCATGTTTTTTCAGAAAACTGAGATCACTTAATTTAGGTGGGAAGACTATTTTTGGCTGGTTTGCCTGCACCTGGGGCACAAGGGCTTCACACAGGGCTGGCGAGGGACTCCGAGTCACCCCGAAAGGGGGCAGAGACACCAGCTCAAATTAACGCAGCTGAGCCCGTCCAGGTGCCACACAAGCTGCTCAGTCCCCCGTCCCTCACACATGGCTGACACCCCAGAATCCTTGCCCTAATCACTCTCCCTTCTCACTGCCAGCACAAACCCCCACAGGATCATTAAAAACAGAAAGCACCTGCAATTAAAGATCTGAACAACCTAAAGCAGATCTCAGTTAGCATCCAGGCTCAAATCATTAGGCACCGAATCAGAAAAATCAATATGGGCACAAAGAAACTATTTTAATTGGAGAGCTGAGGCTTTTTGGTCTGGCAGGTTGTTCCTGGCAGCCTTCCTGTCTGAGAACAAAACAAACACCCTGCCACCTTTCCGCCGGGAATCATGCTCCCCTCGGGGTGTTCTGCAATACAGAAAAGCCCAGCCACCTCTGCAGAGCCTGCTTCTGAGCATCCCAAGACAGAGGATTTGCTTTGATTATCTGCTCTCTGCTGTTTCAGCCAGACTCAGTGCCCAGACGATAACAGAGCCCCACGGTACAAACCAGCAGTTCCACAGATGGGTTAGTCCCTCTTGTCACGAACGCTGTAACTAAACATCATTTGCCACCTAAAATTGTTACTGGCTGGGAAGAACTCTCGCCACATCTCAGATCAATATTTTAACCAGAGAGTGGCAATGAGAGTCTAAAAAAAAATAAAAATCAAAATATTTCATTGTCCCCCCTAAAACTTGTCTGAATTACAACTTCAAAATCATGGAAAGCCTCTTTGGGTTCTTTGGAATTTTAGGGTATCCTGGGAACATCTTCCCTGCTGCCCGGCATTTCATCCCAAGAATCCTTCGAGGCAACCTAAGACAGATGATAAATGACAAGATGATTTCTGTGGCAGTTGTTCTGGGTTGAGCTTCTGAACCCTGTCTCCCAGGGTGTTTGGTACCAGAGATGACTTGAGTGAAAGAGAATCCTTCAAATGAGAGTCTTTGGGTTTTCTGTGTCTTTCCAAGGTGAATAATTAACGACTGTTAAGCTCACACTGCCAACTCTGAAGTGGGGAATGGTCACTCTCCCACGTCCTCCCACATCCGACAACATTCTGACTTTTACCAACTCCCTAAGAACTGCATCCCTCCCAGGGAAAAAGCCAATGCACTTACACGTCAGTATTTCCCATTCCTTGTCCTCAGAAACTTGGACAAAGAGCATTTCAATAAATATGATTACTTTGCCCTGACCTTGTTTCCAAACAGTACAGTTTAATTTTCAAAAATGCTTATAAAAGCTATTGAATTATTTTGCATAAGGACAACTTGATTTGTTACCATGTAACACAGAAAATCCCTGCTTGTAGGGAGTAGAAAATCCAATCCCATCTGCCCAGGTCCTGTTGCTGTAGTAATAAAGCCACACGGGCATTAAAGGCTTTTCTGCGGTGGATGTGCCTGGCGCAGGGGGAATATTTGGGATTTCTCTTATTTTGTAATTTTCTTTTGATTGTGCCAACTTCTTCTCTAAGTTTTTAAGAGCATATAAATACAATATACTTTTTTTTTTTCCCAAAACATTTTCACTTCATTTATTTAAAAGCATCTAAGTCTTTTAATTGAGTTTTTTAAATTTATTATGCAGGTTTCTTGGAATCACTGAACGGGAACAAGGAACGGAAAGCTACATATCAGTGAATTCCTGAGCTTTCTTCTGTAACAGAAAAGAAGACACCCATAAAGAACATTCCAACACCTCCTGAGCTGGCTCGCATTAAGTTATTACTAATCTCTGAGTGAGATTCTCCCCAAGAAATAATTAGCTTCATCAGAAACTTCCAGATCATTTGGTTATTCATAGGAAAATAATGATTTGCCTGGTTTTAGATTTTATCCCCCAGTAAGAAACTAATCAATAGGACTGTGGTTTGAAGTTCAATATCTTAGTTATTTAAGGAAATAGCTTCAACTCGCATTTGTCTTAAATCCTTCTGCTATTACGAACCGTAAATGAACGTCAGACAGATTAGCAGGGGTATATTTGGCAATGGAATATTTATAGTAGGAACTTGGATGCACAGTGCATACATGCAAAACCCTTTTGCCTCGCTGCTAAAAGCATTGTGGTTTCCATCCTCTTATTTTCATACAAGACTAACATTTTAGGTAGCTTTTTACAGGCTTAACTTCTGCTAAAGATCAATTTCCCAAAGGTTGTACTGCCCCTTTACGCTGTCCCACTCTCTTACAGCAGCACGTCCTGCAGTGTCAAACCACATCTGAACACGACGGTGAAGCCAAGCTTCTGAGAGCTTCAACTTGCTTTAGAAACAGCCTTCACCAAGAATCCCTTGGCCAGAGGGATGTGTAGAACACCAAGCCTGAATGAAGCCATCCCAACCCCTGCGTGTTAATGCACAGCATCAGGCAGGAATACAGCCAAGACACAGCCATCTCTACCAACACAATTTCTGGGCAGAAATTGAAAAAATTAATATTTTCGTCTAAGAACGAGCACTCTACTATACGAAAAAAATAATAATCAGTGTACTAGTTACTACCAAAGTAAACCATCCACGTCTCCCCACAGGTCAACGTGACATAATCAGGTTTTGGCAAAGCTTGCTTGATTTTTGAAAGATCCTGATTTTATAAGACCAATTTTATATGCTCCAGTGTTGGGAATACTATATCATAAGGAAAATCTCAATGTATAAAATCACAATACTACATGAATATTCAATTTTAAGTTTAAATTACAAACTTCAAATCCAGCCAGTAAGAAAACAACCAGGCAAATACCCCAAGTGGCATGCAGAACACAGGGGGGTGAAGGATTCAAGACCACCTTTCACGAAGATGGAAGCAGCTCTGGGGGCAAGGGAAGGGCAGTGGACGTTCTCTACCTGGACTTTAGCCAGTTCTGGCACATTCTCCTAGCGTAACTCCCAAGATATGGTTTGGACAATACAGGTGGGTAGAAAACTGGCTGGACCACCATGATTGAAGCATTTTGAGGACTGATATGAAGTCCTGGCAGTGGCTATAGCTGCCAGGGGTCTTCCTCAGGGGGTTTCAGTGTTTAACATTTCTACTACTGACTGTGACTACAGCACAGAGAGCACATTCAGTAGGTCTGCAGATGCCACCAGGGGACAGGAAGCAGGTGACATGCTTGAGGGCTCTCTGGAGGGTCCTCAACAGGATGAGAGAAACCTCAGGACAGAAAAATGAGACAGCAGTGTGCCCTTGTGGCAGCAAAGAGGATGGCACCTGGGCTCCATCAGCAAGACTGGCCAACAGGGCAAGGGAAGTGATCATTCCCCTCCGTTAGTCCTCTGTGAGGCCACATCTGGAGAGCTCAGTCTAGTCTGGGGGCCCCAGTACAAGAAGCATCTTGGGCTGGATCAAGTCCAGCAGAGGCAGCCAAAACTGTCACGGGGTGGGAGCACATGGGCAAGACAAGGGACCTCTGTTCAGTCTCAAGAAGAGGGGCCTTATTCCATCTCTATCTTATGTGAAAGCAGAGGGCAGACAGGGCCAGGCCTCCTGGAGATATACCGAGGCTGGAGTTAATGGGCACAACATGGAGAAAGGGAAATTTTGATTAGATATCAGGAAAAATGTTTTCACCATAAAGGTAGTCAAAGGCTGAACCAGGGGCTCAGAGAAGCTGAGGGGGAGTTCCGGCCCTGGAGATCCCAAAGGTTTGACTTGTCGAGATCCTGAGCCATCTGGTCTACTCAGGTCCTGGACTGGACCCGAGATCTCCACAGGTCCCAACTGAGCTATCTGTGGCAGCAGTGATGGCCCGCAAAGCGGGTGA
>JAOQGL010000040.1:955215-967377 GCA_027564165.1 Gallinago nigripennis | reverse complement strand
TCAAGGGCAGGTTGGAGGGGGCTTGGAGCAACCTGGTGTGGTGGGAGGTGTCCCTGCCCAGGGCAGGGGGGTGGAATCGGATGATCTTTAAGGTCCCTTCCAACCCAAGTCATTCTGTGAGTCTATGAAGTGCTGCCCATTAACCAACGAGAAAGGAATCTAGACAAAAAGCTAGAATTAACAAGTTTCTTAAATGATTTTATATCAATGTTGAAACCAATTTTTTTCTATTCAAACCAGAAACTAAAAGCCTCACAATAGTGATAGAATTGGGAAAACAAGCTGAGGCCAGAACAGAAACCAGCTTTCCATTGTGCTCAGTGAGCACAGGAGGTGTTGCACAGCTAGGAGAGCCATCCTAGTGTGGTGAGTCCAAATCTGCAATCTGGGAAAGGCTCTTCAAACTCACATGTGCAGGGGTGCTGCTAGAGGGGAAGGAATTGCTTTACAAGACCAAACAACTTCTTAGTCGAAACTATGTAATGGTTATTCTCTGTCTCCCCAGAGATATTACTGTCACTTACTCTGAGTTCTGTTTGTGCCTTATTCTTTTTGGAACTGCTGCCATATAAACACATTTGCTTTCCCATGTACACTCTACCTTTAACATTATGCCAACATATTTCCAATAGCAATGAAGGGGAAAAAATACCAATTACATGTGCAACCCATCCATCATATGAGCTGTTTTGTGCAAAACTAGCCACAGAGATGAGGTAAATTAAATGAGAAGGAGTGGAGACAAAAGAAGAACATTTCTGAAGACATTTCACCTTTTGGTCCATCCATAATTCCGAAGAGGTAGATAAACAATGACCGTAACCCCATTTGCAGCAGCAGCTCATACCCATGATACAAACTGATACAAAGGGCAAAATCTCCTTCAATTATGCCTTGATGTATTGCCTGTAAAGCCAAACAGAGTCGTCATTAAATGAGGAAGTCAAGAAGCAGCAGGAATCACACTGCAATTCTTATGATAAAAATAAGATTGACATCTGAGAAGCAGAACCAAAGCACAAGTAACTCCCCGCCACTGGCTGGCCATCAGACAGACCTTCAGGTTCCACCAGTTAATGATCAACAAAGACAATCCTTTCCACCTTCAAAACCATCTCCCAAACACCTGTATTCTCTTCCAAGATTAGATCATTACTTTCTGATGCAGCAACACTCAAGATCTGAACCATCCATCAGTGTTTGGCAACATTTCTGGCACCCCTGCCCAGGCTATAACATTTAAGGCAGGAAAGCTGGCTCGCTGCTGAGACCTGTACAGCCCAAGGGGCTTTCTGGGGCACACATCCTTTTATTTTTTTCTTTTTAGGAAACACTCTTTCCCAAGTTTGGTAAATTGGAATACTCCATAACATGCTCTGGGCAATCCTGCTTCAGCACGGGAGTTGGACTAGATGATCTCTACGGTCCCTTCCAACTCTAATAATTCAGTGAAATTCAGTGAATTTTAGTGAAATTTACAGAAGAATAGAGGCAGTCATGTATTTTTGAGGGGAAAGTGTAAATTTGGCAGTCAGCAGTTACAGTCTAAGTTCTCCAAACAATTTCAGTTTGGAAATGGAATTCCGAATCTTTTCCTTAAATTTGCTATATTAGCATTAAGAAACACGGAACAAGTAGATATATTTTATTCCAGGGCTAAAGACAGAATGTTACAAAGGAAATCTAACTTGAAATGTATCAAGACATTTTGTCCACTATGGAGTAATACTCTGCTTTAATAATGGGAAATAAAGGCATTTACCGCAGACTGAGAAGAGGGGTTTTTTCTGTACTGATCTCTTGCTAGAATGAGCTGGTACTTTGTCAGGCTGGGAATATCCCTCTTCACTAAAACTCCAATTTTAATCAGGCGTCCAGCAAATGTTTCTAGCACCTGCAACAAAACACAAGTGAAGGCATGTACATTTAGCCCTTTAAAGCAGTTTTATTTTTATAAAGCATACACAACAGACCACAAGCAACTCACTTTTTTATTTGAAACACAGAATTTTTCAGAGCGGACTGTACTGATTCCTGAATGATAGGCTACTGCACCAGACAACAACCTGTGCTCTGCCTCAGCCTGAGGTTCTCCACCATCTGGATGTTTCCAGGCTAATTTTCAAAAGTTTTTTTAAGATGAGCAAAATTTTTACAACTTGGTTCCCTGAGAATTTGTGCCCTCCATCCTTCTGCCTCCAGGATAACCCCATACCCATCAAATAACTGAGGAGTGGAACCACACACTGTGCTTTTGCAATGGCACAAGCACTGAGGGAGCAGAGAGGATGCAAAAGGGGACAGGTAACCAGTTACTGAACTCCTGCTCTTACCGGTAACCCTGACTTCCATGGCATTTCCATCCCAGGAAAATTTGCATTCACCTTTGAGCAGTGTACAGCCATCAGGTGAGGAGGTTGAGTGTGAAGGGACGGGGTCAGGACACAGGAGCAGGGAGGAGTGAGTGCCTGGCACAGCAGCGTGCCCCATTTCCCTCGGAAGCCATGCCAAAAGACAGCTTGTTTTTATACATCACATGTACCTGCTTTCCACACCGGTGAAACAAGGGAACTGACCTGCACTAATTCATCTTAATCTTGTTTTTCCTCTTTGTTTCTTAGCCTTAGGTGTTCAGCACTTTTTTTTTCCACAGACTTAGTTTTGCATGAGCGCTAACTCTGTAATAATTGGAGTAATCAGATTTGTTCTACAAAAATTACTTACAATCTGTTGGCCCGCTTGGCCAGTAGTGCCAAAAACATCTCTAGAGCACAGTAACAAGCTGCTCCAAAGGCAGCCTGCACTGAGCCTGGCCAAAGATAGCTCCCGATGGCTGCTTACATCCATACAGCGTTTCCCAGGCTTTTGGGCACCTCCTCACCAGTTCAGCTGGGATGTGCTGGAGAAGGCCAGAGCGTAACAAAGCCTAACCCCTTTGCTGTTCTTCTTTCAGCCCATGGGAAAGCAAGGACAAGGAAACCAATAAAAGCAGGTCCAACTTTCAGGCCTCAAACAACAGTGCTCTAAGTGAGAAAATGCCCTGCCAGGAAAAGAAAGTCCACTGTAGAAGCACGGAGTGTGTTTGTACACTAAATAAGGACACCCTATTAGTCTTCTCCACACATTCCCTGTGCGCTGGGCTTTTCAAGCCTGTTAAGATGCCCAAATATTATTAACAGCCACACTCTCCTACCCTTTCAATACAGGGGCAGCTCAGTTTAACTCCTCTCTGCTGCTTGGATTATTTTTTACAGTTTGGTTTCCTTTAGCTTCTTACCCTGTGTTCAGCGCCGACGTGGCACTAAGTGGCAAATCCTGAGAAAGGGGGTGGGAATAATTGCCGTCATCAACTACAGCAGCATTAATCCTCCAAAGAATCAGAACCGCAAGGAGAGCTGTGGAAGGGTGACTGAGCACTCGTGAGAGCACCAGCCAAAGGGAGGGAACAATGTGCTGGGGAATTTCCACCCTGTCCCCTCCGTGCCTGCAGGTCTTTCAAAACCAGCTCGCTGGAGTCAGCAGGCTAAGAGGATTATAACAGATAAAGGCTGCTGAGAAATAATAGAAACAAAGCCTAAATTCTGAATGCTCTGGTGCATCTTAGCCTGCTCCTCTTCCCTGCTCGGGGCCTTCAGGCTGGGATGCTGGGTCTCAGGGATGCTTGCCCACTGGCTCCAGGCCGGAGGGGAGTGGGGTGATGGCTGCAGGGGCACTGGGAGGCTCTGGGCACAGCTCCACAGGCAGGAGGGTGCCAAGGAGCACTGCTCGCCCCACGGCTCTCAGGAGATCTGCCCTCAGACCCAACACCCACCTGCACCCCTGAGTCCCATCCCCAGGTTCATCCGTACCAACAGGGAGACTGGGACATGGCCCAACACGGTCCCCAGGCGCTGCAAAGCACCGTCCAGGGATGCCATCCCAGAGCATGCCTGCTAATTAAGAGTAATGCACTAATTAGATCAAATAAGCCACTCACAACAAGCAAACACCAATTGGAAAATACAGTATTGCTAGGAATTTCTGAAGGAAAAGGGGGAGAAAGAGAAGTAAATCAAATGATCTTTTCTTAAAAGGCAGTCAAAAGCATTCCCCAAGCCACTGGGAAGTCCAAATGCACAAGAAATTATTTTCTCATATTTGGTTTAGTTTCAAGAGTTTAATATTCAAAACTTTTGTCTTTTACCAAACAGTTCATTATTATGATGTTGTTTTTAGATCTGGCCTGCATCTGACAAGTCACTTTACAAGGACAGATCTGTGCCAGCTTATTAAAAAAGGTATTTTAAAAAAAGAAAAAAGCAAATGTTGACCATGCAAGGGTAAGTCAGTGCTTTTTATTTTAATGGGATATCACTGCAATAGCATTTTATCCTCCCATCAAACTCCATAACAGTTGGACGTGAGGACACTTTAGAGGCTGAAGACCAAGCTGAAGCTCTGTCTCTGGCATTGGAAACGGAGTCAGTCTCTGAACACAAACATGATTCTCCAGAAATGAAATTAATGTTTTCATTAAAAAGTAATGCTCACCTAAGTATAATAATTCAGCACTGGTTTATTATTTCCTATACTGGTTGCATAGCTTTTTTTGAAAATAAATTACCATTAAATGTACTTCTATGTTTCAGCCCCTGACCTAGTTTAATAACACGTAAGAAAACGATATTGTCACTGTTTGCTCAATGTACACCCCTGTCTGATTTAATCAGCTTCTGCCAAACAACCCAAGGAAGACTATTATGAAAGACAGCAGGATCCAGTCACCTGGAGCTTTAAAACTAATAGGGAACAGTAAACATAACCTACTTAGAAGAGATACAGAAACAAGCACTACTCAGGGTGATTACATTTATCTTGCCTCCATACCTTTATTTTAATTAAAAAGATAATACTTCTGGAAAGCCATCTCAATCTTTCCAAAGCATTTAAGTGTTACATTACCTACTTAAAAACAGAACTGTAGAATTAATTTAAATTAATTGCTAACTGGGACTCATGGCTTTCCCTGTCTCACTAAATTGAGTTCAAAAATCTGACAGATTTATTACCAATATATAAAAGAGAACTGGTAGAGTTAGCCCATACTGTACTAGACTTGCCAAGAACATAAGGCTTTGCTGAACAAAGTACCTTCCCCATCAAAATCAAGCTGATTTTTCGAAGCTCCTACCCGAGGTCAGCGTAGGACCTGCCCTTTGGAGCCACGGCATGAGCTGAGGACTCCCATGTGTGGTACAGCCAGAACTGCCAAGGCTTTCAGCAGCACCTCCCTAAAACCTGCATTAATCTGTTTTCTCTTGCCACAATGAAAAAAAAACAAAGGCTCTAAACAAACAACCTGGCCTAATTATTTTAGTGCAGATTTGCAAGCATTCTTTACCCAAGTAAAACGAGAAATCTCCCATGCATAAATAACTGTTTGCGCTGCATTCCTGTCAGAGCAGAGAAGGAACCAGCCACTAAGAGGACTGTACCTTCACAAACCAAAGACTGCGAGGTCCACTTCTACCCAGGAATGCCAGGAAGGACTCCCAGCCTCCACAGATGGACCTGACCAGGTTTATACACTCGCACTCACTTCAGTAGAGCTGCCTTTTCTTCATCTCCTTCCCCTGCTCTCCCAGCTCACCCGGGTCCAGCATCTTCCAAGGCACAATATGGACATCACAATGATCCTACTCTCCGCTCCAGATCTCCAAATTTTCAACAAAGGGAGCGAAGGAAGACAAGAAAGGGAAAGAGGAGACTTCTTCCAGGCTCTAGCCCCAGCACGCATAGCTGGAAAGGCAGCTCAGAAGATGTATTTATCATAAGTCTTCACGATAGAATTGTGATCCTATTGTCCTGGGGGAAAGCAAACCCATTTTGTAGGAAGCCATGAAATCAGGCAAGGCCTCCAGGGAAGAGCTGCCCCAACGAAGGTTAGATGAAGATCTAGAGCATTCGCTGCTTTGCTGTGAGACTGAAACTAGAAAGGTTTGGGTTTCACAGTGTGCTGCCTTGAGAGGTGTCAGTGCCACAACCTACTATTCCTGAAAGGAACTTCCAGGAGGGAACCCCAGGAACAGTCCATGATTAGTCTCTGCCAACCATACCCCGGGCTGAGTGAGAGAGTCTTGAGATACCACCAAAGAAGAAAAGTGCCCGTGGTCACAGAGCCAGCGGGGACCAGAAAATGGCCAGCCCCACGGCCGTAGGAGCACGTCCCATGGAGCAGCTTGGGAAGCTTGCTGTCAGTGAAGGGATGTCTGTAAAGAAACTTTTTAGGCACAGAGAGTACATAAACTTTACAGATGGAGTGAGAACAGTTTATTGTAATGTTTGATGAAGCCTCTCACATCATAGTAGAGTACATCACAGAAGGGAAGGAGGGCAATTATTAACAGTAAAACTGTGGGTTTATGACTGAGAAGGCAACTGAGGAAAGCATTTGGAGCTACCAGTTGTAGTTATTTCCCTTGTAAAACTTTGGAGTCATGACAAACTCTAAACACGAGGGAGAGCAATCCCATTCTGTGTAAGCTTTCCACTGACATTTTCTTACCTTCCCAATAATGAAAATAACGAAAGAGGGACACAGCAGGGTACAGTGTTTTTAAACTGACCTTATAATTCTCCAAACCCAATACTGATCAACCTAGTAATGACCTTGGCGCCTCTGAAAGTTTAGTTTGTATTAACTCATTCAGACACTTCCCAGTCTTCCAGGGATCTGTCCCCCATTGAACATATGCCACTCTTCCCTGGAAGCTGGTCATCACCAGAAAGATACAATAGTTTGTCCTCTTCGAACACTTTGATTTTCTCCTATTAAAGCATTTTTCCTTTCTTAAAAGTGACCAAAAATAAAGGAAGCCTACAGGTTCTACTTTTCTATTAATTTCACTGAGAACATTTTGACTCTTTTACTCAAGAACTTATAAGAAAGTGCCTTTCTATATGAGTCTGCCTTCAGTAAGGGTAAACAGCAGCACGTTGCCACAGAAAGCAGCATCCTACTGAGGGTGTTTCATAGCCTCAGTGTGCAAGGCTCAATATTTTTCTTTTATACTCGGAGATATAACCTGCCAGGAAAGTACCAAGAATACAGCACTACCAGAACTATGCTCTTTCAGGAGTGATCATCTATTAGTCAGCAATCACACACAAATTTAAGGGGGGGGGGGGGCGGGGAGGGAAGGGGGAGAAAGGGGACATGACATACCTAAATACAGCAAAAATCAGCTTTGTTCAACTCCAGCAACAATCAGGTACCCTACTGGTCTGAGCTGACAGCAGCACCTGGACACAGACCACGACACAGCCTCAGTACTCCAGCAAACATAGCCCTTTGCATGTAACTACCAAGAGCATCACAAACCAACACACACACCCCACAGGAATCTGTGCAGGTGAATATTTAAAATAGGATCTTAAACTCCTGCCAGCCCCTCTCTCACATCTCACAATGCTCAGTGGCATTTCTCACAAATAGAGAAATTTGGCTCTGAACAGAAATTGTTTCATTTAAGCAATTATTTATTCTCATAAGGCTTGAGCAAAAGAGTTGGGATTGTTTTCTAAGAGAAAGTGTGAGAATCACTTAGGCAGGATAGGCAGAGGAGGAGCCTCTGCACATCACCTCAAAAAAGTCAGCTCTTCTCAAGAATAATGGTTTCCTGGAAGGAACCTCCAAGAGCCAAGTTGCCCTCACTTGGTAGCAATCCTCCAATTTCCAAAATTACATGGAAAATGCCTTACCCACACACTGCAGCCAGTGTTTGCACTGCACTAAAATGGAATTTTAGCCACACTACTCATGACATGGATCGATTCATATTGTGCCTTACGCCAAGGTATCTCCCCATAGCAATGTAGCTGCCCCACAAGGAAAGTCCAACAGCGCCTTTGGGAGGAAAATCCGGTAACTGCCAGAAATACAGTCACTTCAGCACATTTTCCATGAATCTTGCGGTTCTGTACACTAGGCAGTTGACCATGAAATCAAGTCATCAGACAACCAAACACTTAAGCAAGCATCATCTCCAACATTTGCCAAGGACTTGCCTTCTCAGTGGATTTCAGACCAGGGAGGAGTCTGTGATGCAGCCCACAACTAAGAGGCCAAATATCCCCCCAGTGGAACTGCCTGCCTCACTGCACTCAGTGCATTCCTCTCCTCTGCAAAGAAAATCCACATGCTAAATTCACCAGGAAAGAACTGTTCTGTCAGGATGTCCCCACTGGCAGTTGTTTCTCTGTTTGCAAATTGTCCAAGAAACACCAGTCCTTGCCTGGTCGGCTCTGGCTGACAGAAGTAACACTTTGAAGGAACAGCAGGATTTCAGTGTCAGGACCTGCACGTCTCTGGCTTCTAATGCAATTACTACTTCATCCTCACACCAAGATCAGCCCCCGGGACTGGGTAACCAAAGCTGAGACAGATACTGATCAGGAAAAAGCAAAAGAGGGTGGGGAGATTAAACATCACATCAGTCAACAGTTACATCCCTAACCATTTTCCTATTATTCTAAAATTCTAAACACTCAGAATTTCCCCTTTCCTGCTTAAAAACAAACAAACAAACCCCACAACATTTATTTCACATTAAAGCTGGAAGGAAAAAACTATGAATAAAACAATATGCTCCACAGAGACCCCTGTTTCAAATACAGATCCTGCTTGTCATAGGCATCCCTGTAACAGGTCTGCTCCTCTACCTCCTTCTCATAAAGGTTTGCTTCCACAATGGCAAAATTGGGCAGTGTCAACTTCCAAAGATGGACTTTAAAGAACAAAATGACCCATGGCTTTTGCACTCCTGGCTGCAGCCAGTTTGGCATGACCTCACAGGCACTCCTAAATAAAATTAAACATCTGTCTTTCAAGCATGTGAACCCACCTGGAGCACTGTGTCCAGCTTTGGAGTCCTCAACACAGAAAGGACATGGACCTGTTGGAATGAGTCCAGCAGGGAGCTACAGAAGAGCTGGAGAGGGACTCTTTGTCAGGGAGTGTATTGACAAGACAAGGGGCAACAGTTTTAAATTGGAAGAGGGCAGATTTAGATTAGATATTAGCAAGAAATTCTTTACAGTGAGGGTGGTGAGACACTGGAACAGATTGCCCAGGGCAGTTGTGGCTGCCCCATCCCTGGAGGGGTTCAAAGCCAGGCTGGATGGGGCTTGGAGCAACCTGGTCTGGTGGGAGGTGTCCCTGCCCAGGGCAGGGGGTTGGAACTGGATGTCCAGGGTCCTTTGGACTAGATGTCCAAAGGTCTCTTCCTGCCCAAACTATTCTATGATTCTAAGCACAGTTTGAAAATATTAAAAGAAAGTTGTAATAAAGAAGGACTAAAAAGACGTGAAGGGGAAAAAGAATAGCTATGAAAACAGCATGAGTTAATAGCGAAAAACGAGCGAAACATGCACTTTAAGATCTACACTGCTGATGGCACAGCTCCGGGAGGAGCCGCAGAGCATCGGGACCGGCAGCCCAGCGGCGCCGGCCGTGTGCGGGGTCCGTTGCCGGAGCTGTGCCCCGCTCCGCCAGCCGGGAGCGCAGTGCGGGCTCATCCATCCATCCATTCATCCATCCATCCATCCATCCCGCCGCCGGCGATCCTTCATAAGGCGGCGGGGCGGCGGCGGGGCGGGCAGCCCGCTCCCCGGCCCGGCGCGATGGAGACGGGCGGCTGCCGCATGGGGGGCGGCGGCGCGGAGCCCGGCGGCCCGGCCATGATCACGCTGGAGGACCTGGACGGGATGGCGGAGGAGAGCCCCGACTCGGCGTACCACAGCAACGGCAGCAGCCTGGAGGAGGAGGCCGAGCGGATGGAGGACGAGGAGCAGGAGAGGCTGCTGAGCTACTGGCAGAGCGTGGGCAGGGGGCACCAGGTGGACGTGCCCCGGGGTAAGCCGCTTACGCCCACGGAAGCCCCGCGGGGCTCGGGGGGCGGGGGGGATTAGGGAGGCGGCGTTTCGGAGCTTACCGGCCGGTACCCTAACCTTCCCGGTAATTCTGACCTTCAGCTGCGGGGTCTCCCTCTCCCCACCCCGATTCAGCGGTGCCGGCTTCCCCCAGCGGGACCCCCGCAGAAACCCCCCCCTTCTCTGGAGAGCCCGCAGGGAGCCTGCCCTCGGGGCTGCCCCCCAGAGAGGTTCCATCCGCCCCCCACAGCCCCCCGGGCCGGGGAAGGGGCTGGGGTGAGGGGGTGACAGGGCAGTTCCCAACGCTGCTGACACACAGTCCGAGCTAAGGCTCGGCACGGGCAGAGCCAAAAGGTTTTTCTAACGTAGAGAAGCAGCCGTAGCAGTAGGAATTGACCTCTCTACACTAAAAAGGGCTGAGGAGAGGTTTCAGTCGTAATTAAAAATTAAATTTGGCTACCTGCAAAAGTATCCCTCTTCAGAATCTCTCCTCGCTGTAGCTAACCAGGGGGACAGTTCTTCACAGAAAGGTGGCTGAATTGAAAGATGGCACAGCGTAAACAGGCAAAAGGATCAACTGAGCTTTCTGACAGTAAGCCTCCCAGGCTTGTCTTAGTAAGAAACTGTTTATTTTCAATTTTAAGAAAGACTGGAGAATCTGAAAGACTGTACCGAGCCTGATAACTCATGGCAAGCAGCAGAGAGGAACCGAGTCTCGGTTCAGAAACTCCCCGCAGTGCGAGGCAGGGAGAGAGAGCCCGTAGCATCTCTGCTGCTCGGGTACATCACCTTCTGTGGGGACAGGGAGCAGCAAACCCTCGAGCAACAGACTGCACTAGACACCACCACAACAAGACCACTGCTACTGAAAAGCTGTTTCTAGATTCCAACAAGGCAAAGAGGGTACCACTTCCCTTTCGAGTCATGTCTACAAGTCTCCTCTCCTCTTTCTCCTGTTTTACCAACACAAACCATCGCCCCCTCGGGCACTACCAGAGGGGCAAGCTCTGAACTGAGCTCCCTGGCTTGCCTGGAGGGGCACGGAGGGAGGGGAGAAGGGGAGAGAGGGGCTCCCTAATTAAAGCACGAGGCATGAACACACAGATGCTAAGCTGCTCCTTAAGAGTAGCTTTGTGTGGCAGAACACAAGATTCCTTCCCATGGAATTCTCTGTTACTCTGATACCCGGGAATTTCAATGCCCTGTTTCACTGACATTTATGAGGCAGGATATCAAGTCTAGGAAGTATGTCAAAAATAATATTTTACCATATTTTAGCTACTGTATTATAAAAGGTTTGCTCTGTAATGCTAAGCAAGTATTACAAAATTCTAAATGAAAGATTTTTCTTCAGATATTGTCCAGGGTTATAGGTCAAGAGTGACTGCATCTCAACCAGCACAGCCTAGGAGGGTTTGCCAGATTAGTTTCCGTGGTCCATTCAAAGTTCAAGCTAAGTGCTAGCACCCATGTCAGCATCCCGCCAGGCAGAGTGTGCCTGAGCCTCAGGGGACGCAGAGAGGAGAGATGCAATCTCCCTGGCAGCGGGGAGCACACCACCTCCCATCCCTGGTGTGTCCATCCCCGCAGCTGGGTCACTGCCCCAGCCCTGATTTCAGAGAGCAGGAGAACTTCCCTTGGCGAGTGCTGCCTGCCAGCCCGGTCCCTGCGCAGAGCACTCCACGCTGTCACAACAGCACAGGGGTTTCCTGTGCTCTGGGGCTAAAATCTGCAAAATAAGAACATTATCAGCTCTCTCAGCAACAGTTCTGGACTGCCACAAGCTGACACCCGTTTTGTTCGCTGGAGACAATATACCTTTCCAAAAGATGCCTTGCTTTGTAGCTTTTCTTTAGCACCTTGTAAGGGTTACAGGAACACTGTAAGCATTCTAAAAAAAATTTAAGATTTTGTGAGATGTGACCAGATATTTATATGGCTGGCATTTCCATTTATCACTGTCAACAAGATCTTAATCCTATAGACTAACTGGCCTATGCCAAACCTTACAGCAAAATCATAAAAGAAAATGAAAGGTGCAGGAAGGTAAAATCTAACTTTCCTGGCTTGAGCACTCCATTGTATCTCCCCTGGCAGAAGCAGAAAACATGCTAAGGCAGTTACTTTCGATTTCTCAATTCTAATTTCAAGACAAGCACATTCATTGACAAGCAATCTCCGGGAAGTTGCTACACACCAAACCCATCTTGCTAAAGCACACAGTTGTTGAAAGACACCCCGCGTGCAGAGCAG
>JAOQGL010000040.1:938931-955115 GCA_027564165.1 Gallinago nigripennis | reverse complement strand
CTCCGGGAAGTTGCTACACACCAAACCCATCTTGCTAAAGCACACAGTTGTTGAAAGACACCCCGCGTGCAGAGCAGCTCGTGCTGAGCTCAAGTACCAAGGCTGCAGGTCAAACTGCAGGTCTGGAATTGCAGGTGCTTTTCCATCAGTTCCGATGTACGTCCCCTGCTGAGGTGACCTCACCTAAGTGGCCCAGGGGCTGCTGGCCCAGGGACAGCCATAACCTCTGTGGGCTGAAGGAAGCGAGCAGGGAGGGGACTGCAGAGCCCCCCTCACTGGGTCCTGCCTGGTCCTCAAGCCCCAGCCCAGCACTGAGCCTGAGGGCTCTCTCGAAGGGGCACCTCTAGAGGTTCTTTTCAGCATGAAGGTTGGGTTCCCAGCACTACAAAGGGTGTCTCCTCTGCTCCAGAATGACAAAGCTTTGTGTGCACGTAGATTAGTCAAGGGCACAGCTGACAAGTACTTCCCACTTCAGTGACACTCCCACACTCATTAAGACATACAGCAATTTAAATACTGCTCAATCTTGCTGCTGTGCACAGCTCCTGTCAAAGGTGCCTTATGGACATAAAGCCCTTTGTAGAGGTTTGTCTCTTTCCTAATACCTGCCTAGAGCAGCAACTGCAATTGCAATTCCGAAATACAATTAAACCAAGCCTTCACCTGGTGACACTGCTACTACTCAGCTTGTCTTTGGCACACCAGTATTTGTATTTGCAAGCCTGGGATGACAGAGGGCCTGTAAATCAAGCAACTCACTTTTGTTATTATATTATAGTATTATTTGTAATTATGATATATATAGTATAGTATTGTGCAGGTTAAAATATTTATCATCCAAATGTTATAAACTGAAGAAGAAAACTCCCCAAAGGACTTTAATTAGTTGTAATCCATATCCTGTGCATTAATGGGGGGAGAAAAAAAGAATATAAGCCTACACACACACGATTTTATTAGTAAAGGAATCTAAAAATAGAGTTAACTTTTCTAAAGTCCTAGAACATTTCCAAATTCTTGAATACTCTATGGAAAATTCAGTGCTGAGTCTAATCTACTTCTATTTTTTCTCAACCTCTAAGGAGATCAATTGTACATGTCACTTATTACTTACATTTTAAATGTTTCCCAATTACATTTTTAAAAAAAATGTTTAAGATTAACTAAGTCTAGCTTTTTCCCCTTTATTAAAAGGATCTTAACCATTCCAAATAGTCTTAAAACTAAAGCCCCTGCACTGGATGCCAGGAAATGTAGGTTTGATTCCCAGCTACAGATTTACCAAGTGACCTAGGGCAAGTTAATTCTCCTGCATCTTAATTCTCCTCCTCTCTGAAACACGGATAATACTCTTTTCCCCTGTCATCTTGCCTTTTGCACTAAAGATACTGAGGCACATCAAACACCCAAGGGAAGCTTTTACTTCAGTTGAAACGTCAGTCCTTTTCATGTGTGTCTGATACATATCATGAGGCACAAATTCACATCCAGACTTTCAAACATTGTATGTAAAAATTAAGTTTCTCAACCTCTGTCAAAATACAGAAATGCTTGTACTACTGCAGCTTGAAAGGGAAGGGACTAGCTCTTCTGGAAGAGAGGCTCTCTATTCCTAAGAATAACCTCGTACCCAGAGTTCCCAAGCCTGTCTGATAGGGATCAGCTTCTAAGCAGAGTTTATTTATGACCTGCAGCTAGGATTGACGACAGGGCAACCACAGTTGCAAATGCACCTAATTCAACCATATTTAAACAGCAAAACTAAAGCAGAACAGAAATACTAGAATATGTTAGTATTATATATGTGAGCGTAATATATTGCTCCTTTCATGCATTTGAGCTTGGCTGGGAAGTGGAACAATCAATACAGACTGTGTGATCGCTGGGGTCACTGCATCTAGGAACTGAGAATAGGTTTGCTATTTAATTTCTTACAAATGTGAGAATCACACAAATGCACATTTCAGTTCCACCTCGGTGTAGGTAAGCGAGCATGTAGGTGTTTAAAGCTCTGCAACACCAGCCAGGTATTAATGCTCTCCTTCACATAGTGATCCGGCACCAGTGCGAGAGCTCCGATGGGAAGTGGTGACACGTGTCAGACTGTGCTTAGAGCCTCCCGTCTGCCAAAGGGCGAGACCACAGGCAGCAGCAAACGTCAAAAGCATATAAAACACACAGTGTCTCTCTGTTAGTCACATAAGGTGTTTGTTCCACGTAATCAATACTAGTGCTTCATGGTAACTACAGCTAGTTGAGAGCATTGAACCACCATAGTTCCTTCTGCCAGATGTAACGGAAGCAGAACACTGAAACTCTGCCCTACTCCCACCTTTATATAAGTTACGGTTCAGTTTTGCTAGAATGTTAATATTTAAGTGAACAGTTTTCTGTCCCCTCCAAACTGAACCAAACCCTTCAATCTGATATACTTGGTATCTAATCAGACAGCACATGTGCATAAAACTAGTATGCAACAAAAAGCAATTGTGCTAAATTAACACAAATCCACGTTCGGATTTCTTTGTTAAACAACTACATGTTGTTTTAAGATAGTGTTCTTTGGTGAAGCATACACTGAGGAATTTTAAGTTTCCTCATCTTATATTTCTTCAACTAAGCAGTTCACTTTTCTCCTCCCTCATCTATACTTTCTGGACTTTGATCCCCCTCCTTTGACCACCTTCGCTTTCCCCTCTCCAGCCTGAGCACATGGGGTTCTCCAGCCCCTTTGTGCATTTCACCCTGTCCTGGCCAGGCAGGTGGCCCTCCACCCAGTTATCTCCAGTTCACCAGTGCCACCGCTGTACCATGAAACCCCAAAGCAGGCACAGCACGGGAAACACAGCTTCATGGGCATGGGACAGAAGAGTCACCTCCCTTGGGGGGCTGGCTGCTGACACAGCCCCATGTGTTCCTGTTCTGTGACATCTCCTGAACCTACAAACAAAAGTTCATATTCTCTCCCACTCCATAATGAAGATGTTTATTCACTTTCTGTTTTGAAATCCTGCCCTCCTACGAGGTCTTACTGGAAGGGCTTGCATTAAAAAAAAAAAAAGTAAATATTTTGCAATTCACTTAAGACCCAGAACTGCACTTTGCATGTACCTGTATGTGAGGAACAGACACCACAGCTGGATAGTGCTCCCATCAGTTTCAGCCCTAACGCTCCCAGTGACTGCAACTGGGAGTGAACTGGGGAGGAAAGCAGTGTGGCAGTGGGGTAGCAGTCCCGGCAGAGCCAGGACACCAGCGCATGGCCACCGCTGCACCAGTGGCTCAGGCATTGCTGCCTCAGAGACACCCAACACGTGTCCTGCCTAAGGAGTAGCACTGAAACGTGCGTAACACGGAGTGCTAAAGCAGAATATTAGGCACCAAACACTGTTTGGAAATGACAAAATTTCCACAGTAGTATTTCTGTGAACAACAGCTAGAATCAGCAATGTCATCTGCACAGAGACAGAAGTCCCTTAACCTTTCCTATTAATACCGAGGCACAAACTAAGCTCTTTACAAACCCAAATTTGCCAGAAGTTTAACTAAGAGATAGTAGAATGCCATGTTCCATTCTCGTTTCTCCAGCTTCACCTCTAACACCAGCGACGTGTTATTTTCTTGCAGACATGGCCGAGCCCATCCAGCAGCTGACGCGGAACAACAGTCCCCAGGAGAGACAGACCGTCCCCTTCACCCTCATCCAGCGCAAAGAAAAGGTACCGATCCCTCCCCGGCCGAGGTGTAGCAGCTTTTTCAGTGCCCAAACTGAGCTCACAAAATGTTTTTTATAAAATTACTTTAACAAACTAGGATTTTAACCATCATAAGCACAAAGCATTAGAACTGCATAACTACATCTCATTTTTAGCATCTCATCATTTTTACATGTGTGAATTTTTCTTTTTTGTAAGATAAAAGCTATCAGGATAGTCAGAAGATGGCCAGGAATTACAGTGTTCGTGGCCTATTAGAATTAATTTAACAAAACCCCCTTATATTTTAACATTTGAAATAAAATGGCTATTTTCTTAATTTAAATCAATGCATTTGCTTCTTTACACAATCACATTAATAAAACCTTAGCAAAGACTACCTGAAAGAGATTAATCTCTGAAATGAAACATGTACTTTCATATCATGGGTCATTATCAAACAAAGCAGCGATCTGCAAACCCATCTTCTCAAACCCATCTCATCCTCTAATGAGAAACTGAAATTGACGTCCAGCAAATTGTTTGCAGCTCAGGAAACGTGCAAACAAGTGTCTAATCTTAAATACATGACAAATCAAGAGAATCATTTAAAACCATGTATGAAGAATTCTTGTCACATTTCTTATAAATAGATCTATGTCATTCTAATTTATAAATATCACAATTTGAATGAGTGCATTTCATCCAAAGAGTTTGAAACTCCTGACTATTTATGTTGTAACTAAATGCCTGAAAGCAATTTCTCAGTGCTACTCTAATAACTGCAGATTAAAAAAAAAAAAGATTATTCAGTGTTAATTCCAACTAAACATTTAATGCTGCAAGTACAAGAGATGATAGTTCCTTACGTTAAAGAGAACTACCTAGAAGTCTGCTGGAATGAATTTTGGTCCGAGATCAGCGGTGTACCCCTTCTTGATTTATATTAGGAAGAATTACAATTCACACGTTCCTTTCAAGATCGTTTCACTGACAATTGAAAAAAGATGCAATTATTCCTGTACCCAGTAAGATGCAGATGCTGCGCTGGGCTTGGGTATCTACTTACTAGAGGCTTGGACCTTGAAATGAAATCACAGAATCACCTAGGTTGGAAGGGACCTTTTAAGATCATCTAGTCCAACCAATTTGAAATGCATGTGAACTAACTGTTAAATACAATGTGCTTGAGGTAGAGCTGACACTGAGACTTAAAAATTACTCCTCATGCTTGCTGTTCTCCTGGTCATACACTTAACGAGGTTGATTTCCTTATTCTACAAGTAGCACTGTAGAATATATATTTGTTGTATACGAATACGATTTGTACACAACAAATACTGTTTGACTTTCATTTGTTTGCTTGGGTTTTTTAGGTGATTAACTTAAAATACAAAATTATTATCTTACTGTGTTTGCAGCTTGGAGACCTGCTTTACGAAAAACGTCAGTATGGAAAAGCCAAATGGGCTTGTATAAAAATGAAAGAAAAACAGTACGAACAGAGCATTTGCCTTGGATTCATGAAGCTTATGAGGTACATTTGTGAGCAGAATTCCTCAGGTAATTAGTACCAGAACTCTACATTAAATTTAGAACTTTATGCACTAGCATGTCCTAACTGGGGAGATAGTTTTATTAGCTTTTCCCAAATCCTCCACCCTGTCCACAGGGAGATTTTCCTGCAGTGCAGCCTTTCAGCAGAGTCTGAGCCCACGTGCTGCTCCCCCTGCACACAGGCTGGAGGAGAACATCTGCGGGAAGCCATCGCTGCTTCCAAGGTCACTGTGACCATTACAGCTGCCTGGAATCTGATGCTGGCTGGTTTCTAGGCTGTCAGCTATAAATTAGGTTTTTGTTACAGAATTTTAGTGGTTTAGTTCTCACAGCAGTACTGGAATCGCCTATTCCAGGAACCTATTCAGAGCGTAATGCCAAGACAGACCAGGATGTTTTGTCTCTTTGGTTTGAGTTCATGATACTCAAGTTGCGTGTATCTGAACAGACACCAAAAATTTGTGTGGCTGAAGCATATTTTCCAGAAAGACAATCCAGTTTTAACTCTAGTACTTTAAAATAATGGCAGGTCCACCATGTCCTCGCTAGCCTGTGCCTGCATGAAAAATGCACACCTAGTTTTCATCCAGTTTAATCTGCTTTCCACTTCCAGTCATCGGTTCTCATGTTTTCAATTCTTCAGTTGATTAAAAAAATATTGCAATCCCCAGCACTTTGTTCTGTAAGAGCACACATGTTGTAATCAACTCAACCCCTCATTTTCTGTCCAAGAAACCAGAAACATTGATCATTAATGCTTTTCCTTAATCAGGCATTTTCCACACTCTCCCCCTTCTTTTAATGCTTTAACACAATTAATTATAAGTAATTTTGGCTCCAGAACAGTGCAGTTTTGGTTCCAAATTGCGTATAGAAGCAATGTTCCCACTCCCAGCCATCACTGCTAATGGCACAGTCAAAATAGTCAACCTTTTCCTAGAACACTGCAAAAATACAGCAATGTGTTTGATAACAGTTGTTATCAATGCAGCTCCTTATCTTGCCTACATTCTTTGTTCCCAAATATTTAAAAGACAACAGAAGGTCAGTTTACAAGACCAACATAGGGAAAGAAGTTAAGTCAAACTCCTTGCCCCATGTGAAGAGAGCTCACCAAAACCCATATTTTAGACACACATGCACAATATTTGCACATGTAGGTTTTAGATATATAAATACACACACACAAACAAAACTACAAGCCATAATAAAATGCTACTTCCACTTGGAATATACAACCCCATTTTCGAAAACATCCTACTGAATTCCTTTCAATAATGACACTCCTGTTGCTCCGTGGTACTGACTTTATGCTATTCACCAAGAGTTCAGAAGTCAAGCACACTATGTAGATCTGTTTTTTTATTTCCTAAAAGTTACATATGTCTCCTCAGGCCTGTACTTGGGGATAACGATACCCATTGTGACCATAGTGCACACGAATGAAGCTCAGTCGGAGATGACCCAGGCAGTGACAGTAGCCTACTACCTGCCTGAGGTGCTGCAGGACGAGCCACCGCATCCTTTTGACTCCGACATAGTCATTGAAGAATGGCCTTCTACTATTGTTTATAGTAGGTAAGAGATATTTTAATTTTGTCCTAGTAAAATCTGTTAAAAAAGATGCAGTTTTCAATTTGGGCATGTTAGATTTTTTCAATGGAGTTCTAAAAAGCTAACAAACACTGAAACTTGATTTTCAGTAATTGTTAAAAGTTGCCTTTTGCTTTATGAGACTGGGATATCCAGGAAATAATGGTTACCAGCTTACTTGGGAAAACAATGCATCTGTAAATGTGAGATACAACAGCATCTCAAAACACAGACTATTCTGTGTCTGACATCACTAAAAAGTTCAAGAAAAATCTGTTAAGGTGTTTGAGATCACAGTCAGGTAGTCACGTGCAAAACATGACTAAATAATTTAGTAGGCGGCATTTCTAGGCTCTGGAAAAAAACCCAGGATTTTCAAAAGAACTTGATATGAAATTGATTGTTACAGGAGCTTCAGAGGAATCACCAATGAAGACTCTATAATGAGAGAAATAAACCTGCTGGCGGAAATCCTGGAGAGCCCCGAGTTGTGTTTGCAGGATACGTTCATCATTGCCGGGTACACCAACCCCGCTGCCGCCAACCGCCACAACGAGATCTGGTTCCTCCAGAGACCGTAACCTCCCACTGCTGATGCTCCTCAACCACAAGAACCAGTTCCCAGTCACAGGTGAATCACGTAAGGCTACACGACAAACCCTCCCAGATGTTAGGAATGTGGCTTTGAGCCAGTTTAGCGAGTCAATCACTCCAACTCCATAATCAGAGGCACCACCCGAAATGTACTGTTTCCTATGTCAACTTTTACAGTTTTTACACTACTTTTACAGAGATTTTTAGCACTTTAAAAGTTAGTTTGCCTTCCCTTTTCGAGATAAGGGAGACAGAGACTTCTCTCCTCGTCCACTCATTAGCACCTCTAGACTGCTTATGGTCTGGGAGGGTCCAGGGGAGCTCCCAGAGCCCCTGCCCTGGGCAGCCAGTGCTGCAGCGGCCACACACAGCCCTGTGGGGGCTCTCAGTGGGACCCCTGTTAGGGCCACCTCACACACACAGGCTCTGCTGCAGAAAAAGAATCTTCAGGTCTTAATCTCTGGAGAGAACTACCAGATTTAGGGCACTGGGATTAAACCAAGGAGTAGGACTAGGCCAACACTGACTGCCATCATCTGTGGAGCAGAGATTCATAAGCTTACCTCAAAAAAGCACCCAACCAAAGTACTTCTAACCTTGGGCTGAGACCAGGAAGGCAGAACAGCTCTAATGCTCACTGAAGTTTGGAGAGCAAAAGTTACAGGTTACCTTAATCGCACACTCATAGTAATCCCATGACCATATTTGGCATTTCTAAATAGAAAGTGGTTATTCTTAACTCTTCAGCTTTCTGAACAATTTCATCTTATAACTTTGATGAATGTTAAACCCTGCAGCTGAACTAAGTAATTTGTTCAGTACTGCTACACTGCTCCAGCAGTACCACACTATTCATGTTATAAATGATACGAATATTTCACAGAATCACAGAAAAAGGTTTCAGCGAGCAGTGACCTCTGGCAGTCGCCTGGCCCGGCTCCGCTGGCAGAGTGGGCTGCTCAGGGCCTCACACCGCTGCATTTTGAGCATCTCCAGGGACTGGGAGCCCATAACCCCTCCACCCCATATTTTGACCACCCTCACTGTGAGATTATTTTTCTTCCTAATATCTAATTTTCCCTGTTGCAGCTCGTTTCTTTTACCCTTATCCATATGATAATTCCTGAAGTAGAGAACTGCTTGTCTAGCAGTTCTGTGAGCAGGAGAAGCCCCCACCCCTCTCCGTGCATGAGGAGGTCTGAAGGCAGCCCTCCCTCTTCGCTGTGTGCTACAGAGCACCCACTGCACTTTAGAACCGGGGTAGCAATCAGTTTCGTTCTCAAAAATCCCTTCCCGATGTCTCCCCCTACAGATATGATGGTAGAGTTTCATCTTAAAACTTAAAGAAGTAAATGTCTTTTTATATAAAATTTCATTAATTATATCATCAGAGTTATTTATTGATTATATGATTTAGGATTTAGACTTTAAGCAGCGCTTTTGTGTTACTCAGTCACAACAAACAGCTCAGCACCCCGAGCCAGTGTCTGCTAGTTTACAGTTGCGTTAATTGGCAAACTAAACGGATTTAGGGAGTGCTTCTGGCTGAACAGACATACAGGTCTCAAGAACTTGAAGGCTCCTGGTTCCACAAGGCTCTCTGCTGCACAAAACTGACCTTACTGATAACCTCAAACACCTGGGGAAGCAGCAGGATCGGGGGTGTTTAAGCATGCCCGAGGTGCTCTCTGCTGGTGGCTGCCCACACAGAGTCGGGGCAGGCAGCAAGGAGGAGGGGGGAAAGGAAAAGAAAAGGAAAAAGAGAGAGAAAGAAAGAGAAAAGGCTTCATTTAAACACAAACTGATAGTCTTTGTGGGCAGAAAAAAGCAAACAAAAAAAAACAGCAAAAGCAATTCTCACTTTTCCCTTCCAAATGCCCCCTATCCCTAAGCACTCAGCTCTCCCACACAGACACTTGCATCGCCACCCGTTAATGGGATGTTAAACTGGTGGGGAGGCATCTTGAAAAAAGACTGCGGGTTTGGGGTCTTTCTTACTCCAACCAGAAAGCCATCCAATCTGGTTTGGCAGGTGACAGCAGAAAAGCTTGTGCCAGTTGTGGCCCCAGCCCAGAAGCCCTTTGCCTGCTGTGCCGATTTAGATGCACACCCCAGCGTTTCCCACTGAAGAGCAGGAGCCCGTGAAGGCACCTCTCACGTCTCTGACCCCTCTCAGCCTGCTTGCAGCGCAGGATCAGAGCCAAGGACAGACACTCACACCTCATTTTCAACGTGTTGAATTGTTTCTTGTTTATTTTTTTTTTATTTATGTTGGGCTTTTTTATCTCTTTTTAACATTTCCTCAGATTGTTGGAAATGCCAGCCAGTATTAAAGTGAAAGCTGATAAATTAATGGAAAATATTAAAAAGTTTTTAAAATCTGAGTCGAGGGCCCAGGGAGGCATTAAATAGCAGGTTCTGTTTTGCCCTCACACCCCTCCAAGATTTTTATCAGAGCAAACAAAAACAATTTTCACCTTTGATGTGATTTTATGGTAAACTGAAGAAGTTTCTGCAATTTGATTGCTTTCGCCAGATATAGGAATTATTTTAATTTTTTAGTACAACAGATGTCAAATAGCTATTGGAAGCAGTTCAGTCCTCTCACCATAAAGTACCAGTTTGTACATACTTCATATTTTAACCGTCTATTGCGAGAAGCTTTTGCTCTGTCTTCTGTCTCTTTCCATAGACCATCTGCACATAAATACTTCTGTGACTCGGCTACTTGCTCTATAAACACTCTTGTTACTGACGCATAAAAATACGGTATTTATCTGACTGTGCTGATATCCTAACCACAGCAAAGTGTTCAGTGGTGTTCTATGTAAAACTGTGAATTCCAAGATAGTATTTATTTTTGACTTACATTAGACAGCTTCTGCTGCTGAGAAAGAACCCATTAATCTGGAGTTTGAAGATACACTTTATGGCTATGGAACATCCTACCAGCTTCTGTGCTCACAAGCACAGCCACAAAGAATTGTGGTTTTTCACTGACACACAATAAAGTTTACTTCCTACTTACACCAGCGAATGCCAGGGAGACGTTACTATTCCTCACATACATCACTTGGGAAGGCTTGAAAACATTACCCCAAGCTTCGTTACCTAACTCCTGCTACCAGAATAGGGAGTTTATTATCCATCTGTGGCTCTACTTTGCAAGCCATTAATTAATGAATTTTCATTTTCAATTTGAAGTTATTTGATTTCCACTCTTCAAAGGAGGTAATAAAACAGAATTCACCCATGTTTTTGGTATGTTAAATGATGTAGCCTTAACAGATAAATGTTGTCCTGCATACTGTGTATTTTTCAAACAAGTGTTAGTGCCTAAAAAGTTTATTCCAGCTATTGTGATACTCAGGGCCTTGCTTATTGTATGTATATGACTATAAACAAAATTCTTCTGCCGGCATTGTTGCGTTGTGCTGTTTTACACTGTCCTTCATTTTCACTGAAATGTTGTCTTGTTTACTGTTACTGTTTGTCCAAATTAAAGATAACGATTTTATTGTGCAGAGTACACCTGGCTTTCATTTCTGTCACAGACACGAGTCCTTTTGCCACCTTTCCTTTGAATGGGATCAGCAGAGGTCACAAGTTGCTACAAGTCCTATTTTCTAAGTAAGGCACTAGCAATACCAATGCAAATACCAGATCAATGAGGGGAAATAGAAACCACTGAAACCACAGTGACAGGTTAGTCCAGGATTGTCCATTCTCCTCAATCGCACCAGATTAGCCAAACCTACCTGCCTATTTCAGCTTAAATCTCAAGTGAAACACCTCAAATTAAGTCCCTGCACTCAACAGGAGCATCCAGAGGCACATGTAGTGATGCAAAACCACCTTTAAGGTTCTTGCTAGCTCATCAGTGGAACTTCCACATTTAAATATGCACTCAGGTTACTGGACTGGAAACAGCTGAACCAATTCAATCTAGAAAACGAACGAACAAGTTTGCCTTCCAGTGGTCTTCACATAAACACCAAAACCATTCAGCTTTAAGCAAAAGCATACTCTAAGGCCAACAGTCTGATACTAACTTAATCCTATATTTTTTTGTGTCTTACCAAAACCAAAAGGACATAAGGAATCACAGAATCATCAGAGTTGGAAGGGATCTTCTAGAGATCCTCCAGTCCCACTCCCCTGCCAAAGCAAGGTTGCCCAGAGCACATCACTCAGGACTGCATCCAGGCAGGTCTTGAAAATCTCCAGAGAAGGAGACTCCATACCCTCCCTGGGCAACATTTCAAACTTTTCAAAGTGGTATCTTATGCAATACCATTTGTCTCCCAGTACCTTACAGACAAGACGCAGACCATTCAGTCATCACTGACTGGCTAACACTTCTGCTCCCTGCTAACCTCTCCTGTATTTGGACATTGCCTACTGGTACAAAAGAAAAGAAAAAAGCCCTCAAGAGAAAAATGAAATAAAAAAAACACCAACAACCAAAACCAAACAAACCAAAGAAAGACATCAAAGAGAAGTAACTACACTGACAGATGACTTAAAGCTCTAAAGAATATTCTTAATCAGAGAAAAAGCTTCAGCCAATAGGCAGTTTTCATAAGGCCAGCAATAACCTGGACAGCACAAGCGTGGTCATTCTCAACATCTTAATACTACTACATTCAGCCAAATTAAGATGACCTCGGTTCAGGTCTCATTTCAATTTTGCAAGGACTCCTGGAAGAGGATGAGAAAACTAAATTGTAAGTTTTTCATTAGAGCTCTTTGCAAGGTAACCTATTGCAAGGTAACAGGTATCACTGGTGCAAGGTGAAACAGCAGCTGCTGTAGTTGAAACTATGTTTCTCTCTTTGCCTCAAAGGCAAAGTTAATTGCCAATAAGTGTTACATTTATAAATTATTGCTGGTCTAGACGGTGATGTCAGAGTAGGGAGATCACATATTCAGTGACACTGTCCGCTTAACAACAAGGAAATACAACTACTCACCTGGATGTAAGCATTCTGAAATTCTACCAACTCTTCACCCAGCGGAACAACAATTTTCTCCACTTGTCGCTCGTGAGAATAAGGCTGAATTTCTGGAGAATCTTCAGCACATAGTTCTATCTGAGCAATGAGTAAGTTGGAAATAACTTGCTGCACAGCCTGTTTGAGAAACCATGAAAACGAACGTATTTGGTCATTAACACTGATAATGCAAGTGAATATCATCTGAAAATAACTATTTCTGTATTTTAGCAGGCCTTGAATATAATTGAAAGGAAAAGATACCTACTAACTCGAGATGAAAAATGAAAGACTCTCCACTTAAAGATCTCAATTAGTATGTAAAGAGTCACTATGGTAAGTCCCTGAATGCAAAAAGGGTGCTACTGTGCCAGGGCTGGAGTGGTAGAACTCTGCCTTAGGGTTTTTTTTGGGGTGCACCATGAAATCCTTGCTGAGAAGTAACCCAGAGCAAGGGGCTTACACTGAATCTGGCTGTTCATCTGCCTCAGACTGAAAACACCAGCCGGAATTATATCAACCCAAGACAGCACATTGAACAGAATATGAAAGCCATTGTGCATTGAGAGCATATTTTTTTTGGGTCAAGTGGGTTTGTACTATCAAAAACCAGCAGGTATTATTTCCTTTTAGAAAGGTCAGGAAATAAATCACACAAAGTCTAGAGTGTGAAAAAGACAATCCCTCCCCAACTAGTGGGACAATTCCGTTTTCCTGTAGCATTCTACTAGACTTCAGTATCCTATGCACTGTTCAAACTGAATCGAATGCAGTTAAACACAGCTTCTGCTTCTAACTTTATTGTTGCAACCACACAAGTAGGTTTGGCGCACCTTTGTATCGCTGCCCGGTGTGGCACTCAGGGCCAAGATCCGAAATTGATCTGTATATTTGCTTAGTTCTCTCACAACCTAAGAACAGGAAAGAGCCCGTTAATATCCTTAAGGGAGATTATTTGCTGACACAAACTATATTGATGAAAATATCCACTAAGCAGAAAGAGCTTAACAAAATATTCTAACAAGAGAATATCTAAATCCAAATGGGAACCAGGATCTGTACACAACTCCACGTGTATTCAGTCAATTTCTCCAGTATATAGAACTAACTTTCTTTTAGGTCACCTATTGCTAGGAGGTTAAGCCATGATAGCTCAACAAACTTTTCTAATCCATGCAAACTCCAATTTTAAAAAGAAATCTTGAACTTATTTTACTAAGAACTTTACAAAAAAAAAACCAAAAAAACAAACAACCTGCACTTTCTTATGAAAAAAATACCTCCCCTATTTAAGAGCTATTCCAATACAGCACAAACACAACAGAGAACACCTGCAAATACAAACACACCCAAAAGAAACATGTGACTTGTTGATTACTGCAGTCAGAAAAATATTTTGAAACAAAAATTACAATTTTATTCAGACAATAAAAACAGTTCCCACCTCACCTTACCCAGTTTTACTACAGGTTTTACTTAAAAACAAGACACTGATGATGCAGAGGACTGCTTGATCTTTCAAACAAAGCTAAGAACATACGTGATGACAGTGACACTTTATGGAGATCCTGTAAGTGATTTTGAGGGAAGTATTTTTTTTGCAATCATGAGACAAGAGCAGGGTGACTCCAGCATTACCTGACAGTAGGCGTGATTTCCAAGGGCTTTGTGGGCTTCATCAATAACCAGACATTTAATCTCCACAGCGGGACATGTCCCACGGGAAAGATCATTCACCATTATTTGAGGAGTAAGGAAAAAGACTCTCTTGGTCGTCCACAGTTCCCTCCGACTGAGGGCTTGGGTTCCCCCTGAAAATTAAAGAAATAATGTTAGTGAACTGTTAGAGAACACCAAGACCTGAGAGTGACAGCAGAAAGCAGACAGGGCTGGTCAGCTTTGGGAAACGAGCACACACCTTGATGCTATTCCCGTTTTTAGGAAGAAAAGGCAGATACAATGACTAGGAAGATGTTTTGTGTTAAAACATTATATCCAGAACTGTGGAAAAAAGGGCTAGAAAGCTCAAGATGGGCTCTCCCCCAGCCCCACACTGAACTCACCCCCCCCGAGAGAGGCCTGCGCTTAGGGACAGGTAAGGGAGCCGGTCGTTAAGGCTGTTATGCGGCAAACAGTTCATGAGATTAGAAAAAAATGGGGAGGGGGAAAGCCATTTTTCTTTGTCTTAAGTTCTGCACAGAGTATATTTTCTGTGCAGACATTCAAAGCTCCGTGCAGAAGCCCCAGGGCTCTGTGGGCTGCACCCCAGAGCTCCAGAAAGCACCCTTTATAAGGGTCACCTGGCGTTTTAACTATTGCAAAACTTAACGCCTCAAAAGCTTCTCACCCTAAGGAAAAAAAAAAAAAAAAAAAAAAAGCCTCTTTTCTTTCTTCCAATGCGGCTTTTCACCCTGCTTAAGCCAAGCAGCCCCCCATGGCGAAGCCCTGAGGCGACCCCCGGAGCTCCCCCATCCCTACCTGTCATCTCCGCCATGTGCCGGGCCGGGATGCCCATAACGCGGGCACAGGCCTCCATCTGCTGGGCCACCAACGGCTTGGTGGGGGCGAGGAAGAGGACCTTGCCGGAGGGGAACCAGCGGTAGAAGTTGTACATGACGACGGCGGCCACGAAGGTCTTACCCAGCCCGGTGGGCAAGCAGACCAGCGTGTTGGCCAGCAGAGCGGCTTGGGCCATCCGCAGCTGGTAGCCCCGCACCGGGTAGTTGGTGGGGTAGATCCAAATGGAGCCCGCCGCCACGCAGAAACCCCCCGCCGGGCTGGGGTCCGCCGCGGCGGCCGCCGCCGCCAAGAGGAGGTCGTCATCATCATCATCTTCATCCTCCTTCGTTATGGTGGTGGTGGTCTTCCCGCACGCCACCCGCCAAGCCTGAGGTAAAGTGCGCTGCCGCCCGCCGCTCATCCTCCCCTCAGGGCACCCCCGTACCCCGCCGCGCCCGCCCGCCCTGAGGTAACGCCCGCCGAGGCGCGGCGTCCGCCATTTTCTCTCAGCGCCGCCGCTTGAAACACCCGCGGGAGCCGCCGCGATGGACGGAGGGGAGGGACCGGGGACGGCGTCCGCCGTCCCCGGTCCCTCCCCTCCGTCCATCGCGGCGGCTCCCGCGGGGTCGACGGGAAGGTTGGGCGGTGCACGAAGGAGGAGCCGGAGGTGAAGGAGGAGGCGGGCGGGCGGGAAAATGGCGGCGGCGGCGGCTGGTCCGGCGCAGCCCTGGAGCGCTGAGGAGCTGCGGAGCGAGGCGCTGCCCAAGAAGGATATCATTAAGTTCCTTCAGGAGCACGCAGCCCAGGCGGTAAGCGATGGATGTAGGGGGATGTATATATGTGTGTGTGGTCTCCCTTTCTCTATATGTCCCTTTCCCCTCCCTCCTTCCCTCAACCGGCGTGTCTTGCAGTTCCTGGCGGAGCACAAGCTGCTGGGGCAGGTGAAGAACGTGGCCAAGACGGCCAACAAGGAGCAGCTCATCGCCGCCTACACGCAGCTCTTCCACACGCAGGTGAGGGGAAATGGGGAGGGGGGCATGTGGGACACGGCAATGGGGGTCGGGGCGGTGGCTGATGGCTGCCCTTCTCTCTCCCCTCCCGCTCTCGGCCTCCCCTCAGCGGTTCAAGGGCACGGACGGCGCGGAGAAGGCGGCGGAGAAGGCGAAGCCCGCCAAGGCGGAGGAGGCCAAGGGGAAGGCGGCGAAGCCCGAGGAGGCCGTGGAGGAGGTGGGTGGCAGGACCCCCAACTCGT
>JAOQGL010000040.1:855504-884291 GCA_027564165.1 Gallinago nigripennis | reverse complement strand
ACTCCACCACCTCTCTGGGCAGCCTCTGCCAGGGCTCTGCCACCCTCACAGCAAAGAAGTTCCTCCTCATGTTTAGGGGGAACTTCTTATATTCAAGTTTGTGCCCATTTCCTCTTGTCCTGTCACTGAGCACCACTGCAAGAAGACTGGCCCCAGAAAAAAACTTTTATCATATTAGTATCAAGGACGTTCCCCAGTAAACCCAGTACCTCACTACAAGTGACTCGAAGGCACGAATATGTAGTTGTTTCCCCAGGTCAGATTGAGCTTGAAGTTCACACCATCTCTAACTGCCCTTTACATACACAACAATAAAGAAACCATAAATTAATTGCTTTCTCTGCTTCTCTCCAGAATTGGAAACTTTGGGCAATCCTGCCAATAATTCACAGGGATAAACATGGACAAAAACATTTAAAAAAAAACCCAAACAAAAGCCGTTTTCTACATCACTAACTGTGACCTCCAGAGGTGAGGAGGAACCTTCTGCCGTCCCAAGCAACAGCCAGGTTTCAGTGCACGCATCGGTTTGATTTTTGTTCATGGTCTATAGAAACCCACAAACGCCAGCAGCAGCAAAGAGCAGCAGCAGGGAACTCAGCCCAGTTTGCCGAGAGAATGCTGGCAATTAGCTATTAATTCTGAGGTTGCATTAGTTAGCACCAAAAAGCTGTTTCAAAAAGAAAAACCTCCTTGCTCGAGAGGCGTTGCCTACACAATTTGTTGTCCAGACCCTATTTGCTTCGTGCAGGAATTCAGTTGCCTGATTCACCAACTCCAAAAGATATAGATCTCTTTGGAGTGTGAGTGAAGGCAATACATTCCCCCCCAAGGACACGAGCCTGTGTGCACACAGGTATGCACATGAACTTCAAGGGCTTTACTCTACAATAACATTAATTCACATTTCTTTTTATTAAGAGGCTTTATTAAAAGCCAGCCTTCACAAAGTAGTGCTGCTCATGACCTCCTCCAGCACAGGAACAAGTTACCAAGCAACTAAGAATTCGATTCCTAATACATAAATGGGGGAGTGAGGAATTCTATTCTATACAGCTTTCGATTTTCTAAAAGGATCTACTTGCTTAAACTCACTTGCTGGAGATAAAGTTATGATAAGTTAAACCTGTTCAGTTAAAAAAAAAAAAAACATGCACCCCACAAAAAAACCTCACCCAACCAAAGCCCACCACACACAGATACACGTCTTAAACCCATGGGCAGCATCTAAACCAGACATCACAGAACAGAGTTACTGCCAAAGCAAAATGGAACTGACCAATTTTGCAAAGGTTCCTTCCCTTTGCAGCTGTCACGGTCTGGTGCCAAAACCAGAACTCGTGTCAATCAGAATTGCTATTCCAGCCTGACCTACGTTTTTCCTCCTGGAATCAGAGGGAGGAACAAGAGCCACATAGCCATTTGTTTCAGTGCTGGCCAGCACGCCACCAACACGCACCGGCCCAGCCCTGCTCTGGAGCTCTGCCTTCAAAGCCTGAATTACAGTAATTTGTCAGTTTTCCCCCAAACAACTTCTGTATTTAGGAAACTCCTGGCAGTCAGTCAGGAACTCTCAAACACAAATACACAAACAGAAGCTCTGAAATATTTTCCCACTCCTGGGGTCATTCCCTAGGTCTTAGCTTGCCTTTGTCAGAGACGAGTCACTAGGGTTAGACAGAAAAAAGAGTCTCCTGGAGACCAGCTAGCTTGAAAAACGAGACCGATTCCTACTAGTGCTAAACGTGACATAAAAAGTTCTCAAATTTGCCTTCCCAGAGTGATGTACACTTAGCAACCCTTGCACATAAAGCATTAGCAGCACTAGCCGAACCTCACAAATACCTGACATTAACGAACCCTTGACAACTTCCAAATCCCCCTTTGGAACACGCCTTAGAATAAAGGAGCCAGCACGCTGGGAGTACATACCTGCTCCACACCCTTTGTGAAAGGCATCTTGGTTCCCAAACCACCTTCCCTGTCTCCAGCACGCTCGTTTTCCCAAGGCAGCTTGTTTTTCCCTTTGCCCGCGCTCAAGACTCTTCTTGGACTTACTCCCTGGTCGGCATACGCCTCGTGGGAGCTGGAGTTCTGGAGAGCATCCTCCCTCGCGTGATACCCACAGTAACTGTGTGCGCTCTGAGTCCTGCTGCCCATCAGCAGCCATTCCGTATCCGCGCCGGGGGGCAAACAGGACCCCCTGTTGTGACCAGATGAGGGCAAGGGCACGGCATACTCTACAAACCCTTGGTCAACCAGCTTCGGCAAGGTCTTCCTGGCCAGCCTGGCCTGCACGGCGTGCATCACCCCGTCCCCGTTGTCCTCAAGCTCCACGGCATCCACCGCCTTGAAGAGCAGGGTGGTTTTGCTGGGGCCCATGGAAGAGGCCAGCACAGCAAAGGCCTCCATGGCAGCGTGCCGCACCCTGCGCTTGCTGTCCACCAGCGCTGGAGCCAGCCCAAAGGCCAGCTTGGCCAAGTCCAGCTCCTCACTAGGGTAAGTGAGGAGGGCCACGATGCAGATGTTGACCACCTCCTCGCGGACCTTGGAGTTCTTGTGCTGCAGGTGCTCCTGCTGCAGCAGCAGGCCCAGCACTGGCTGAGGACCCGCTGCCTTCATCAGCCGCAGGAAGAGGCCGTTGTACTCCTGCCGGATGGCCAGCTTGTTGTCCCCCAGGACTTTAGCAGCAGCGGAGACCAGAGGTGCCAGGAAAGGCTGGACCTGGTCGTCCAGGCGCAGGGCCAGCAGATGGATCACCTCCAAGGCCCCGAGCACCACCTTGAAGTTGGAGTCGTCGAGGAGGGTGTAGAGCAAGCTGATGAGCCCCAGGAGGCTGTGGGCTGGCATAGAGGCCACCGTGGCCTGGCTGGCACCTTCGACCACTCTCTTCAGCTCCTCCACGGCTTGTGTGCGGTTCCTGTAGTCCTCCTGGTCCAGCAGCCGGGCGTGCAGCTCCGGCGGCAACAGCCCCAGCTTCAGGCCGGTGCTGCCGGGCTGGGCGGGGGGCGGCGGCGCCACCTCCTCCCCCGCCGGCTGCCCCTCGGGCGGCAAGGGCTGGCCCTCGGCCTCCCCAGGGCCCCCCAGCTGCCAGGCCAGGCTGCGGGAGAGCTCACCTAGCCCAAGGCCGCGGCGGGCGGTGGGGGGCGGCGTGAGGGCCCGCAGGGCGACAGGGGGCGGCCGGGGGTGGAGGGGGCGGCCGGGCCCGCGGCGCCGCCCTCCACGTAGGGTCTCGCCGCATAGGGCCGGCGGCGGCCCCCACGGCAGCTCGACAGCGGCAGCGTCGCCCTGTCCCGCCGCCCGCCCGCCGCGCTGGGGGCCGGCAAGCTCCTCCATGGCGCGGGCGGGCGGCGGCAGGGCCAGGGCGGCGGCCATGCCCCTGCCCCGGCAACGCGCCGCGCACAACACTGCCGTCGCCAGGGGCCCGCCCGCACCGCGCCTGCGCGGCGCCGACCACCACGCAGCGGGAAGGGGAGCGTGGTGACCGGTACAACGCCTCGCCGTCCTCCTCTTCAGCCACCGACGCTTCGAGACGATGAAACGCCGCTGAAAAAGTCGATAGCCGCGGGATGGGAGCGGGCGGCGCTGTGGCTGCGCCGCCGGTGAAGCGGAACGGCCATCACCCTCCCCCCCTCATGCTGTGGGGAGTGGTACCGCCCGGGCGTGGGGAGTTGTGGGTGCGCAGTCCTTCCCCGCCGCTGATTGGTGGCGGGAGCGGGGCGGTGGCGCCCGGAAGTGACGCGTTGCCGCTGCCGGGCGCTACCGTCGGAGCGGAGGCGAGTGAGGCGGTGGCGACCGCGGGCCGGGCCCTGCTGCGGCCTGGCCAACCCCGCCCGCAGGTGAGCCGGGACCGCCCTCATCCTTCCTTCCCCGCGGGCTGCAGCGCTCCGTCTACCCCGGTCGCGGTTCTCGCGTCCGTTTGCGGTGCGGCGGGGGCCGCTGTATCCGGGGTCGGTGCGGGATGGATGGATGGAGCGGTGCTCTGTCGGGCGGCCTCGAGCCCCCGCCGCCCGCCCCGAGGAGATACTGGTGAAGATGGAGGGGTGGTGGCGGAAAGGTGTCAGCCCCCTCTGGGGGTACCGGCGGGGCGGCCGGTGCTTAGGCGCTGGGCATCCCCCTCCCGCGAGTTGCCCGGGGAGCGGCTGCGGCGGGGGTGCGGGGGGGAAAGGTGCCGTGCCCCGTGCGGTGGGCTGGGGCCGGAGCTTTCAGCGCAGGGGCGCAGCGCAGCGGCGCGGAAAGCATCCTGTTTCATAAGCAAAACAGATTTGCGTTTGTAAATGATTTTTTGCACTTCTTCTCTTTTATTTTTGGGGCGCGGCGGGGGGGTTCCGTGACCGGGGGGTGTTCGGAGCTAAAGTTATCTGGGCGCTGCTGAGGCTTTCTGCTGTCTCGGGAGTGACAGAACCGGCCGGGCCGCTTGCCGGGCCCCCCCGCTCCGCGGCCTGAGGGAGGAACCGGCCGGCGCCTAAATACCGCCCTCAGCGGCAAAGTGCCCGGGGCTCTGCCTGCGCCTTCCGCGGGAGGAAAGGGCTGTGCTCGGCATCGCCACACACCACCGTTTGTAGAAGTCTTCAGTAAGCGAGCTTAGGTAGTTACGTTTCTGATTAACCTTTTTATTTCCGATAACTCTTTCCCTCCTCTTCAAGATAAGCTTTACCTCCAGGCTGCGGGAAGGATCTGACAGCCCAGAGCTCGGGGCAAGGTTTGGTTTGCGCTGGGAGCACAAGTGGTTGGGCTAACGTTCTTTTTTTCAGGGCTGGTTAATGTTCTGGCTTCTGAATTCCTGCTCAACAATAAAATAAACGCGTGCAGACCTGCGGTGTGGGGGAGCAGTGCCATGCAGGGGGTGTGCGAGGTGCCACACTGCCCATCTCTGCCGAGTTGGGACAAAAAGTTTTGTTTCTGCGGAATAAGTTAAATGTAGTTATTTATAACAGGCTTTTACAGGTTTTTGCATCTGAACTGTATCTGTTCCCTTCACCTTCCCTGTGGTGTTACCCGGTGTTTATCATTTCTGTGTCTGTACGAGCAAGCTGTGAACTGAGCGCAGAACAGAAGAGGAACTGATAGTGGTTTAGTGGTTGAACAGCTCTTCCTTCCCCCCCCCCCCCAAATTTATGCCGCAGACTTGTTATAGGGAAAATGTTGTTGTACAGAATCTCAACTTTTGTAGATATGCTTCAAATATTTTTTAGATGTGATTTTTTTTTCTAGTAGGGGTTTGTAATAGGAGAGGAATGAGCTTACTTTTAACAGTAAGAGGTTTTCTATCCCTAGCTGTGAGCCTTCACTTCTCTGTCAGCGCTATTATGTTCTGTTTTTAAATGCTGGCATCTAATTTTATTCTTTCAGATTAAGCACTTTGTAAGTAGGCTCACTGCAAATTAGATGTCAGTTAAGGAGCTGTAAAAATGATGAACTTCTTAATAATAAGATAAAAGAAGTGAGAGTTTCAAGTTTGTGTAGTCATTTAGCAAGTCAAAATGAACTAAGCTTTTCAGTTCAGAAATTGGGTGGTTGCAGTGTTCTCTGTAGAACAATAGTTCTGTTTCCTCATGGTCCAGGATTCTGACACGTTCATACCCTCCACCCTCTCACCGGTATAATAATTGAGTCTGAATAAAGAGCTGCAGAGCTGCTTCTCCCAACAGGTAGTGGTGGGCAGCACCAGTTGAATTTTAATGATGCTGAAATTAGAGCAGGTATCGCAGTGCCTTCAAGTGTCACGATGTAACTCAAACTTCTTGGAGGAAGCGTTTGAGAAAACCCTTTGAGGGTTTTCTCAAAGGGTTTTGCATCGTGACACTTGAAGGCACTGCGATACCTGCTCGAATGGGAGCAGTGGGTAGGAACGAGGATCCTTCTCTCTGCCCTTACCAGTGATGCTGGGAAGCACGGGTAGCTCCCAGTGCTGGGAGGACGTGGAAATGGTGGTAGACACCAGGATGGTCACCCTGGGAAGCACCTCACCAGCTCTTGCCTCTTGCTGGTAGAGGCAGACCCAGCTCCCAGTCTTCCCAGCATCTGATCTCTCTGGAGGGCCAGTGCACATCCTCTGGGGTTGTTCTCTCGTGGTGGAAGCCCCTCAGTGAGGTGAGGCAAGGATCTCTCACTTCTCCTATGCCTCTCTGCCTGTTCAGAGTCCAGGAACCTCTGCTCCAGCCCCCCTTTCCCTGCAGCCCAGGGCGCTGCTGACTCTCTGGGTCTCTTTTGCCTCTTTGTTCAGAGGGAGGGACTCCCCTCTTCCCAGTCAGGACGGGGGACTGGAGAGCTGGTCTTTGCTGGCTGGTGGGGCCCTGCCCGCAGCACTGGGTGCAGGGGTAGCACTAGGTAGGCTGCAAGGCGAGTAGCACAAAGTAGTTTAAGAGCTTTTAAAACTATGTCTCAAATAAGCCAGTTCTTTATTTATCTCTATTTCTATTTCAGCCACTGTTCATTTCTCTTAAACATCTCATTAGAATCTTATCATGTATGCAGTGTTTCAGATAATATGCAGTTTACTCCAGAACAGAAAAAAACCCCAGGGTGGTGGTTGTTGGCTTTTTTTTTTTTTAAAGTCAAAGATGAATCTAACATACGCTATTAATAAACATTTGATTGTCTCTGTTTTTAGCTTCCATGAAAAAGCATAGCGTGTAAGGATTGAAAAAGTAAATTGGAAATTAATAAACCTAATTAAGACAAAAGCAAAAATGGAAAAAGTTTTGTTTTTTTTTTCATGTTCTGTATGGCATGTCTGAGTACCATGAGTAAGGAAGCTGTTGAAACGAAGCCCTGAGTAATGCGTTAAAAATTCTGTTTGTCACAGATGGACCAGTCGTCTCCAACCTACATGCTTGCCAACCTAACCCACTTGCATTCCGAGCAGCTCCTGCAGGGCCTGAACCTCCTTCGCCAACATCACGAGCTCTGCGACATCATCCTGAGAGTCGGCGATGTCAAGATCCATGCCCACAAAGTGGTGCTTGCCAGCATCAGCCCCTACTTCAAAGCCATGTTCACCGGGAACCTCTCGGAGAAGGAGAACTCGGAGGTGGAGTTCCAGTGCATCGACGAGGCGGCGCTGCAGGCCATCGTGGAGTACGCCTACACGGGAACGGTCTTTATCTCCCAGGACACTGTCGAGTCGCTTCTTCCGGCTGCCAATCTTCTCCAGATCAAGCTGGTAGTCAAGGAGTGTTGTGCGTTCCTGGAAAGCCAGCTGGACCCTGGCAATTGCATTGGGATTTCTCGGTTCGCAGAGACCTATGGCTGCCACGACCTCTACTTGGCCGCGAACAAGTACATTTGCCAGAACTTCGAAGACGTTTGTCAGACGGAAGAATTTTTTGAGCTTACGCACTCTGAGTTGGATGAAATTGTTTCCAATGACTGCTTGAACGTCGTGACAGAGGAAACTGTCTTTTACGCGCTGGAGTCCTGGATCAAGTACGACGTGCAGGAGCGGCAGAAGTACTTGGCGCAGCTGCTGCACTGCGTTCGCTTGCCGCTGCTGAGCGTGAAGTTTCTTACCAGGTTATACGAAGCAAACCATCTCATTCGCGATGACCACACGTGCAAACACCTGCTCAATGAGGCCCTAAAGTACCACTTCATGCCTGAACACAGACTTTCCCACCAGACCATGCTGATGACACGGCCTCGCTGTGCTCCCAAAGTTCTGTGTGCCGTAGGAGGGAAAGCCGGACTGTTTGCGTGCCTGGAAAGGTCAGTGATGGGTGAAGCTGTTGCGTGGCGTGACGTGGGGTTGGCGTGACGTGGGGTTGGCGTGTGTTTGGTATCGTCCTGGGTCTAGGATTAAGATAATCCTGTGGTTTACAGGACAGTAGTTGCTGCTCTTCCATGTCAGAACTCAGAAGCAGGTGGGTTGTTTTTTTTTTAGCAGGGATGAGCAGTGAATTCAAAATGCTTTTTGACTTCATGAGTAATCTTCAAATCTTCAGTATTAGGGAGTTTTGCTTGTGCCAATACAAATAGCTATGAAATCATTTTCATTCTGTCGATTGAGAATTTGGGTAATAAAATTGGGTAACAGAAGTTTGTATGCTGCTACTTTATTCTTTCAGGTCATAGAATTATAGAATGGTTTGAGAGGGAAAGGACCTTAAAGCCCATCCAGTTCCAACCCCCTGCCCTGGGCAGGGACACCTCCCACCACACCAGGCTGCTCAGAGCCCCATTCAGCCTGGCCTTGAAACCCTCCAGGGATGAGGCAGGTCTTTTCATTTTACATGTTTTTTTTTTCCCTGATTAATTGTTATTCCAGCCAATAAAATAGTAAAATTTAACCTAATGTGTGACAAATATGTTTCCTGATTACTTTAATCCCAAGGACTTTTCAGTTGACTTAGAGAAGTCAGAGAATCAGAGAAGGCAAAGAGGTAATTCTTAGCAGTGTCAGGTTCTTGCTTGTAACGTAGTCATAGCTTTAGGCTCTGCACTGAGCAGGTCTCCGTGTCCGTGCTGGCACAAGCAGCAAGTGCCCATCTTTCTTTGCCTGGTTTTCAAAACGAACCTGCTCTTCAGCTACTGGAGTATGTGACTGAGGGTAACGGAATGGAAAAAAAATAGCTTTCTTCCCCATACTGCTATGGCTGGGTTTAATTAGAAATGTGTTAATGTTTCCAGAAATGGTAAAGCCGTGTGTGGGTCTGCAGATATGTGTGTGTGCTTATCCTTACGCATGGTGAGCAGACCCTTACCCGTGTACAGGCATAGAGTAACCCAGCTGGTTCTACAGCTGAATTCTGGGGTAATGTTTTACTCTGAGATGCTCTGTTCCATGACATTATTATGCTATTTGTACACTTAAAAACCTGGGAAGATTTGCATGCTCTTTTTTTGCTGTGTTTAGAGATGTTCTCAAAGTTATTTAAAGTTAACTTTCCCGATACTAAACAACGTGTTGGGGCTGGGAATTGTTTGGTTTCTAGATTTAAAAAAATGAAGGGGGGGTTGTGCATCATAAAAAAAAAATTAAAAAATTCATCTATTTGAGTGAGTAAAGTCACCCTCTGCTATTCTTCAGCTCTGCTTCTTTCACAGCTTCTCCAGGGATGGTCCCAGCATTACGTACCACTAGTGCCGCTCTTTTCTAGTGGGGCTGTGGCTGTCGGGAGCCTGTCTGGTGTTCAGCAGGCCCTGCTGCTGGCTGTGCAGTGGCTCTCAGCTCCACAGCACTGGCATTTTCTTCTCTGTTTTTTGAAAAAGATCACATTTCCCGTGTACTAGATATTCTTTTAAATTATTTAAGTAACTTATTAAATAAACTGTTTAGCTAGATTGACTAGATGTTATATGTGATAGGCTGGACCCCCCATATTTTAACACTGAGAATAATTAAAAGAAAATGCAAATAAGCAATGTTTTGAAAACAGATTTTTAAAATCAGTTTGTTCTGCTTTGACACTTCATTTAAATTGTATGGTGTTTGTAAAGTATGTATTTATAAAACTACCAATTATACTTTCAGATTGTATAGTTGTACGTGTATATATAGACATGTGCTTCTCCCTCTCTAATTCTCCTTTTCTCTCCCTTCTCTGTGGCTGTTCTGACTTTTTTTGGTGTGGGGTTTTTTTTCCCCCCGAGTTTACTCTTCTCATCCCTTTGCTTTTTATTTTTGGCTCACTCCAATCACAGCCAGCCTCCAGAAGCTGCTGTGCCATCAGGACTGTATGTATTGTCTCCCCTGGCCTTACCCACCATGTTGTCCTGCCTCCTCCCCAGTCTGCACTTCCCAAATTCATCAGCCCAGGTCTCCGGCATGGGGCCGTGGCTCCTTGCTGTGTTGCTGCATCACACTGTAGGATGGTTTTTGACTCTTTAGAACAGTGTTTGATTTTAGTTTATGTTTGGACCATTGGAAGAAGCAGCAAACATCAGATGGGATGTGAAATAATCTTAATATTGTGTTCCTTGATGCTCATTTGCACTTTGCAGAAAGTCGGATTTGCTCACCTAGTCTTTTTTTTTTTTTTCTGTTTCAGTGTTGAAATGTATTTTCCCCAGAACGACTCCTGGATAGGCCTGGCCCCTCTCAGCATTCCCCGCTATGAATTTGGAATATGCGTCCTAGACCAGAAAATCTACGTTGTAGGAGGGATTGCAACCCACGTGTGTCAAGGCATCAGCTACCGCAAGCACGAGAACTCGGTGGAGTGCTGGGACCCCGACACCAACACTTGGACCTCCCTGGAGAGGATGTTTGAGAGCCGGAGCACCCTGGGAGTGGTGGTTCTGGCGGGAGAGCTCTACGCCTTGGGTGGCTACGATGGGCAGTCTTACCTACGAACCGTGGAGAAATACATTCCCAAGGTGAAGGAATGGCAGCTGGTGGCCCCCATGAACAAAACCAGAAGTTGTTTTGCTGCAGCCGTCTTGGACGGGATGATTTATGCCATCGGGGGCTATGGCCCTGCCCATATGAACAGGTACGTGCTTTGGTGTGTGGAGCTCCGTGTCGGAAGGTGGAAATGGGCAAAACTCACTGGGAAGCTTGGTGTTCGGCAGCCAATTAAAAATCATTCTAAGAAAGATTGGTAACCCACAGCGGGCCTCATTAATCCTTGTTCTGCAGCGTCAGTCTGACAATTCAACTGGGAAATCTTCTTTATGACTTATCTTTATGTGTTCCAGCTCGGAGCTGGTTTGTTTGGAGTTGATTTTTGTTTTTTAAAAAACGTTTAAGAAGGGAGAATAGTAAAGACAAAGACATATATGTGTATTATAAAGCAAGGTGGTCCAAGACTCCTAACCCTGCAGAAGCCCATGCTGGCTGACTCAGCAGATGAATGTTGTGTGGGTTTATTTGCCCCGGCCCCAGGGTGATGTTCCTGTGCCTGGTGCTGCCTCTCGGTCTCTGAGCTCTCGGGAGAGCTTGCTCAGCATTGTGGGAATCCTGCCTCAAACCTCCAAAATATCCAGATGCATCGTTAGTTTTAACATTGAAACCGCTGATTTGAAACAAATAGCATTTTTCACATGCTTAATATGCACAAAATAAATATATATCTCAGGTGGAATCTTAAAGTAGTCTTAATGGTGTTAATAAAGCTCAGGATGATGGTTACTGGTGTGGCTCCTGGGTAGAAGTGGGTTTGCTTCAGACCTTAGGCTCACAAGGAGGTTTCCAGGTACCAGCATGCTCTGTAATTGTTCTGTTCCACATCGTTCCGTGTGGATGGACAGGGGTAGTTAGTTACGCAAAGAAATCATTTGTGCTCTCTTTTTTTCCCCATAAAAATGGGAACAAATCAGCCATATGTCCCTCCAGGAAGCAAATTAATAACCTACAAGTCTAAATAGCTGAATAAAGAACGAAAATGAAAATCTTGCTTATAGGAAGGGAGGATTGATGGCTTAGCGGTGTTGTTTAACAACATTGCGCTAGTTATTAATTGTAATTCTTGATATATTTTTATATAGAACGGTTTGTGAAGCAAAGGATTAGTTTCCAAATAGGAAAGTGTATCTAAGTAGTTTTCATTTGGAAAATGAAGATTTACCACCAGAGCAATAGGAAATGTCTTTATCAAGCTGGTACCTTTAAAGGGGAAGCTCTTAATGACATGAAAATTCTGCAGTAGCCTTATTCCTTGTGCTACATCTTTTCTCTTCCTCAGTCAGAAAGGAATTGCCAGCAGCTCCTGTAGTTACTGGAATCCGATATTTCATTATTTGCCTTTTTAAATTTAATTTGCTTTTTATTGAATAATTTTGGTTTTATTAATTATTCAAGGGTGTGAGTAATATGCCGCGCCGTACAGTCATTAGGCTCCTACAAGCTCCAGCAGGAGCAGGAAGCCGACTGCTGTGTAATTAAGCACCTTTTCTCCAACTCTGCAGTGCTTCTGGTTTTCTCTTCCCCTCTTTCCTTCCCCTTGTGCTACCAAAGCTACGCTTCGGACAGAGGATGGCTACGTGCCACCAGTGTGTTAATGACTGGCCATCTGTACAGCTCCAGTGATTAAAAATAATGGTGATGATTCATTTCCATTTTATCCTGAAGGCCTCTTCTATCCTTAGTGTTTTGATCTGCAACCTCTTTATTGCTTTTCCCAAGGGATTAGCTCGCCATATCTTTTTTTATTTTTTTTTTTAGCTCCCTATTATTTTCAGGCAAACCTCAAGGAAGTTTTTGATTTGATGTGTTCCTCAAATAGGCACACTTCAGGTCTGCATTGGGTTCGGTTTTTCATGAGTTGTTTTTTTTTATAAATAGCAGCAGTCATCCTTGAAAGAGCTTTCTGCTCTGAAGCCAGCTTTGAGAAATCTCGCTTTGGTTCACTGTGTCACCTGAAGATCCAGGTCAGTGGCACGAGGACATCGGGGAAGCAGCCGAACTGCAGTCGCTGTGTCAGGATGAAATATGTTGAAGCCGCTTTTTGGCAGCGCTCTTGTTGAGAACCTTCAGCTGCTTTGTGTTGTCCAAGGACCCTCAGATGTGATTGATGCTTCTGAGGTGGTAACACTGCCTTTGGTTCCCTGTGTGCTGCCGTTGGGCTGAGCAAAGCCTCACGCCGCAGAATTTTCCATCGGCTCAACACTTCTTTGTTGAAGTGTTACCGCACTATTCCCATGTGTGGTAATACCAGTTGGCAGAACTAGATGTACCTCTGACAAATGCAGATTTCTCCTGGAGTGAAATTCAAATGTCACCGAAACCCAAGCCTCACAAGTTGTTTCTTTCTGTTTTGCAGCGTGGAGCGTTACGATCCAAGCAAAAACTCGTGGGAGACGGTGGCTTCGATGGCTGATAAACGGATAAACTTTGGTGTGGGCGTCATGCTGGGCTTCATTTTTGTCGTGGGGGGACACAACGGTGTGTCTCACCTGTCGAGCATCGAGAGATATGATCCTCATCAAAACCAGTGGACTGTGTGTCGCCCCATGAAGGAACCCAGAACAGGTGGGAGGGACCTTTGTGAATTGGGCCAAAGATCCCTTAATCGGCTTTGTGAAATAGTCACAGAATGGTTTGGGGTGGAAGGGACCTTAAAGATCATCCAGTTCCACCCCCACCTCCAAAACTAGACCAAATTGCTCAAAGCCCCATCCCGTAGCATATTTTTTCATTAATTTTGAGGGAATTTCAGCAATTATGTGGTTACTGTTCTACTGTATGTCAGTTTCTATTGAGAGTCAGTAGTGCATGCTTTCTTCTGTCTCCCTGCTGAGGAGTATTGGGACAGAAGAGCATTGGGTTGTTACAGGAAAGGGTGAGAAAGGGGTCAAAAAGGGGAGTGTAAGACCTGCCCAGAGAACCACTCTCCATTTACACCCGTTTTCTTTAGAGGCAGTCCGAAGGAGGAGGCTGCGAGAACCTGTTTATTCAGCCTTTGGGTCGGGGGCTCCAATTAGGAGCAAAACTACTACTTGGTGGTCGTGCAACTATTTTTTTTTTCTCTTTCCCACAGGTGTTGGTGCAGCTGTGATTGACAACTACCTGTATGTCGTCGGCGGTCACTCGGGGTCGTCCTACCTGAACACGGTACAGAAGTACGACCCCATCTCGGACAGCTGGCTGGACTCTGCTGGCATGATGTACTGCCGCTGCAATTTTGGTTTGACTGCGCTTTGACCAACAGCAGGATGTTACGGACCTGATGGAGCAAAGGTGGAGCTTAATCTGCTTGGAAATAAACCCTGCTGGCGGAGACCGTGAGCTATGTTTTCTGAAGCTGGGAAGTTGGAGGCTATGCGGTGAAGTTGGGATTGAAATGAGGAAGGATTTGTTTTCTTCCCAGAATGGGCCTTTGAAGGCACGGAAAGCTTATTCCCAGCTGGGCTTAGAAAACATCCTGTGAAGGGCAGCAGATTTGAGAGAGTACTGGACGTGCCCGGGGTATGGTTAGAAAACTTACTGTGTATCTAACCCTTTCACTTTCTAGAGCTTTTCTCTCTTCCTCCTGCCTACTCTGAAACATGAAGTTTACCGTGCGTGGGGTGAGCGGTGTGTGACTGCGGCGCGTGCCTGGATGGGTTGCTGAGAGTTGTCTGGTTGGGTCTTCATATTCAGAAAATGCCAGTGCTTCATAAATTTTTTTTATGAACAGTAACTAAAGGGCTGCCTTGTTTCTGTATCTCAAGGTTTGTAAATAATAAACGCCATCGTATGTTGCCTGTACACTCTCCTTCGTTACCCGCTCGCTGGTAGGAGGGCTGGGATGGTAATTAGGAACTACTTACAGACATTTACAAGGCAAATTTATTGCCTCTTAACGAAATTTTTAGATCCGCTGAACAGAAATTGCAATTTTTACTTTCCCTTGTATTTTCTTTTTGTGGATAAATGAGCGCTAGGTTAAATGACCTAATCTTGCTGCTCTGCTGTGTGTTTCCCATCGCAGTGCAGCAGTCCCGCATCGGAAGGTGCCGCAGCAGCGCTCGTAGCATGACAGAAAATAACTACTCAGAAAGGAACCCGTCCCATCCTCCTCCCAAGCGCACTTGTGTCCGTATTCCGTGTAACTCCCTTTTTTTAAAAGAATGTACGATTGCTTTCTCGGAGCGTTCAGCTGTCACAATGGTGCTAAACATGGGGGTTCGGGACAGGGCTGTTGCTGATGCAGTGCCCTATGCAGACAGCAGGAGCGGTTCCATTCCTCTAGTGGGTTTCTTTCTTATTTGCTCGATGCATTCGTGCCTATGGAACCTGTCAAGAAAAAACACCATGTCCTGAATGAGCTCTACGTTTGTTACGTCACTATTTTATTTTTCAGAAGATCCCCGTTCGTTGTTCCTGTTCTCACAAATACGTACGTAGGGAGCGAGTAGAGAGATCCCAGATGGGGTAGTTCAGACAGTTCTGCCTTTAACAGCAGCTGCAGAGAAGGAGGAGCACAGGGCGAGCGTGGAGCCCGGCGCTGAAGGTCGGTTCCTCTGATGAACCACCATCTCGAGAGAGACAACTTTGTGATAGCCCTAAACTTAGCCAAAATTTGGGCAGGTAAATAGGAAGTGATGCTGTCGGGTTATGAACCTTATTTAAAATAGATGACTGAGTAAATATGAATTTTAGTTAGTTTAGAATGTTTTGGCTTGTTTTCTGATTTTTACCTAGGAATCATGGTTACATTGAGTTTCTGTTTTGATGTCTGTGCGTGTCTCACCAGGCCTGGTACTGAAGAGTTTTTCTGCCTCCAGAATTATTTTCCCCTTGTTTTAACATGTTAAATTAATGTTTGTTTCCCTTTGTTTTTCAAGCCCATATAGTATTATTTTTTGAAGGTGCAATAATATTTGAAATAGTTGCTTTAAAAGCCATTTCTTTATAAGTATGCGAAGAGGAGGGTTTCGAGTGTCCTTGATTAATTCTGAGTTCCTGCAGAGCTGGTTGCAGCCGGGCAAACAGCGCTGGTCCTTGTTCTTCCATGAGCTAAGGGTTAGATTTTAAACAGGTGAGGAAATGAGGGGGTTTTCACCGTAAAACATTATTCACAGATAACAGGTGTTTGCACAGACTGTAAAATCCTGCGCAGATTCTTCAGATTTGGTAGAATGAAGCAGGGCTTTAAAAGCAAATAAAAATTAACAATGTCAGCGTATTCATTGCAGCGTGTTTGAGCCCCTGAGCACTCTGGTTATCTAGCAATAATAGCCTGACTGAATTACTGCAGAGCATCTGTTGGTGGGACGCAAATAGCTGTTGGGTGTCTGTGTGTGGGGAGCAGGAGGGGAGCAGGGGGGGCTGGTGGGTGTCTGAGCCCATTGCCTGCATCCCCTTCTCCTCCTGCTGTGGGAAACACACACCTGGATGTTCCCACGGGCTGTTTTACTTCTCGGTCTCTTTCACAGGGGTGTCGTGGAGTATCTTATTGTCCAATATATGCCTGAGATCAAGACACTTAAGCTAATAATAAAAGGCAAGAATTCCTTTCTCATAAGAGAAGTCAGTGCCTTTTATTGATGCAAGGCTGTCCACGCAGTTCAGTCTGTATCGGACCTTATAGAATTTAACTAGGATGGGATTCCATGAGTGAAGATGCTCGTAGACAGCGCTGACTGGAGGTACTGGTAAACACTGTTTACTAATGTATGGAAATCGTTTTGACCATTTGTACATCAGGAAAAAAAAATACCTCCAGCTCAGGGTTATTTGTTGTTTATGGAAACATCTTGCATTTATGGAAGTCAAAGCACTTAAAATCGCAAACTGTTTTATTCTCTTTCCCTGGGCAGTGGCGATGGTGAACGCGGTGATAGAGGCTGACCCCCGGTGTGTAATGTGGCACTGCTAATTTGAAGAGTGTGAGAGCAGCATAAACAATTTTTTTAGCGTGCAGGAATGGTATGAAGAACAAGAAAAATGCCTGATGAAATATACTGCTGTTATTTGCTGAAGTGTTTAGCTAGAAATGAATTGAATGGTGTATCAACCTCGGGATCCTGTCACTTCAAGTCACACCATCCTCAGTTTCGGATCCGGGTGCTTGTTGTCCCGGGCACTGAAGTGCTGGGTTCTGGGAAGATCAGACACAACAGTCGGTGTAAATCTGCATTTGAAGAACAATACTCTCATTGTAATGTCTGTCTCGCGGTTTAAAAATTAAGGACCTTCAAATAAGATGTCACACAACTCCAAATTATCATCCAGTTCTATTTCTTAATCACTCAAAATTGTCTGTGAAGCACTTTAAAAGGGGTGTGAGTTTATATGTGTACATACAGTTCCTGAATTTCTGGCTGTTTTTAATGAAGATACTCATCTGTAGCTGCTTGACAGTCTCCTCCTAGGAATGCTTTTCTCTCAGAAGCTCTAGCTGGAATTTCTAGAGGGGCACACGTGTCCAGCACGCGTTAGGAACCGCCGACGTTCTGTGGGAGATAGCCTGTTACTTCTGTGAATTTCCCATCTGTAAGTCCCCATCCACTATATGAAACAATGCAAAATGTCCAAGCTTGCCTTAAATTCTTGATATTTAACTGAAACGCAAAGAACTGGATGATAATTCCTATTTTTTTGCCTTATGCGCTGTGCTGTATTTTAAACCCAAGGATATCTATAATTTTTAGCAGGATTTAATAATTGTACAGAGAATACCAAATCGTACTCGGACTTGCCTGGAGTGCTTTGGTTGGGAGTATAAACCCATCTGTGTAGTTTTGTGTCTGTAGACTGTTTTTATGTGTACATCTTTTTTAGCGGCAATGTTGCAGTTTTGTTATTGTTTACAGAAGTGGCGTTTGAGTCCAACAGGAAAATAACTGTAACCCGCCTTCTCGGTCTTCACTGGTGTTCTCCAGGTGTTTGCTCTCGTGGTAACGCTCTGTAAGTACCGTTGTAACTCCTTCATCCAATGTGAAACGATTTAGTAAATAAACCTGGAGGAAAAAAAAAAAAACCACCTTATTTTTACGCTTTGATTGGGTGAATATAACCACGCTGGAGGCAGTGATGTCTCTCCGAGTTGTTTCTGGGAAGCGGTGGCTCCAGCTGGAGCTGAGGGAGGAGGAGCAGGAGGGCTGAGCAGGTTGGAGCCCCTTCCCCAGAACCACCTCGCTGGGGCTTTGCCTTGGTGGTGCCAGGAGCTCCCGTGGCAGAGGATTTTAGTAAGTGGCTTGTGATTCCCCCTTTGTGCCCGTAGCCAGGGCCAGTGGGGCTGGGGAAGGTGGAGGGGAAAAGGAAAATGCCTCCGTGTCAAGACTTCCATTTTCCCAGCAGGAAAAACAGCATCTCAGCAGAAGGGGCAGAGCTGGTGCCCTTCGGTTCTCTAGAGGAGAGGAAAAACCCCTTCTTTCCCCCCCCTCACAGCTGTACGTGCAGGCTGTGTTCTTCCCTGGTGCTATTAGAAATTCAAGTCCTGTGCGTTTTGAAGTAGAAAAATGATATTGCTTTGGGTGCTGTTACGTGAGAGTTAGAGCTGAGTGCATGCTTGAGTGCTTTATTTAATTGGAGAGGGAATTCAAATGCCAACAGCTCTGGGTGACAAACGTGGATAGGTGTTTTAGCCCCAGCCCCTCCAGGCTGTGGAGCAGTTGTTCAGCCCGTTCCAAGCGTTGGGAAGCAGCAGGTATTTCACTGGTGGGGCCTGGGCTTGCCGTGCAGAATCCATCCACGCTCGTTGGACAGCACAGAGTGAAGAGAGCTCACATTCTGCATTATTAATAGATATAGTTGCTGTATGCAAAATCAAATGCAATAGCCTGTCCCTATCTACTGCACTGCTCTGCAGGCAGCAAGGAGACCATGAAGAAAGAACTTCAAGGCTTATGAAGTCCCTTTTTCCCAGTTCCCAAGGGTGGCACCGCGCTCTTCGTGCCATCACCAGGACACTGCTGAGGAAGCTGCCCTGAGCGGGTGTCCCTGGGGGACTCCATGGAACAGGCTGGTTCCTGGGGGCTGCCGGGGGTGTGAGCAGAGCAGGGACCAGCAGAGACATCTCCTTGATGGCTGAGAGAGTTGGGGGGGTTCAGCCTGGAGAAGAGAAGGCTCCAGGGAGACCTTGGAGCCCCTTCCAGTCCCTCAAGGGGCTCCAGGAGAGATGGGGAGGGACTCTTGGTCAGGGAGGGGAGCTGTAGGAGACCCCCTCCATCCCCGGGAGAAGGAAATTGGGCAGAGCCTTGTCCTGCTTGAGGGCCATCTTGGCTTTAGGGACAGAAGAGCCCCCTTGTCCCTGCCCAGGGCTGGTACCTGGACCCAGGATGGGGGATGACATTGGGTTGGGGGGGATTTACATGATGCTAAGGCCCCCTCAGACCTGAGACGGGGTGTCAGAAGCTGTGGGGTGTAGCTCCTCCAGTGATGCACACCCCTTCCTTGTCAGCAGCAAGTGGGGGACAGAGGGATGTGGGACAGGACCCCTGCAGCACCCCCAGATCAGAGGGTGCTCCCGGGTGCCAGGGAATGATGTGGCTTGTGGAAATGTGCATGGGGGAGTGGGCACGGCTGGGCCCCCTCACCCGGGGAGGCTGCAGGGGCAACCAAGCCCTGGCTGGGAGAAGTGCTGGGGCCGAGCATCCCAGTGCCCCTGCTGGGGCTGGTGGGGGTGCCCCCACCCTCTCACCCCACCACAGGCTGAGTCTCTCCTGCAAAGCCCACCCAGGAGGGACCCCAGTGGGTGTAGAAGTGCCCCGTAAGGGCTTGTGCTGGGTCTCTGTACTGGGAGATGCTCTCTGCTGGCTGGGAAACATCCAGCTTTGCAGCGAGCTGTTGGAATAACGGGGTTTAGCTGGAGTCAAAGGTATCAATGGGCCACAAAGAGGTGTTTCTGCCCCTTCTCGTGGGCACCTGCAGAACCTGCTTTAACAAACAGGGCTCTTCCCAGCTGGAGTTGAGCTCCCTGCCCATGGTCACAGCGGTGGGTATGGGGACCCCCTGCCACACAGCCCCTCTTGATAAAACAGGCTCTGTGGACTCTCACGGCAGAGACTCCTTCCTCGCTCACCACCTCCTCCTCCTCCTCCCCACCAGGTTACTGCTGACAGCAGGATCCCCCCCAGAGAGGGTTCCAGGGGAGTCTCTTTCCTTTCCCTGGAGACTTTCCGTGCCCAGATGTCTCTGTAGGGAGCGACAGCAAACTCAAGTGTCTCCCAGATAGAGCTCTCCAGCTTCTGCTCCGTTCCCCGGTGGTGCTGGGAGAAGGGACTCGTTGGAGACATGCCGGTGCATACACAGAGCCTGGCTCCAGCTTTCCCTGCCTTTTACTGTTTATTTTAAATCCGGGATCGTCCTAAATGAAAAAGTACTTACTTGTGCAGATTAATTTGGAGAGCTAGAGATAATATTATTTTATAAATTTCCCAGAAGGTTTGCAGATACTCACGTTAAGCTAATTCAGTTTGGGCTGGTCCCCAACCAGGAAACAAACAGCCTTTTTTTTTTCTTTTCTTTTTTTTTTTTTCCTTCTCCTTTTTGCTTCAGAGCCCTCCCTGAGCCCAGCAATGAAGCCGTGAGAACAGGCGATGGAAAGAAGGGGGGTGAAATCCCGGGAGAGGGGAAGCTCTGCGGGCTGGATGCTGCCAGGGGACCAGCTCCCAGTCCTCCTGGGTGGCAGGGAGGGAAAGGGAAGGAGAGGAAGGGTGCCAGGGGAGATGGCTGGTCCCTGGGGTGGCTTTTTTCCTCCAGTGGCTTGGTCCCTGCAGTGCTTTTTTCCCCTCCAGTGGCTGGGTCCCTGCCCTGCCTCATCTGGGCTGCTGGGCAGAGCAGGAGAAAGCATCTTCTTGCCTCCAAAAACCTTCCTACAACTGTCCCCCTTTGAAGCCAAGGAGGTGTGATTTGTGTTACGTTCCTGAAGAGCCATCGGGGGCTGCGGAGTGGGAGAGCCCACGGTGAGTCCCGGGAGGTGCCTGGCTGTTTGCCTTTTGGGGCTTTTCTTCCTTCCCAGGGATATCACATTTTAACTGCATTCAAATTATTGCAGGATAAAAAAAAAAAAAAAAAATTCTAGCTGGCTTAATTTAAATTGACAGACCTTATCACACAGTGTCACCCTGTATTTCCAAGAGGAAAAAGAGAAATAGGTTGAGAAAATAGGGGGGGGGAGAGATCATTTTACTACTCCCCGGAGAAGCTGTGAGCTGAGCTGTGACCTGGGGATGCTCTGGGAGCTGTGGGACCAGCGCTGGGCTCTGAGCAGCCCATGGTGGGGCTGGGGTGGCACCGCTTTGTCGGAATTCCAGTTTGGAGAGCCCAGGAGGGACCTGGTGGGACTGGGGTGTGGGGGGCAGCGAGGCTTCCTCTGACAAATGCAGACACTGGACTCCTCTAAAAATGCAGTTTACCCCAGCATTAGCAGAGACCTTACTGTAAAGTAAAATTACTGAAAGAGAAATGAATCCTGTATCGCTCAAACCAGGATGATAACACTCCCTCCTGCCTGTTCCTGCCTCCTCCTGCCTGCTCCAGCTCCCATCCCTGGAGCTCGGCAGCCCATGCAGCCCCCTCCCTGCCATCATCAGGGTACCGTGGGGTGCAGACCCCCCATCACAGGGTGCCAGGAACACCATGGGGCACAACCCCCCCATGGCAGGGTGCTGGGGATGTGGTGGGGTGCAACCCCAAACCCCCTAAGGGTGCGAGCCCCCAGCCCGGCTAAGCTGAGAGGTAAATGCTGGCTTTTCGGTACCCCCCGAGCCCTGGGGGCAGCCCCAGCAGAGACCTGAAGGGCTTTGGGGTGTTTTGTAACAACCCCCAGGAGAACATCCAACTCCAATAATGTCGTGTGTGGGAACCAGAGGGGGGGGGTCCTTACAGGTGGGGAGGGCTCTGCAAACCCGTTTTTTGGCACCCACCACGCCGGGTGGACTGGGCAGAATGCAGATTTTTGGCAGCCCAGCCCAGAGCTGGTGATACCAGTCTGTGGTGGGGAAGGGTCTGTGGGGAGCCCCAGCCCCCCCCCCCCCCGGACTGTTTGCTGGCTGATGGGACTGTCACGGGTCTGAAGCGATTCAGGCAAAAAAGGATTTTAAGCTCCAAAGGGATCTTACATGTATCCCTGTGACATTTGACATGCTAATCTTATGGAAATAGATTAATTACAAATGCTATTTCTGTAGGCTTAACTTACTATCGTAAGGTCATAGCCAGAGGATGAGAGCTGGTGAGATTGTACGGAATAATAATGGGAACCACGGGCTTCCTCTGAGCCGTCGGCCGGAGAACTGCGGGTTCCCCGGAGGAGGACGGGGTGGGAATTAGTGGGGGCTGCAGCTCCTCCAGCCTCGGGTGCCCCCGACTCCCTGGGGAGGCTCTGGGAAGCCGTTGTGGGGGGGGTCAGCTCCCCACCCGGGGATGGGGGTCCTGGGGGATCAAGCACTGGGGGGATGCCAGGGGCGGGCTGAGCCCCCCTGCCCAGGGCTGGGGTCCTGCTCTGGGGGCAGGAGGGGGGGCAATGGTCAGTCGAGCCCAGGACAGTCTCCAGCCATCAGTGTGAGCTTGCTTTGTCACATTTTTCTCTCCCCCTGGTTTTCTCTCTCTGGTTCCGGGGGAAGGCAGCAGGCAGAGGGGTGCTGATACTGGCTCTGCCACCCGAGCAGACGATGGGATTTGCTTTCAGTCATTTCCATTTGGGTTCATCCCGCGTTGCCATGGGAATGGGCATGTGCGGGCAATGGGTGGGGGGCACCCACCGCTCTGCGGGGACAGCCCTGGGACCCTCCCGGGGGTGATCCCCAGGACCCAGAGAGTTGTGGTACCGTTCCCCAGCTCTGGGCTGGGAAACCTCCCTGCAGGCACTGGCCGGGGGTGTTCCCATCCACCCTGGGCATCACCCCGTACCCCAAATCCCTGGGTTGATGCGGGGATGGATGGAGCCGTAGGGGCTGTGAGTGTGGCACCATCCCACTGCCCGCTCCCTGCTGTGGGGTTGGGTGATTCCACACATAACCAGAAGGATGAAATCCATCCTGTGCCACGGAGAAGAGCAATGGGAAGGAGAGGACCAGCTTTTGGCATGGAAGCTCCTCGAGGAGGCTGCCCGTGGCTCCCAGAAACCTGCCAGCCAGGGTCTGGCTGCTGCAGGAGGGCTGTTCCTCTGCGCTGCCTCTTGCCAGGTGTCAGTGGCTTGAAGACATGAAGAAAAATGCCCGTTTGTCTCGTAGGGGGGTGTTGGTGGAGCCGTGACAGTGACGTCCCGGCTGAGAAATGCTGATGCAGGAAATCAATCACGATGTAGAAAGCGCAGGTACCGGCACGGCATCGCACGGGGCAGGGGTGGGAGGGATGGATTCCCACCTCCCTGTCAGAAACCCCCCTGCCAGCAGATGTGTCTCGTCGTCCCTGGTGGCAGCAAGGCACTCGCCTGGCTCTGCTGAGGAGAGAGGGAGCCAGGGGGTGCGGGGAGACGTGCTGGGGGGGCTTGCTGGGACCCCCAGCCTCACTCGAGCATCATCTTCGGGGCTTCAGGCCAGCCCTGCAGCCAGCACCACCTTCCAGGGCTCCCTGTCTTTTCTAGATGAAATATGGAAACACTGACATGATGTCCTTCATCTCCTTGGAGATGGTCCCTTGCCCTGTGCCAGGGGCTGGGGGCCAGTGCCAGGACCATGGAGTGAGGTGGTGCTGGAGCTGGAGGGTCCAAGAGGTGGAGGGTCCCAGAGGTGGAGGTCCCAGAGCTGAGGGTCCTGGAGCTGGAGGAGTATTTATTTCCTATCCCGTGTTGTTTGTGTGTTTGCTTCGTGGGGCCTCGATAAAACCTCCCCTTTGATTCCCGGTGCTTGTGTCCCATTAAAACCAGCTCCAAAGGATGCGGGAACCTGCCCGGGAGGGTGGTGGGACCTTCGGCGGTGCGAGGCTGGGGTTTGGCTCCGGGAACGCAGCCCGGGGAGGAGGAAAAGCTTCCCTTTGTCTCCCCTCAGGCTGCCGCCCCCCGGGGACGCCGAGCTGGGATCCCAGCCCGGCTGCTGCCCGCCAGATGGAGGCAAAGCTCCACCGCAGCCCCGACGGCCTTCCCCGCCCGCACCGCCCGCACCGCCCGCACCGCCACCAGCAGGCTCTGCCGGCAGTTAAACCCCTCCGAAAGGCGCTTCTTGCACATCTCTCGAGAAGGAAAAAAGGTGCCTCTGCTGGCTCTCCCCCAGAAACGTGCTCCCGGGGGGGCTGCCGGAGCCGGCGGGGCGGGGGAAGGATGCTCCCGGCAGGGATCCCGCGCTGATGGCGGCCGGGGGGGTCACTCGGGGTGGGAGGGGGGGAGGTGATGGGGGGCGTTAAACAACAGCTCCTGATCTCCCTTAAACGCAGCCCGAGCAGATTTACAACTCAACAGCTGAGCACGGGCAAGTATTTCCCGCAGCGAGCAGCGCTGAGCGATGGAAAGGCATTTTCAGCAGTGACTCCTCCTGCCTTTTTAAAATAGCATTAGCTAACAGGGAGGGGGTTTGGGGTTTGTTTTTGTGATTTGGGCCTTGCAGGGAGCTCCATACAACGGGGCGAACTGCAGAGGGGATCAGGGCTTGCAGCAGGATGCACAGACAAAAACCCCCAGCAAGCTCTGCCCGTCCTGGCTTTGTTGGTAAATCCCCCCCGTGGATTTTGGATGTGCCCACAGACCTCCAGTTTTCCCCCATTTCCTTAATTTCCAAATTAAGAGTGGAGCTGGGAGCTCGAGCACATCCATGGAGCCTCCCCCCAGGGCGGTGATGGGAGACGGGTCCCCTCAGGCCGGGACACCCCCGGGAGCCGAGGGGGCTCAGCCGAGGGGGGGGGGCTGTGGGTCGGGAAGGAGGATAACGCTTTCTCTCTGAGTTGCAAAGGCGTGATTTTCCTGATAGCGAAAAAATTAAGGTAATGGAAGAGGATCTCATTTGGCAGGAAGGATGCTATTAGTTTCAAAGGAGGTTCTAACAAGAGTAGGAAAAATAACCGCTTCCAGTGGTAATAATTACAGATACTTGATTTTTCACCATTTGAACATTTTAATGACTTTTAAAGCAGAATCAGTTTGCTTTGGGTTCTTTTTTTTTTTGTGTGTGTGTGTTTTTTTTCTTTCCAGAACATCTAAAACCCAAAGAGGTTTTTTATTCTCCAGTCTTTTGTTTCCTTAGGAAGAAACCTAGAAAACACAAACAGAAATAACATTTCTGGAAGAGCCTTAGAGAGAAACGACAGCAGAATTCTGTGATTTGGGGGTTGGGCTGCCTCCCCCTGCCCTGGGACCAGTGTCCCCATCCCTATCCCACTGGTGGGACCCGACTGCATGTGCCCAGGATGTGGCACCCACATTTCCCTGGGGCAAAGAGCCATGGGGCTGGGGCAGGGACATTTCCTGCAGGTGCCAGGGGTTTGGTGGTGATTGGATTGAGGACTCATAGTTAGGGGTCACCAGCAGAGAGGGGTGTTTCTGGGGCTCCCCTGGCTCCCTGTGGGATGTGGGGCAGCGGGGGGGTCCCCACTGTCTCTGGTCCAGGCTGGAGCTGGGTGCCCTGCCCTCCAGGAAGGTAACTGAGGTTTGATCCCACCTTGAGACTGTGAGTGGCTGCATGAAGTGTGTCTGGAGGAGAGATGGGGATCTGAAGCCCAGGAGAAGACCTCATTCGACCCGATTCTGGGCTCCAGACCCCATCCCCATGCTGGGCTGATCCTCTGGCCCCAGTGCCTTTTTACCCCCTGGAAATACCAACTTAGATTTTGTTTGGGGAAAAAGCGTGCTGTATTGGGGAAGATAAATATTTCCAATTATCTGATAGCAGAAGATTGATTGATAGGATAAAGCCATGAGTTTTATCCTATCACAGGAGTCACTGTTGGTGTGACATTTCAACCCTATTAGTCAGAATAAAAATCAGATGCACGGTGCTGCCGAACGAGCCTGTGTCAGACACTCGGTGCAGAAATTTTTACACCTGGGAGGGTGTAAAAAGCATCACAGGGAGGAAATGGGCAAACAGATGCTGAATGTGAGGACCAGTGAGTGGGGAAAGGGGCATCTGTGGGTCCCCGGGAACTGGGCACGGCACTGGAGATGTGTTATGGGGGAAACTGGGGGTCAAGGGTAGTCACACATTTCAGGATCTGGCCTTCAGAATGTGAGAGAGCCTGTATTTTTGGATAAAATGGGTAAGGCTCATGTTGCTCCCAGCAGCATCACACCACTCACAGAGTTTCATGGTCCCCGTGTCCTCCCCACACTCTGCTTCCAGGTGGACACCCAGAGATGCTCCCGCTGTCTGGCAGCATCCCATGCCACGACCAAGCAGTGATGGACCCTGGGGTGGGGGGTGAGGTCCCCAGGGGGGGAAGAAGAGAGGGGACCATGACCAAGTTGTCTCCAATGTGGATATCTTCATGGCCAATGTCTGCAGACGGTCAGATAGCTCCCACCCCACTTGAAACCAGGGTTAACGGTGACCAGCCATGGACAGCGCTCCAAAAATGTGCTCCGAGGCTGTGAGCTGGGGTGGTCCTTCTCCCGGCACCCAGCATCCTTCCCTGGGAATATCTGCACCCACGTCCCTCTGCCGGCAGCCGGGCTCAGCTGGGGGGCTGTCCTGGGCAGAACCCCCCCTGCCCGGTGCGGTGTGTGAGCTGGCAGGGCTGGGAACAGGATTGACTTGCTCCAGAATTGGGATCCGATGGCAAACAAATTGGCTCCTTCATTGCCTTTTTCGCGGGAGCCAGGTTTACAAGATCATGTATATTAATAAACTCAGATCTCTCTAAAATGTGATTACAAAACCCGTGTTTGCGATTCATTTTATGCAGTGTAATTTGACATTCTCTGAGCAGAAGCATCGTTAAGAATTGCGTGTTTCAGGGAAAAGGTTTGGGTGAAAAACTTCCAAAGTCCTTCGGCAGCTGCTTGTGACCTTGGGGTTTCCATCAGGCCACAGACCACGGGCAGTGTGCCCAAACCACTCTCATCTGCCCCAAAAAGGTTCATTTATTGCATTTGTTGTGGGGCAAATGAGCCAGTGGGGCTGCAGCCCCCTGCGTGGCGCCTTTATTTCTGCCTGTCCTGGGCTTCCACCTGTGGAACCAACCCAGGAAACAATCCCAAGAAGGGCAGAAAACAATATTTTTTTGCTACCAGAGCGATTGGTGGGATGAGAGCTGGGGATGGCCCTGGTGCCACGGAGACGGTGGAGGAGGACATGGCACCTGGAGGTCCCAGCAGTTGACGTGATGTAGAGCCACGTCTTGACTTGCCCTGTAGAAATTGGTGCACCTGAGCGTGTTCCCGACCTCCAGCATCACTCTGTCACCCTCTGCCTTCCCATCCTGGTGTAACAAGGTGGAGAACACCCAAGGGAAGTTGCTCTTGTGACCTGCATAAATCTCCAACAACATTTGGTTCCTGAACCGGGAAACGAGTATCTGCCTGGCCATCAAACTGAACAAGCATTTATTTATATTTTTTTTCCTAATTTCCTGCAGATTTCCCACAGAAGAAAGAAGACAGACAGAAGCGATGACACTGATTACTCGTTACATCATTAATATTTAACAGCTTGCCATAATAAAATATTTAAACTCAAATATATTGATTTTTAGCACTTTAATACAGTTGCAGCACAAACAGGATTAGCAAGGTCTCAGACGCAGTACTTTAATTAAATCCATAAACCACGCTTTTTTTAATAAACTTGCACACAAAACTTAATTTTGAATAAATGCTTTAAAACAGGCTGGATCTTCGGGCAAAGAGGAGGCTGAGCAGGGAGATGATGGGAGTTTGACTCGAGTGTGTCCCAAGCTGCTGGTGGGGGTTCCTCTCCACCATGGGACCTCAGCTGACATCTTGTCCCCCTCCAAGCCGGGACCTAAATGTCACCCTTATGAAAGAAATAATATTGGGTAGAAATAATAAGAGTTTAGGCTGATGTTTTGTGTTTTTCTGCCTCGTGGGGCTAAAAGGTCCCTGCTGGTCCCCACACAGGGGCTGACCATCGCTTCTTTTTAGCTGGTATTTATGGCTGATGGTGATGCTGAGCATCCCCACGGCCCCCAGACCCTCCGTGGGGCTCAACCCCCTCCCGTCGCCAAGGGCTCTGGCAACCACGCCGTCTCCCCAGTAACAGAAAGGGCAGCAAAACAGCAAAATAACCCAGCAAATTCCCACCCGTTTCCTACCCCGTCCCTCTTCTGGAAATCTCTCTGTGCTGTTTGTTGGCGATGCCAGCCCTTCTCTCCCTGTGGGCTCCCCACGTAACTGCCTTGACTGGCACAAGTTTTGAGGCTGATTGCATGGTGTGGAGGGTGTTTCTGTCACTTGGTGGGAAATGTTTGGATTCCGTAGGCAGGGAAGCTGCAAACAGCAGCGGGAGAGTCCCATGGGCTGAGCTGGGTGATGGGGAAACTGGACAGGGAAAAGAATAAAATGGCCTGATTGATAGAGGAAACCCACTGTGGTCCTTGACAAAAAGACCCAATATGGACTCTTTTGCTTCAGACTCATTGAAAGTAGAATTAAAGGGTTAAAATGAGAACCCAGCAGCTCATCCCTGGCTTGGCCTGTGCCCCCCGACAGGCATGGGCCCGAGGGGATGCTCTGCCCCAGCTGGGTCTCAGCCCCCCCGGACTGAGATTTAATAACTGACCAGCAATCTGGGGAAGTGTCTGGTGGTTTATTTCTGCAAAGTGTTAGTAAGAGAAGATCAAAATATTATTTTCCTATGATTCCAGTATATATAGCTGGGGTGTCCCTGGTGCATGGTGGTGGTGGTGGATGTTGGGTGAGGACGTCTCTTGGAGAGCACCCCCTGCTCCTGCTCCCCGGTCTGTGGCACGGCGTGGGGTCTGACAGGCGTTGGGCAGAGGCTGGTCACAGCTCACCTTCTCCTTTCCCCAAGGGGTGGATCCGATGCCCTAGTGCTCCGGTGCTGTCCCACTGGTCCTGACACCCTCGGGGAGATGCCCAAATTATCTCCCTGGAAGTCCCAGTTGTCCATGATGATGCAGAAAGAGCATGTCTGGGAGCACTCGGAGAGGAGGCACCAAGACCTATCCAAACAACTTATTTTATGCCCAAATGTGGGTCAATCCTGAACCGGAGGTGGCCAAAGGGCTGGTGGGACTGGAGCAGTGGCTGTAGGTGCCCATGGGCACGGGTCTCAGTGTTGGAGATGATCTGCTGCTGCGTTGGCTCTGGCTGACCCAAAGATGTGGATGTGGGACCAGACAGGCTGAGGTCCTTCTGGAGCTCCCCTCCTCCTTCCCCACAGCCTCAAGCAAAGCGGGGTCACGGGGAATATTTCTCGTTGCTGCTCTTGGGTTTTGTTTTGCCTTTGCACCTCTGCAACTTAAAAATGATGAAACCGATGGAGCCTCCTGTGTTTATTTTTACAAAGTTCCTGAGTGCCCAGGCTGCTTTGCCAATTTTCTCCTGAGATCTCATCTCAATCTCCCCTCT
>JAOQGL010000040.1:835896-854532 GCA_027564165.1 Gallinago nigripennis | reverse complement strand
CCTCCCAGCAGAGGGGCTCCAGCCCTCCCAGCATCTCCGTGGCCTCCTCTGGCCCCGCTCCAACAGCTCCATGTCCTCATGTTGGTGGCCCCAGAGCTGGAGGCAGCACTGGGGGGGGTCTCACCAGCATGTGCCCAACTAGCATTTCTGTATTTAGACAAACATGAAAATTACTTGATTTGGGAGTATACAAAGTTGCCTGTTAGCAAAAAAAAAAAAAAGAAAGAAAAAAAGAGAAAGGAAAATAACAACTGTAAAAAATCACATTTTTTAGACTCGCTGTGGCCAAGAGCATCTTCTGGTTTAATGTGATCATTTATAATCTGAAGGCAGAAGTCTCATGCAATTTGATTTGCATGAAACAAGTCAGAAATAAATTTTATGAAGCTGGAGAACTATGAAATGTCAAACGCAAATGAATTGCCTGGAAGGAGAGGCGGCCGGGGACTCAGGGCTGGTACCTGCACGTCCCCGAGGCCGGTCCAGAAGGCCATTCCAGGCAAAATTAATTAGTGGTGCTGAGCAGCGTCAGCGCACAGATGGTGCTGTAGGCATGTAATATTTCCTTTATTGTTCTCTGCTAAATCCAGGTAAGCGAAGATGTATGAGCCCACGGGCAGTTTCATATCTGATGTCGGGGGAATTAGTTTAAAGATAAGCAAGTGTTCTTCTGATGAAGTGCAGTTTTTGAGCCTCGCTTACCCTTACCCTCTGCAACCAGGGAAAGCAGACTCCGACCTATCTACCGCAGGGAAACTTCAAATCAAGAGGAGGGAGGAGCACAAGAGGGGTGTAATGAACATTTCCCTTTTATATTCTGAGCTTTTATTTCTGCAGGTCTTCCCAGTATCAAATTTTGATGAAGTACTGGACTACCTTTTGCATCTGGCTGTGGGCGAGCTGTGTTTGCCACGGCCACGCTCCACGGAGTGACTGCGGAAATATGCAAAATAAATGTTATGAAAGCAACACGATTAAATTTTCTGACAGTGGTTGCCACGATGCTCAGAAATGCATGAAATGAATGAGAATTGTTCATTTTTTTTTTATCTGTGCCAGGTTGCCAGGGATAAAAAAAAAAAAAAAGAAAAAAAAAAGAAGAGATTTCCTGAAAATTAAAATAATTTTTCAATATGTTAGATAAATATCAGTACTCTTGAAGGGGTGTTTGAGCAGGCATGAGAAATATTTCAATTTTAAAAAACAGAAAGGTTAATCAGAGGGGTGTGGGGGGCTGGCTGTGTGGGAGCAGGGATGCTCTGCACTCTGCTCCGGTGGGAACGGGCTGCCGGGGCTGGTGGGTCCCTCGGCTGTGGTGATGCCCAAGGGTGTCCCACCACCCAGGGAGGGCACAGTTCACCTCCTCCATGAAGAAACATCCCAAACTGGCCTGGGCTCCTATAACCGGAACATTTTAAAACTAAAAAACTACTTTTTACTACATCCCTATGTGGGAAACCATGGGGGAGCAGGAGAGACCCCCGACCGAAGGTGTTGCCCTTCAGGCTGCTGCTCTGCACTGCACACGTCTAACCCTGCTGCTGGTCTGTATTATCTCTTCCCCCACGAACAGCCAGCCAAACCTCAAACACATGAAAATTGAAAGTGAATTTTGAATGCAGCCCAATATTTTATATGCAATACTGTATCGTTTGTAATTTGCTTGGCCTGGAGCAGAGAAACGGCTCGTCGACTGCACGGAAAATAAGGAAAAGATAATGCCAGGATTTTTTCTTTATTCTTGATGATAAAGTAGATGAAAACCCGCGCTTTAAAGGACGGACAGGAGCTGAGCCACTGGTCTGAAAAGCCCCGAGGGCTGTGTGGGAAGGATGCAGCCACGTGTATATGGGAATAGCATAAATCTCTGAGGGTGACAGGGCATCACCTGTACCCGCTTTGGGCAGCGTCCTGAGGGGACACCAGCCACGTCTCACAGGAGGGAGATGCTGCAGAATTCTTCAAGCGTTGATCAGTAACGGAGGAGGAGGGAACAACTGCCCAGGGAAGAACGTCAGCAAGAGATCCATCTCTGACTGCCATGTATTTGGTGGCCGCCTCATTTTTCTTCATTAAACGGCACCCAGCTCTTGACAGTACAAGCTTTCTCCATACGCAAGTTTTAGTAGTTGCTGAGGAGTTGCTTGCTGGGATATGAATAAATCACAGCAGCACTTCCCCCGGCTCCATCGGGGGAGTGCACATCAAACCACCACAAGGCACAAAGCCCCGGCTTCGCTTCGTTGGGCATCACACGCAGCAAATGTCATTTACACCGGGCTGTGGTGGCTCACAAACCGTTCCTGAAGCTCTTCTCGGAAGTATCCCATGCTCCAAGTTCAGCCCGGGGGCTGGGGAGCCCCTGCAGGAGGAGGCACGGCCAAGGAGCTTGTTGCTGCTCTTCCCTTCTCTCGTGGAGACAAGCAGTGATGTGTTTATTGATACACACCAGGGATTTAACAAAGCTTGACAGCAGATGTGACAGGGGTCTAACAAGATTCAGTGGCCAGGCACACAGGGTTATTTACTGCACGGAGGAGAGGGTCAGACAGAGCTGTCGGGGAGACCCTCCCCTTGAGCCACGAGGTTCAGAAAGGACCCACTGGCTTCTAAACTCCTTCTCAGAGAGTCTGGGTGCAGCTGGATCCAACCCTTGTCCCAGGCTTCATCAACGGTTGATATCTAAAGGATTATTTATGCACAAGCAAACTTTTCTATCACTTAGCTGAGTTTTCAAAGTTTATCATGTTATTAGTCAATTACTGAGGATCTGTTGCGGCAAGGAATCTCTGGATCTCGAGAAGTAGCCTTGAGCAACATCCCTGCTCAAGGGGAGATCCTGGCGAGCAGCTGCTGCCGTGCAGGAGAGCTCCAAGAGAGCTTGGGCTGTTCACTATTTATGGAGGTGAGATGGTTGACCTCTAGTCATCTTCATGGCATCATCATATGGAATCTTCATGGTTGGAAGGGATCTTTGAGATCATTGAGTCCAACCATACACACCCAGAAAAAAACCCCAACCCAAAAATCTCAGGCACTACAGCATGTCCCAAATTGCCATGTCCACACATCATCTCTGCACATTGACCACAGCACCAGCATTGCTCAAGTCAAACCTCGGCTATTGTGTTGTTTTCCATCCCCCTGAAACCATATTGAGCTGGGGGCAGCCACCATGACTGGATGCATCCATGGTGACCACCATGGGTGGTCATCACTTGGGCAGGGTCACAGGAGATAAAGGTCAGGTTGGCGCCTGGGGAGGGGGAGCACACACTTTCTCTCACCTGCACCTGCACTAATTGGCTTTTTAACTCAATATCTGGGGAGTGGGGGAGCTGATGGGGCCGAGCTGTGGAAACTGGGGTCGTGGGGGAGCGTGGAGCACTTGGAGGAAGAAGGTCCTTTCTTTTGGAGAGAGATGGCTGCGTGCCTTCCCGGGCAGGGGCTGTGGAAGGAGCCCTGCTGTTGCTGGGAGGAGATTTGTTTTGCAGGGGGGAGCTGATATATCTGTCTGATTCCCCGCTGTGCTCCAGGCGGTTGTTAATGGGCACAAGTTTATTTGTTATGACTGTGGGACCGCGCCGCATTTTTTAACGACTCCGATAAAAGATTTAAGGGGAATGGAGATGAGAAAAGGAGAGCATATTGGACTCAGATGCAAATCTCAGGCCTTTTGCAGATTTCTATTATTATTTCCCCTTCGGAAGGGAAATCATGATTAAACTCCCTCCGCAGCTTGCTGTGGATTGCGGTGAGTCTGAGTCTGCTCCTTTTTACGGCGTCTTCATGCACGGCTTCACTTCACCCATCCAGCAAAATATCATTCGCCTTTTCCTTTCTCCTCCCCCTGCTGGGACGGGGGCTGCGCAGGGATGGACCAGGACAGGGGACCTCTCCCAGCCCCATGGCCAACCCCAACCCCTCGGTGGCTGCCGTGAATTCCTGCCTCCCCCCAACCTGGGGATCTGCCCATCTCTGCCTTCCCTTGGGACGCCGTTGGGCCACGCAGACCAGGAACGAGCTCCTCCTCTCATTTGTAGCTTGCCAACCGTGAGGGAATTCATCTAAATAGGTCAAATATTGCACACAGCCCTGGGAGCCTTTATCCTGTCCCAGGAAGCAAAATCTGAAAATCTGTTAATGTGAGGGGAATTTCTGCAGATGCCTCACCAGGTAACCCTGAGCTTCTCTGCTCTGGGACTGCTACTGTGGGGATCCCGCTCTGCCCGGTCCCCCCCCTCACTGGGCCATGCCTCTCTTAGATTTTAAGAGACTAATGGTGTATTTTTGCTGGAGAAATGCACATTTTTTTCTGTTGAGCGCCAAGGTAACAATTTATGAAAGCCTTGAGCTAGCCTCCTCCTTCCAGTGAGACACTTGAGCATTAGGAACAAAGTCTAACTTGCAAAGTTACTCTGACATTGTAATTTTTGCATAGCTAATAAACCATGGCCTCTTTAACTGAAAAGTGGGGATTTTCATGGAATGCTACCCTTTTCATTATTGCATACATCTTCGACTTAATTTGGCATGGGACACATCAACCTTGGCTTTTGGAGACAAGGTTAGAGCCTGCAGAGCATGAAAATGAGTTCTTCTAAATACTCTTTTTTTTTTTTTTGGCCATTTGCTACTCTACCGGGTGCAGGTTTTGAAAGAACACAGAAACAAGAGTTTCATTTCACGTGGCTTGACATGAAATTATTAAAGGAGGTGTAGTTCCTGCCCTCCGATGGAAACCCTCTCATTTTTATTCCCCAAGAAGACAGAGCAATTTGAGCCAGAGAGTAGAGCTGTAGCTAATATGCACGTATTTTACTGAATACTTGGAAATAGTCTCCCGTCCTGGAGCGCCTGTTCCTCTTTGGAAAATATCATTTTCTTGTAATGGCCAGATTATTGTTAGGAAGAGATGATTTCATGTTAGGCTAGCTCTGTGGGCAAGCCTGTTGTGGGTATTTTGCCACCCCAGGGGTTGTGGGGAGCATGGGGTCCTCTTCCAGCCCCCATGGTGGGGCTGCCCTCTGCCACAGGCACGGAGGGGGACAGGAGGGCTGGGCACGGTCAAGGTCCTGTGCCAACACAGGTGAGCAGCAGTTCCAGTGCCGTGGTCCTCAAGCAGGACCCAGGCTGGGCACCTACATCTCATGGTGGGCACAAGCTGCCCAGAACACAGATCCAGAAGGACTTTCCTCTGCCCCCATCCTTGTCCCCGTTCCTTCGAGACCCCAGCAGGGACATCCATCCCCTCCCAACTGATGCTCCAGCGTGCTCCAAGGGACCGACGTGTAGAGGCATTTGCATTAAATGGTGGGGGTGCTCCATGTATTAATTGACAGATGGAATAGACCCCGATCAGAGCAGAGCTGTGGGGTGTCCATGGTGTCCAACCCATCGTTGGAGGCGGTGAAGGAGCCAGAGCTCGGGGCAAGGATGCTGCCTGCCCGGGGCAGCAGAACAGGGCAGTACACACACAGCATTGTGAAATACAGCCTCTTTCCTCAAAAAAACCCCCCCGTTTCCTAGGGCTACCAGGGTGAGCTCCTGAGCTGCTCCACGGGTCGGGCAATAAAGCACGTCACCGGGTTAAGCAGGGATTAGCGGTGATTACGGCCAGCAGGCTCACGCTGTGCCGCGTTACTAGGGCTAATGAACTAAAGTGTTTATTTCATGCTCCATTTCTACAACTAAATGGCTGTAATATATAACGTGATTATTCCAGCCTTTCTTCAGCGGCGTGCTTATGGCCATCAGAAACATGAAAAGTGTCATTATCGGGAGAAAAGTGCTGCACGTGTATTTCTGTGAGCCCATCATTAAGTGTTAAATCAGAACATTTACATGCAGTGGGAACAAGGAAACTGAGAAAAATAATATCTAAGGAATTACTGATACTTTCTACTGTCATCTTAGTAAGTCGCAGCAATCTTTTGGGGCTGTAATTAATGTGTGTTCTGCCCACTCTTGAAAGTCTTAATACACTTTTGCCCTGATTTTGCCATGACACACTCTTCAGGTTTTGTTATTTTCCTGTATGATTTATGGGCACATGACTCATGTTGTAAACTCTAAATATTGATAGGGTGGATGTGCACCTGCTGAAGCACTTCTGTTCACTTTAAGAGATTTACTGCCAGACTACCCAAAAAGCCTACAGCTCCTCCACTAGTGAGAGCTGCTATTTTTCTCTGTGGTAGCTGAGTTTTGGGGCTCAGAGAGGGGTGTCCAACCCTTGAAGATGCTTCCTTGAGGGACGGTTGATGCCCCAAGCCTGACAGTGGTGAAGAGGCATTTGGACAATGCCCTTAATAACATGCTTTAATTTTTAGTCAGCCCTGAAGTGGCCAAGCTAGATAATCATAGAATCATAGAAGGATTTGGGTTGGAAGGGACCTTAAAGCCCATCCAGTTCCAACCCCCTGCCCTGGGCAGGGACACCTCCCACCACACCAGGTTGCTCCAAGCCCCCTCCAACCTGCCCTTGAACCCCTCCAGGGATGGGGCAGCCACAGCTTCTCTGGGAATCCTGACCAGGCTCTCACCACCCTCACACCAAAGACATTCTTCCCCACAGCTCAGCTCCATCTCCCCTCTTTCAGTCTCAAACCCTTCCCCCTTGTCCTATCATCACAAGTCCCTTCCAAGTAAAAAGTCTATTAAAAAAAATAATTATGGGATAGTTTTCTGTTCTTTTCAACCCATTTTATGTGAGAGTATGCATCCAATAATACAGGCATGTGCTTGTCTTACCTATAGAAAACGGGCCGGTGTACCGCTTGAAACTGTATTTAATGTCCCTCGTTTCAATTTGCAGAGAAGCCGTGGGGCTAAGGAGGGCACGCTGCCCTCGCCGTGGGAGGAATTAGGCAGATGGACGAAACCTTCGAAGTTACCTGAGAGGAAAAGGGCCGTTATTCTCTCAGATTGACTTCTGGAAGTGTTCCCCTTTTATCTTCAGTCTCTTGGCAGAAAACCCTTTGGAATCAATCCTCTCTGCAGGTCTGTGTGTGTAACCATCCAGAAAAACAACCAGAAAATAATTTTTTTTCTGCTTTGCTGGTTTTTGTGATCCCTGTCATGCTCTGTTTTCACGGAGAGGAAAGCTCTGGCTCGTTCCTGCGAGTGGGGAGGTGAGTGACCACGGGATGGGGTGGGATCTCAGCATCCAATGGCCCCAAAGCAACCCAGACCCTCACAAGCTTTGGACCCGGGCTTCAGGAACCCCTTGCTTATCCTGGAGCTGCCCTCTGGCATCTCCCTGAGCAGGCACAGGCATCGGCAGGCGTGATGGGGCTGGCAATTACTGGCGGCTGGTGCCTAATTGGTCTCCTGGTGCAATGCCTCTGCTCGGGGCAGGCAGCTGGATTTACAGCCCCCACCTCCGCAGAGCTATTAAATTGGCATCACCAGTGTTTTATCAGGGGTGTTACACCCGTGTGCTTGTTGTGTCCGTGATCTCCCCAGCTTCCCAGGGGCCACCTACGTGAGGAGTTAACACGGATAATCCTGCCTCCCATGTCTGCTGAGGGACCAAGGAAAGTTCTTGGTGCCAGGAACAGAGATGAAGCAGATCAGCTGGGGCTATCAGGAGTCCCAACCCATGGCAGATCCAGATCACTTCCCAAGAGACACCTGTGCCTGAGGAAGCACAAATCGTGAGCACCAAAAGATGCTGAGACACACCATCCTCCTACGGTCTGCTCTTTTTTGCCACCCTCGTTCACCTCATCCAGGCTTTAATTGCAACCTGTGCATGACAGATAAAGCACTGGTGTCAAGGGAGATTTGCAGCTGATAGTCTGAGGAAGAGGAGGCTGAGGGGAGACCTTATCATGCTTTAGAACTACCTGAAGGGGGGGTGTAGAGAGGTGGGGATCAGTTTCATCTCCCAAGTCACAGGAGATAAGATAAGGGGAAATGGTCTCAAGTTGCACCAGGGGAGGTTCAGATTGGATATTAGGAAACATTTCTTCACCAAAAGGGTTATCGGGCATTGGAATAGGCTGCCCAGGGCAGTGGTGGAGTCCCCATCCCTGGAGGTATTTAAAAGCCGGGTTGACCTAGTGCTTAGAGACATGGGTTAGTGATGGGTTTTATCAGAGTTAGGTTGATGGTTGGACTTGGTGATCTTAAAGGTCCCTTCCAACCCAGACAATTCTGTGATTCTATATCTACAGCCACCCAGCTCGACTTACATGGAGGCAGATCAGCAGGTGACAGAGGAGAACTGGATCTGCTGTCTTGATTTCCACCTGCTCTGGCCATGAACGAGGAACAGGTGCCCACACTGATATCATTAGGTGTGCCAGCCTCCTCTGGCAGTGAGGACTGAGGTCCTCTTTTTTCTTTGCCTCTTCCACATTGAAATCCCTGGGAGCCTGACATGAAAAGCATGCTTTTGTTCTGAACTTTATGTGGTGTCCTTCAGGTTTATCACCCTTCTGACTTTGCTCCCGCATTGGGCTTCAGGATGACTGGATGAGAAGAGCTTCTCAGGAGCTGCTAAAGTTTTTTTGTAGGTGAGAAATGAGGATAATGTTCCACAGCAAGGTCTGATGAAAGTTTTCACCCCAGTTTTCATGATCTTCCAACGTGCTGAACTCTATCTTTATTGAGACTTAGGGTGTTTTATCTCCATCTTGTTCAGTCTGCTCTGACAGCAAGTGCATCTCTTGCTTTGGGAGACATTAGGTTCTCCATGACTTAGTCCAGTGAAGACTGACAGGATTATTTACCTAAGTCTTTCAAAATCATAATTTGCTTTTTGGATAAGCAGTAGTAATCCTGGACTTCTGCTCACTGTTATTATTTGTGAAATTAAAACACTGATTCTGTTCAGTGGGAATTGAATTTCTGTTTCAACATTCTTGCAGTTGTATTTTATTCATTCTTTCCTATCAAAGAATGACTAGATTTTTTTGCCGAAATCAGGCATCAGATCAATGTGAAACAAAGTGCAAAGGGTTTGATTTGTAAAACGCTGGCAGCTCTGATTTTCCTCCCGGACCAGGGAGCAGGCTGTTCCATCACACGACTGGCAGAGAGCTGGGAAGGTGGTTTGGGGAGCCCCCTGAATTCCCAGCAGGGAGGGCTTGTCCAGCCACCACGGGCTTCACACGAGCAGGTCAGTGCTGATGGATGGAACTATATCAGGCTAAAAACTCTAAAGGCATCTCGCTTCAGGAGTGGGGAACAGAGTATGTCCCATAGACCATGATGGTGTATGGGACTTTGGTTTTGGCACGCTCAAGTCCAGGTGGGTCCTCAGGGTAGGACTCGAGGAGATGTGACGAGATGAGCTTTTGGCTCCCAGCTGATTATCCCTGCAATAATATTTTAATACAGTAATCTGTGGAGAAAAAAAATTTGCAAACTTCATTTTCAACAGGAATGATTCAGAATGGATAAAGCTTTTCAAATTTTACAGCTGGCGAGGAGGGGAGGCTGTAGTGAGTCCACCGGCAGCTGTTTGCATGCAGAGGTTAGAAAACATCTGGCAGGCTGTTCTTTCCTCAGGGCCACGGGTCGGATTAAACAACCTCTCGCACAAAATGTCTGCAAGTGCACAAAATTTCATAGAAAATGGTTTCCCACTTCCACCCAGCACTAATCACTATACTCGGAGGAACGTGTTGTCAAATAGCAGATGGCATGTTATTCTAGAAATAACTGATCAACATATGTTTACTTTAGACATAAAGAGTATGTTTGAAATATTCAGGAATTATTTCATGTATGTATAAAGAAATGGTGTTTTCAAAAGGCTCAGCTCCCAGAGGGCACAATTAGCAGCTTCAAATATATAGGTGCAAATCAAAGTTTTGCATCTCTACCTGATTTCTAATCCTTTGAGTTGTGACTGTCTTGTCAAAGAATTTCCTTTTCTATCGAACAACCATTTTGGGTTAGAAAGATTCCGTATTCTTAATGCTATTTGTGTTCCATCTGCTCCTAAAAATGCAGTTTCTGTACTGGTATAGGAGGACTTAAAATATCCAGGTGGAGAGGATGGCTGGATGGAGTTAGACCTGGACTGCCTAGAAAAGACATCACTGTCCCCAGGGCTGGACACACGAGGATTATGTAGGTCAGCTCCACAGGGAAAAGGCATAAACTTCTCCCTTTTCTGCCTAAATTTGAATTGCAGCTGAGAATTGCTCCCGGCCCTTGTTTTTCACTTTCTGAGACAGAAAGCACTGAGTGTATTTTAAGGAAAATATATTTTCAGGGAAATATATAAACAAAGCGACGTGGATAGATGTCCCTCCCGGGGTGTGTTTGGGGTCCCGTTTGGGGGTGCCCCATCACAGCTGGACAAAGCACAGACACACACCGGCACACACCACCGGAGTGATGCTCGGCTGGGGTCGGTGGAGCTTGGACATGGGAACAACCCTGCGTGAGAAAACACCCCTGGGGGGATATTTCCAGAAAATGTCCTGAAAAGGGACTATTCCCAGTTAGAAAGCAGTAAAAAAGTTTAGGAAAAGGCTATGAGAACAGAAATAAACTGGGAAGATTTTCCCACTACCATTTCCTCACGGCTGATCGGGGTGTTTAATTCCCGTCACTGGATTTATTTTTCCCGACAAACTCTATTTTCCCTAGGCAAACTCCAGGCCTTTTGAAACCCCGTCTAGTTTGGTTTCTGCAGTATTCTGTGGGGGAGTGACTCCCACAACCTAATTACGCACTGCGCGACTAACTCCCCCCAAAGCTTTATTTTTTGGCTTAAAGCCTAATACCGTCACAAGATAACCTATAACCCGTGTCATGAACAACCGTCCTCACTCCTTGTCTCTCCACAGGCACCAGAGCTTGTCTCCCTGCTCTGTCACATCCTGTCCCCACGGCATTTCGTATCCAGGCTGGTCTGTTGGGGCACCCAACAAAAAAACTGGGTTTTTTGCTGGTCTGTTGGGGTCCCATGGCTGAGCATCTCCTGTGTGCACCTCTGAACCCCTTCGATATCAGAACCTTCGTGACTGTGGTTCTGTAAATCTCTTGGGTAAAGGATTCTTGGCAAGACAATGGGATAGAAGGACCACATGGACCTAAAGCTTTAGCCCACTTCAGCAACCACTTCTTGGTTGCCCAAGAAACTTGGCTTTACTACACAAAATGGGCCCTGAAGGTGGACTTGACTAAATATAATATGAAAGCCCTCCTCTAGAAGTGAGGAAACCCACCTCCGCTTGAGGACCCTCACCCACGGAGCCTGTGCAGTAAAATTAAGAGAGGCTGTACCTTTATTTGAAGATAAGGATGTTTTACACCAATCCCAAACCCAACCACCCGAACCTGCTCCAAAAGGCCCTCTCTAATCCGTGCAGGTGTGCATTTCTCCTGTGCTTACTGAAGTGAGAACCCAAGTGGCTACTGCAAACTTAAATTTTACTGTCTTTGGCAGAGAATTACTGCAATTTTGAGAACTTTTACCTCAGAGTTATTTCATAAGTAGACGGGGAAAAAAAAAGATATTGTTGTTGGCCTACTTTCAAAGAACAAAATTTCAAAGTGATTGATAGGTATTTTTTATATATATACACACATATATCTGTATATACACAGATATCTAGCTCTAACCTGAAAGAGCCAATAGTAATAACTCAAAGGACAAAAGAAAGAGCTAAGATGGAACAAGTCTCCTGCTTTCATTCTTTTTCTACAGGGAGAAAATACAACCCCAGGACTGTAGTTCCCAGCAAAAGCACTTTTCTGAATTCCCTAGCCAAGGAATGGAGATTTAGCACTCGGCAAATGCAAACTAATTTCCACAAAATGTCAAACAAGGAGATGATCTCTCTCCCCGAAGGACTACTTCTGAAATATAAAACAAGAGGCAGAGGATAAATATATGAGCAGGCAGTGGCAGAAGAGCTCAGTTCAGCCCGGCGTGGCCTGAGCACCCCGCAAGCTGCTGGGCAGCCTTTGCTTTCCCTTCCCATCTGCATCCCTGGCCAGTCGTTAATTATAACATCAGGCAATGTTCTGATGGTTAGCTTGGATGCCCAGCTTGAATAAACGGTTAGCACATTGTTAATTCACTAAAAAAATCCCCCCACCTTTTTTTTTAACCAGGGGTTGCATTATAGTTCTACATCTATGTGCTGGTTTAGAATTCATAAAACCTTGCTTTTGTACCATGAACTAGGAGTGGGGTTTTGTTTGCACTGAGATTTGGGTGGAAATTTGTTTCTGTGCTTCTTTTATCCAAATTATTTTTTGTCTTACTGCCATAAGAGAGGTTTGTTATATGCAGAGCGAGCCGTAATATTTAACTGTGACAGAGCAAATTAAAAAGGGATTTTCAGCTGTACATACAGCACAAATGAGGCACACGGTTCATCTACACCTTTGTAGGCAGCCACAGGGTTCTTAATATTTTTTTTTTTAATTATTATGCACGTAAGAGTGCAAGATTGTTAAGGAGCAGTATTGGCTCATGAATTACGGTCTCCCTGTCAGCTGCGGAGTGTGAGAAGCCATCTCTGCTGAAATACTCCAAAGCAGACGTTTCTCCTGAGCAAGCTGAGCAAAACAAAGAAGCCGGGTGATGAGCTAAAGTCTTTTAAAACCTGAATTAATTCTGCAATTAAACAGGAACGAGAAAAAAAGAGGAAAAAAAAAGAAGACAGGTTGTTAACGTAGGTTTGGGGAATGCAGTGTGCAGGGAACAGCTTGTGGAGAGGACCCTTGGGGAAGGTTGGGAGCAATGGGCAGGGAAGATTTTGGGGGGTATAGGGCATGGAAGGCAGTGTGGGTGCTCAGCCAGGGGCAGGATGTGGGGTGGGGATGGGGATGGGAGGTTGTGGGGCAGTGATGAGGTGGTGTGGGATGGGGATGGCAGCTGTGGGGCAGTGGTGGGGTGGGGTGGGATGGGGATGGTGGGTCATAGGGCAGTGGTGGTGTGGGGTGGGATGGGGATGGCGGGTCATAGGGCAGTGGTGAGGTGGGGTGGGATGGGGATGGCGGGTCATAGGGCAGTGGTGAGGTGGGGTGGGATGGGGATGGCGGGTTATGGGGCAGCAAAGGGTGAGAGGGTCAGGCCAGAGGCAGTTGGGTGGCTGTGGTGGAGACAGGCTGGGGCAGATGCAGGGCAGCATGGTGGGGACCAGCTTGTGGGGCATCTGTAGGGCTGTGGGCATGGTCTGGGGGTAGCAGTGGGGCTGGGACACACACATACACCAGGCAGCAGTGGGTCTGGTTGGTGACCTCATAGTGGTGGGGGTTTCCAGAGAGGTTTCCAGAGGGTGGGCAGAGAAACCCTCCCGTCCCACACCACCACCACCACCCTGCCCCACACCACCACCAGCTCCCCTGCCATGGGGAGATGCTGGCAGCCATGCCCCAGGCAGAGCTGCTGGGGGGTGAGGGGGTGAGCAGCCGGAGCTTCCTGACCCTCGGTGGACGTGAGGGACCCTGTCCTGCCCACATCAGCCCTCAGGCCAGCAAGGAGGTGGCAAACAGGAGCCACCTTTGGAGCAAGACGGCTCTGGAAGAAACCTCCAAGTTCCCTGCCTCACCACCAACACAGAGAATAAGGCAAAAAACAGGGTGGAAGAGGAAATTTCAGCCATGCTTCCTGAAATGTCTTCAGTAGAGGGGCAAGTGTCGGGGGGCAGCAGCCAGCAGGCGTGGGGACAGGAGCAGCAGCAGGGCCACCAGCACCTCGTGGGACCAGAACCGGCAGGTGAGACCCCAGAGCCGGGGGTGCAGGAGGCCCAGGGGAGCGGGGGCTCGCAGGGTAAGACGGGCGGCATGGCTCAGCATCCCAGCAGCCTTTCCCAGCGGCGGGACCCCTGCCACGGGGGCAGCTGGCAGTCCCTGGGGACGGAGCCCTGCCTGGGGGACCAGCCCTGGCAGAGCGGCTGGCAGCCCCCGCGCCGGGACTCCCAGCTGAGCGCGGACTCCATGGAGAGAGCGGAGCAAGCCCAGGGCATCGCCTACAACCCTGAGGAGGGGGCCGTCTGGATCAGCCGAAGGACCACCAGGAAAGTCACCAACAGGAGCCAGCAGACCAGCAGGGTGTGGAGCCAGAAGGCGCAGGTGGAAAACCTGAGGTCCCCCGCTCAGAAATCCACGGTCAGCATCGGCGCAGAGACCAGGTCAGGAAAAAGGGTGGGAAAGGAAAGCTCAGGGTTATGCCCCGAAACGAGGAGCCTGCCAGCAAGGCAGGAGTCACGGCGCGGCACCCAGGTGGCACCGGGGCTGCGGTCGTGGTGTGTCAACGAGAAGACCCCAGGGTGGGATTCTCGGCGTGGCAGCCAGTGGGGACTGGTGCAGGAGTCCCAGCGCGGCGGGGAGAAGGTGCCGGGGTGGGATTCCCTGTCCTGCAGCCAGCAGTTCTCCATGCAGGAGTCATGGTCTGCCAGCGAGGAGATCCCAGGGTGGGATTCCCTGTCCTGCAGCCAGCAGTTCTCCATGCAGGAGTCACAGAGTGGCAGCCAGCAGGTATCAGGGCAGGAATCGTGGTGGAGCAGCCAGTACTCGTTGGGGAGGGACTCGTGGTGGGGCAGCCAGCAGACGTTTGGGCAGGAGTCAGGGCAGAACAGCCAGAAGGTACCAGAACAGCAGTCTCAGCCCCAGCAGCCTGCAGAAAAGAAGTTGGAGTTCTCTGAGAAACCTTCTGATGGTGGCCTGCTGCTGGTGCTCCAGCTGCAGTGCAACAACCTCCAGGGGATAGAGGTTTTGGTGGAGGAGCAAGCGGCTAAACCTTGGAGGAAGAGAAGTCAGGAAAGAGTCGAAGGTGGCACCTTGCAGCTGTCCCAGGGCTCCACGGCTCAGCAAGGGGAAGCATGGCAGACCTTCAACCTCTTCTCTCCAGAAGGAAGGACCTGGACAGGCAGAACAGGGAAAATTCTCATCAGCTGTGATGAAGAAACTGGTAACACTGTGATCCGGAGCATCCACGAAACATCTCAGCGCCCACCAGGACAGCCACCCCAAAGTCAAGGGGCGACCAGCGTCCCCGAGGAGAGCGGTAGAGCAGAGGCAGAAAAGCTGAAGGTGGTGGGACAAGGGTCCTGGCGCAGTGGTGGGACCGACAGAGGTGGAGAAGCTGCCTCCCAAAGCCCTGGGGGTCTAGTGAGCATGGCTGTAGCCGTGGAGATGGTCGACAAGTCTCAGCAGACCCACAGTGTTATTACTCTGGACGAAGGGCTGTGGATCAGGAGGAGAACGGGCAGATTGCTGGTGGATAAAAGCCAGCAGACCAGCATCTCTGCTCTGTGGAAGGGCAGCAGCGCGGTGCCGGAGCAGAGGGGAGCGGGGGGCAGCACCCTGGGGCAGCGGGAGGGGGGAGAACCCCAGAACCACCCGTCAGAGCTGAAGGTGCCAGCATCTCCTCGGCGAAACTCCTCACACAACAGCCAACTGTCTGGCCACAACTGATGGGGAACGGCCGGAGGAACCCCAGGGTCATCCCTGGCTGTGAAAGGTGGCTGGGTGCTGGATTGCAGGGGCTTGAAGAGGAACCAGGAGATGAAAATCTGTGGGGCCATCTGTGGGGTACTGAAACCACCATCTGGGACAGGACAGGAAAAGCGAGGACCAAAAATCACAGCAAAGGAAAAACCGAGCTGCAAGGTGTCAAAAGGAATAAACCCACGTAAAGCAGAAAAAAAAAAATCATTAAAAAAAAAAAGAAAAGAACAGCCCTATGTAGTCACTGAAGTTACCCTCATTCCCGTGGTCTGCAGGTCACGGTCTCTGTCCCACCCTACTTGCCCAGGCTCGGGGGTTTGCTCTCCAGCAGCCCCCCCACCCCGTGCACTGCCGCTGGAGAACAGGCTCCACCAGCACCCAGCCCCTGGAGCTGCTGGCTCCTCATCTCCTGAAACAGCCCCGCGTGTCCTTCAGCCTCTCCTTTCCCACTTCTCCACTCCTAAGTGGGGACAGGAATGTTTTCCTTTCTCTCGAGCTTTACTTGGATGATGAAAGCCTCAGGAGAGCAGCTGTCTCTCCCTCTGCGCACGCCGAAAGCAAAGGTCTTCTAAACCCCACAGAGACCTTTGGCTACATGGAAAGGGGCCTGGAATTCTTATTCTGTTGAGAAATACCTTTTCTCTGCAGACCAGACTGGGGCATCCTCTCCCACATCGGCAGGTGGGTGACACGGAGGGAAGGGGACGGGGGGGAAGGGGACACGGAGGGAAGGGGACGGAGGGGGGGACGCTCAGCCCCAGCCAGAAATTAAAAAAGCAACCCCATCGTCTCTTTTCAGAGGCTCTTCCAAATCCAAAGCAAACCCTCTGTTTGCAGCATCAAGCTGTAAAGCACAAACCCCAACGCTGTATATTCCAGAAAGAAAACGGGGAGTCCCGGGGGTCACCATTGTGTTTTCAGCTCCCACGACTTCCAGCCAGTTTCAGGAACATTGGCAGCCTTTTGACTTCGTTTCATACGCTTAGATGTGGGTTTATTTCTGAAGGGCTACATGGTGCTTTTGGTTTCCTTCCTTCAACCCGTATTTTTTATGTTTTTATGGATTTTAAAGGAAGTTTACAGCAGCACTGAGCTACTGCTTTTTGAAGTGGGGGATTCGGGGAGAAGGGAGCATGACAGTGTACTTTGTGCTGGCAATCTGCACCCTACTCGAAAATGCAAGTCCAACTGATGTTTTGAAGTTCTACTAAAGACAAAACGTTAGAAACCTGCAGCATGACATGAAAGCAACTAGAAACATACAAAACCCCAAACCAGAAATTATAAGTATGAAAGACAAAACTATTCCTTGATGAGGGCTGCCCGGGTTACTGCTGGTCTTCCAGATGTGCCACGAGCTGCCACTGCTGCACCCTTCTCCTCCAGCTTCAAGCTGACACCCCCCTTTATAAGGTGGTTTTCACCAGTATTGATCAATTTCTGAGCTTTGCGGGACCCATCTGGGTCTGGGAGCCAGTGCCTCAATCCAGAGCCCATAAAATCATCTTGTTTTCAAACAACAGTGATGCCTAAGCAGCAAACAGCATGCTTGCTCCCCAAAATATTGGGGTAGAATGGTATTCTTGTGGGGTTTACCATGAAACTGACAGAACAGAGGGTTAATGTTGGGTTTTTTTCACTATTAAAGCTGATGTGACCATAGTGGAAGGGTAAATGAGCTCCAGTCCAGGCTGCCCATCGGCTGAGGCTCTCAAAGTTCAGGATTTCCAGAATTAGGATCTCCAGACAGTTCCTTGCAGGCAATGGGTGGAAAAACGAAAGTATCCCTGGGAGTATTGCTCTGCAGCTGGCAGTCCAAACACACTAATTGGCGATGCACCGGATTTTGATTTGGAGGACCCTCTCGCAGCTGAAACCCATGAAACCTAACGCAGGTTCTCCAGCTGAAGATGCAACAGGAATGAAAGTAGTGGGCTTGTTTACTGAGATTTCCACAAAAGAAAGGAGGATGTGTCATGTCACCTGCCCATCCCAGGGAGAACACATAAAGGGTGGTGAACTCTCTTCCTGCCTGTTCCTACAATCATCCTCTGCAAACATCCTTCATCTTCCGAGCTCCTCTCCCAACCCTCTGTGTGCCTGAGCCCTGCTTCTAGCACAGGTGAGAAGAGGGTCTTGCTGCGAGCTCCTGAGCAGCATCAGGCCATGTCTGATGCAGGAGGAGCTGCTCCTGCTGCTGAGAGTGGGAGCCCTTTCTTTGATGCTGTTGGCATCGCATAAGCTGAGTCCCAATATCGGTGTGGATGACAAGAAATATGCCTCCAGACCTAGGAATTTTGCATTAGAAATTCTGTTTGTGAAGCCTCAGGTTAGTGAGAAAGGTAGAGCCTGAGTGATTTTATACAGTTGGAACGGTGTGATACTGCTCCTTTGGAACAGCCTTTTAAAAAATGATGGTTTTTTCTGAAATTGAAAGTGAGTACGTGTTTCTGGAGGGTTGCTCGTGTTAAATACGGCTGCCATAATAGTCAGGGGCCTTCTGCAAAATAAGCAAAATAAGAAAAGCAAACTACACGTTAGTAATTAGAGTAGAAAGAAACTCTGTGTTCTGCCTGCACGTGGGCAGAGCACCGCGGGGGTCCTCCCAGCACCTCCAAGAGGGTCAGCCAAAGGGGGGTCCCTTGAGTCTGTAGGTCTTGTGTTTCTACGTGTAAAGCATCTTGTGGATCCAATCCCTAGGGTGCTGAGAAGGTGAAGTAGATGCCTTGCTGGTCTGTTGCACCTATTTAAATTAAAAAATAGGAATTAAATGGGTTTTTTTTGGGGGGTGGGAGGGCAATGGTTTGTGTTTTCTCTGTTACCTTCATAGCCAAAGGAATGGGGATGATCTCCCTGTGTTTTCTTGGAAAACACGGCTCCTGCAACTGCAAGTCAAACCTTCCCAGACGGGTAGCGAAATAGCAATTTGCTTTGCAGAGCAAGGCTTCATGGCTGTTTGTTGTAATTGGCACAGAAGATGTGACAGAAAGGCTCCTGCCAATTTACCCGGCTCCCGCAATTTTCTCCCGCGCGCTGATTGCCGGCAAAGGGCGGTGGCACCTTCCTTAGCTCCCTTTGAACTGTCCCGGGTGGAAGGGAGAAAGCAATCCATGCGTGTGCTGGGAGGAGGGGAAGGAAGGAAGGAAGGAGCTCTGTTTTCATAATGTTTCAGAGAGCAGCCCAGAAGCGAGGGTGGGTATTACATCC
>JAOQGL010000040.1:803082-829640 GCA_027564165.1 Gallinago nigripennis | reverse complement strand
TATTTTATTTTATTTTATTTTATTTTATTTTATTTTATTTTATTTTATTTTATTTTATTTTATTTTATTTTATTTTCAATTGGTGTAGCTGGCAGAAATAGTGAAATGCATCAGTGAAAGAGATAACTTCTTCCAGCAGCCTGCCTCTCTTGTGGAACAGAAAATATTATGTCCTCTGCTTTCCATAGGATTTTGACCACAAACGGAGCGCAGCTTCAGTGGGGACTTATCTTAATGCACAGCAATCAATATTTTCTTTTTTCCTTCCTTTTTATTTTTTTTTTTTTTTAATTGCATCATTTCTGGCTCTGTTATGTACAGTTACAAACCAGCTTGAGAACATAATTTTTTTGTTCTGATAATTATGGCATCATTATGTTGATCTTCACTGTTGATTTGGAGCTGAGCTTCACCTGGCTGTGAAGCTTGAGTACTTGTACCTTCTCCTGAGAAGGATCCCCCATTCCCAGGATGGATGAGGGCACTGGTGGACAGGATTCACACACCCCCCCCCTCGGCATCCCATGCAGCTCTTCCAGCTGCGTGGTGTGTAGGAGCTGTCACTGTCACTCTGCAGGGGTTTAATTCCTCACGGAGTTCTCACGGATATCCTGGCTGGATAAACCTGCCAAAGTCCTCACTGTTCCCCCCAAAATGTGGCTGGTTCCAGCAATGGGCACCAGTCTCTTTTGTACGCCAGGACACCTAAAACCATGGGCATCATCGTGTCACGCCATACCTCCAACACCATAGGTGGAGGCCATGGAGATGTTGTGGTCCCAAAGCATGGGAATTAGGCTCAGTTGGACACACCTTGTCCCTGCTGGTACCCCTGGAGCTGGGACAAGCAGTGTCTCCACACCCATGGAGTCGGTAGGTGCTGCACTCGCAGCCAGATGTGGTGGAGACCAATCCCCTGGTTTGTGTATGGACATAAACTGCATGAGTTTGAGCCCAGTATCACACAGTTTTGCCATTTTTAGATAATGTTCTCAAAAAACCCAAGATGTCATCCTAGGACATGACCTGCCCCTTTGACAGCAGTGTTTGGTCTTCCCTGCAGGAGGGAGATGGGACTTTGGTAGACGCTCTCTCCACCCGTGCCTCCACGCTAGCCAGGACCGTTTTTGCAGAAGAGTTGTTGACACAGGAGGCTCCTTCCAACCCAAACCATTCTATGATATGAAATATATTCACGAAATACCCTCTTGCTGCCTTGGCTGTGGTGCCACCCCACCAGCCTCTGATGGATGTGGCTGCAGCCCAGGAGCACATGCCCTGGCAAAGGGATTTTTCTACCAGTGCCTGCACTACGCTTTCCTTTCCCCCTTGCAGGAACTGAACAGCAAATACAGATGTGCCCAGTGGTCCTGCAGTGGGTCTGCCTCCCTCGGCACCCCCCGAGCCCTGGGTGCCAGCCCTGCCACCATGGGGTGGTGGGTTTGTTAAGACAGCGACACACACCAGTCCGCAGCTCAAACGCAACATCTGCTTTGCTGATGAGCATCTGAACAGCCATTAGCTTTACAGATGCTGCAAATCTGCTGATTGTTCTGATCCATCTTTACTTGTTACACCTCATTAGGCCGGAGTGGTGGAGCAGAACCGGCCGCGGAGCGAGACGGAGGGACCGGCAGGGGAGGGATGCCCACCCCGGCTCTCGGGTGGGCAGGGAGGGGTGATGCTGAGGAGAAAACACATCGAGCTCATTAAATACTACACTGAAAGGTAAACCCAGCTCTAATTCAAATTTCAGTCCTGGCGTAATTAAGTAATTCAAATTATGGTACTTAGCCATTTCCATCTTCAAAGACCTTTATCGATAAATTTATTCTCATGGCATCTTTGCGAGGAAAAGATCTTTATCATGGGGAAATTGAAGAAGTGATTTTTAAGTGCCTTGCTGAGGCCAGGGAGGACCTGTGCCAGCCCAGCAGGATGCTCCACAACCTTGCAGGGATGTCTCAGCCGGCTGCAGAGCAATCCATGTCCTTGAAACCTGTTACTACCTGTCACTACTTCCATGGATTGAAGCAGCTGCAGATATGGCTTCAGGGGTAATGGGTGATATATGGGACATATAAGTGATGTCTGGGGTTCTCCCAGGGTGTTGGGCAGCTGGTGGTGGCTGTACCTGGTCCCAAGATGACCAGCCAGGGGCCTGGGAGATTGGCAAACCCAGTTTTAGGATGAGTTTCTGGTTGCTTTGTTGTAGCTATGCCAGTGGAGGCTGTCAAAGGAATTGCAGAGAAAGCAGAGACGTCGGGGGCAATGGTTCACCCCAGACTGCAAGGTCCAAGGGGTCAGTGGTACCTGGCCTCTGAAGAAGGGCTGTTTTTTTTCTCTAAGACATGGCCAAATACATGGTGTTCTGTCTGTCTGTGCTGGGAAGCCTGTCCCTGCCGGGGGTACGATGGAGGTGGGGGCTGCAGGTGCTGGGGATGGGTCAGATGAGCTCTGGGGACAGACGAGTGACAAAAATTAACTTGCTGGGCAAGAGAAGAGGTGAGTGCTGGGCAGGGGTATGGCTTGAAGGAGTCTTATCTCAGGGGATGCAGCGGCTGCAGTGTCTGATGGTGCTTGGGCTATGCAGGGGTTTATGAAAAAAGATTTTTATTTTTATTTTCTTATTATTTCGCATTGCTCCCTTTTAAAGCACACATTGCTGTAAACTAACACGCTGCATTATAATGTGTGGCGGGTATTGCAAGTTGTATTACAGATGCATTTTACGATAGGGTTGATTCCTACAAGCTAAAAAAATCCCATTAATCCGTCATTGCTACAAGGGGGCTGAGACGTGCCCTCCTCTCTCTGCACAGAGGATACCTATTTATTTTCCCTTGGCCTTCTTCCAACTGCTTTGAATCCCTGTGGCATAAAAAAGAAAATCTACTTTATTCTCTTCCTACTTGCGCTGCAGATCCCAAAGGAAACAGCATAACAGAGCCTGCTGATAAGAGACTGTCTTAGTCTGGCCGTACCTCGGTGCCGTGGTTTGGGCAGATTTTGGCTGCTTTAACCACCCCGGGGGCCAGCGATGCCCTGGGGACAGAAACCCATGGAGATGGCCAAGGACACGCTGTCTAGATCGTCACACCTAGGGCAGTCATCACAAAAGCCATGAGCTGCTGCACCGGTCTTAGGATGTATTTTTCTTCGTTTTGCAGAAGTAATTGCATGTTTTAATGAGTTTTCTGGTGATTAGAGGATGACCTCGGTACCAGGGCTCCTGGCCGTCCCCGGGGCACTGGGTGAGCTGCAGCCATGGACAACTGGTGTGCGTGAACTGAAGAGCTGATCCCAATCAGCCTCGCGGGGATGGGGAGGATAATTAACATCTCCAAGCTTTTGTTGAGCTCTTCAAGATGAAAGACAGTGGAAGAAAGGAGTCAGCTACTTGTTCCACTGCTTTTTTCCTTGAGCACTCCCGAATGTCTGTGCCGTGACCGTACCACTGAATGGAGATGGAGTGTCATGACAAGAAATCATCTTCTCTGTCCATGTTGATCCTTCAGACCAGGGATGGCACCTCCTGCTGATGGTCCCCAGGGCTGCCAGCCTGCATCCTCGGGAGACACCAGTGGGTGACATGCACTGCACCATCGTGTGGTGCCCACTGACGGTGCACTGGAAGGCAATCAGTGCACCTGGCAAACAAACTGCTCGAAGCCTTTTCCAACAGTGAAGAGAACTCAAGCTTGGGTACTCTAAACTGCTCTGCGCTCCCTTGTGACAGCTGACAGCTGAAAAAAACCACCTCTAATTCCAAGTCCATCTTTTTCTGGGGTCTCCACATCTGCGTTGATGCTTACTGCTGAGGCTCGTTTTCTCAGCGAGTGCCTCTAGGAGCTCCTCAGCTGCTGGAGTTTATTTGCGATGATAGCACTTTTTTCCCATGAGAGGGTATGGGTTTTTATTTGTAGGCTTGCTCCAGTAAAATGCTTACTTAGATTACTATTTTAAATACTCTCAGCCTGGCTTCTTGTACTTATTTTGCTTTATATACACATGCATTCTGCAGATAACACAGAGGGATTCAGCTTGTTTCATTAGAAGTGAAAGGAAGGTACCTTGGAGAGGCACAATCTGTGCTCAGAAGTAATGAACTCTCTGTGGGCGAGGACAGCTCGTTCTCTCCTTTATTTATTTATTTGCCTATTTGGCACAACAGCAGATAGATATTGGAGTGTGCTGGGCTCTGTCTCGCAGGGTAGGTGGAGAAGCCATCAAACACTCCAAAAACCAGTGCTGGTTGTGGAGTCACGTAGGAGTGGAAGGAAACGTGGTCCCAGGTCCTGAGCTGGGAGAAGGTTGGTCTCCGAGCTGGACCAGCAGCCCGAGAGCCCTACCTGTGTCCCATAAAAAAATAATTCTGCCTAAACCAAGTTCAAATGGAGAGCTTCTCCCCTGCTATGAGGCTAAAAGGATGGCTTAATTAGATGAGCAAAGCAGGAACTGACAAAGGATACGGCTGCCTTGGAGAAACGCATTGAGGGCTGGACACCAGGGAGGGATGGGAAATACTTATCCTGAAGGACAGTGCTGGCACGAGGACAAGTGGATTTAACATTTCTTTGGATAAATTTAGGCTGGAAAGTAGAAGAAAGTTTCTGACAGTCAGTAAAACAAATTATAGAATAGTTACCAATAAGACTTAAGGAAAAAAAGGATGCGTTTTATTTTAAGATGAAGTTTAGCTGTTCGTGAAAAAAAAAAAAAAAGTAATGTGATCCCATGGGAATATATTGAATGTTCTAGAAGGGTCCTGTGTCTTTGCACAGGAGATTGACTGGGCATTTAGCATGAATGGTCATGGGGGCCTAGGGAAATTATAATATATGATAACTACCCTGTATGTACCAATTCAAAATTTTCCCCAAGATAATATTTTATTCAGTAATTACTCTCAAAACAGCTTGCAGTATAGCTAAAATATACTCGATGCTCTTCAATATTACACTTCCTTCTTCCTGTGTTTATTTTTCCATACATGAACTTTATTCTTTGAATAATAAATATACTTTGCTATACACAAACAGTGAAAGTGCCATATTAAAAGAAGACTTAATATTTAACTGAAGTTTAAACTTGTCATTCAGTGATCTGATAATAAATGTCATAAGTTATTCAACTTTTAAATTAAATCTCTAAGCAAATGTTTTGAAAGAATGTGCTCATTTTTCTGTGTACTACTTTATTTGCTAAAAAATTTTAATAACTAATTCCTAGCACTTCTGCAAAAAAACACTAAATCAAGATTTTCCATTGACAAGTTGATGTAGTAATACAGGTTGATGAAGATGGTCTGATACCTTGAATATTGAGTTATTTCCCAGCGTTCTATTTTTCTTGCTTTGAAATTGTCTCTACCTACTCTCCAAAAAGCCATTTTTATTGTGATGGGACTTTATTGTCACATAATTTTGCAGGTTATTTACTGTGAATGAGAAAAGAATGAGTTTTAAAGGGATGTGATGGCCAAACGATGTATACCTCTCCTGCCTGCTATTTTTCTTTCAGTTATAGGTAATAAATTCCTTCTTGGAAGGCAGAGAAAATTCTACAGTAAGGGACAAAGCCCAAGAGCCCTTCTCCGAGGAGCCCTGGGTGCAGCAGCACCTACAGGCAGGAGGAAGGTCTGGGCTGTAGAAATTGGGCCAGTTCTGTATTCACATCTTCTGCACCCAGTTTCTCAGTGGTAAAATATTTGTGGCCCTTCCTCCAGCTGCCATTAACTGCAGACATTAAATAAGGATCTCTCTTTAAGACAGAGCCAAGCCCGAGGAGGCAGCAGGAGCCCAGCGAGCAGCGGTGGGATGCTTTTCCTGACCCACCGCTCCTCAGCTCCTTTCATCTGCTCGGGCTCACGCGTCCTGGATCAAGGAGGCAATTTCCTTTACAGCAGCCCGGGATGTACCGGGCTTGGTAAGGCAGCAGTCAGCTTTGTTTTCAGCATCAACGGACTACAAAGAGGGAAGAGAGAGAACAATTTAATAACGTTTCTCTTCCACGGGCGGCTAAGCCCGGGCACGCTTTCTGCTCCTCAGCCCGCGCCGCTCGTCCCATCGGAGGTGGGGAAGCTTCTGAGCAGAAAGGTGAGTCAAAATATGAAAGCCCTGAAAGGAAGACTCAAAAAAAAGGAAAAGTTCTCCCTTTTACCCCCTTTAAAATTAATGAGAAATGCGCTCAAAGCAAAGCATTGTTGTCTCCCTGGCCGCGTACCACCCCGGGGTCCCTTTTATTTCTAGTTTCCATGTTGCAGAATTAAATAGACTCTCTACTGGGGGGAGGAAAGGAGCATAGAAAAGGCTGCTTTCAGACTTAAGAACTTGTTTTCTATTCAGCATGCTATAGCACTGAACAATTCTTATTCCTTTTTTTTTTTTTTTTTTGCTGTGGCAGCAGAAAATACCTTGGCAGTACTTCTTCTCCCCTGGAGTTAATATTGCAGCCCTGGAGCCACTCTCACGCCTCTCCCTCAGCCCCTGGAGGGCCCCATCCCCACGGGGAAAGGCTGGCAGCAGTTCTCAGCTTCCTCTCTCAGCCCAGGACTAGTCCCGTTGGCCCATGCTGGGTTTTGGTGGGATGGAGCCTGGCAGCATCCCCCTGTGTCACTGGTCCAGGGTGGGGGCTGCTGGTCACTGATGTCACCTCAATCAAAGCTCCAGTGACCACTATTCTTATGGTACTTGACATTTACATGCTGTTTTCTCTTCCAGTGTTGCATCCATGTGTGAAGCACTGAGCTGGCCAGTGTGAGGGCTTGAGACAAACCTCATCCTCCTTCCCCAGCAGTGAATTCAGAGCCTCAGTTCATGGCCCCCCCCCGAATACTCAGGCTTTTAACAGGTATTTAATTTCTTCTGTCTTCAGATAACTTGTGGGTTTTTTGGAGTTTGTGGAGGGTTGTTTTGGAAGATGGGCACGTGGGCACCTCGCTGGCTTGAAGGCACCTTCTCTGGCACCGCTCTTGTCCTGCACCCTCCCTTCCCACTGACTTCTCCCAAGGTGGAGAAAATTGCCTATTCTCAATTGCCTCAGCAAAGTGCAAATCAGACTAAAGCAAGGCACCAGCAAATAGAAAATTGATTTCAGATTTGTCTGCTTTGGGGCTGCTGGGTTTCACTTCTCACAAGTAAGAGAAGGAGCCTTAGATGGATTGACAGCACCAATGATCCCCATCTGCTCCCAGGAAAGGCCACCAGCCCTGGGAGGGTGCAATTACCAAAGGAGATATGAAGGAAAATTCTGTGGCCTGGTTACTTCAAGGAGCAACATTTGGAAAATGGAAAATAGCAGCGGAACAGGTTCCAACAGCTCTGTGCTGGCAGACCGAGGGGGCAAAGCACAGGTCCTCAGGTCCTGGGGGTCAGAAAGAGCAAGGAGGTGGTCTCTCAGTGTGACCCTCTGTCTCCATGCGAGCCCAAAAGCCACACTGCGTGTTGTGATGGATGCTGGGGACTGCTTTTCTAGGAACTACAGGACAAACTATAACCAATAAGGAACATTTTAAACAACTTATTTCACTTATAATAGCACGTGGCATGAAAAATAGCCTGTTTAGTGAGTAGATACAGGCGGTTAAGGAAGAGACACATTTCCATTTTAATATGTGATCTTCTCAAGGTGAGTTAATAGGGTGGTTTTTTTTTTGTAATGACCTAAATAAAACTTCAATTTCTGGTGCCCGTAAGAACTCTGTGTTTTTCATAATTCATTCGGGTTTGTTATGGGGAAATCAGCCACGCCACAGACCACTTTGCCATGTCTTCCCTTGCAGTTTCTGCACCAGCAGGAAGGTGTTTGTACACTGAGAAACGAAGCAAACTGGGACAGCGGTAATGATTTGGGAAGAATTTCCCAAGTATTCTGGGCCTTATCTCTGCCATTAGCTAATTTGAGCCTGGCCGGTTGCCATGGAGATCTGGCTGAGCACTATCGATGCTCACTGAGACACTGAGGGAGAGCACGGAGGGTGCAGGATTTTCTTTCAATCTTCCCATGTCTACAGGCACACTGTGGGGGTGTGTGTGCCCTGCTGACAGAGGCTGGGTCATTCTGACCCTCTGCTACCCCCGAGGGCACATCATGAGGGTCCTGCCTGGTCTCCAGGGGTGAATTTGTGAGACAGAGCATCCTCAGCACCTTCTCAGCTCCTTCACTGCCTGGTGGAGGCTCTCCATGGCAGGAACCCAACAGCAACACAGCTGCCTTGCTCTGAACTGCTAGTCCTTCCAAAAATCACGGCATCTGGGCTTCCAGATTTCCTCCATTTTGTGAGTCTCATCCCAGTGGTCTCTTATAAAGCTTTAATTGCGTGCTTTCCAGCCACGGAGCCACAGGCAAAGGTGTCTGTTGTCTTCATGGAAGTCAAGTCAGCCACAGAAATGATACCTTCTGAAGGAGGGCATGCCTCTGAGCCCCAGAGCATGCTTGGCTGGCAGAAACATCTACAATATCGCTTGCAACAGGGGGCAGGAAAAAAAAGAGGAAGAGCAAAACAGTAAATCTACAGCATTGGAGGGCAAGCTGGGAGAGACCTGGCAGAATGTCTCTTAGGAAAGGATGGTTATTTCAAGAGAGACCTGAGAAATAACCTGATCCTTGCCCCAGGTACCTAGGTCAGTGCAGGTGTGCTAACCATATGGAGAATTTCCACCTAGGAGATAATGCCTCCTGAGATCTGGTGACTGGTGCAGAAAGGAGACGAGTTTGGATCAGAAGCAAAAAAAATCACTGCAGGACGTGAAGCACTGCAACACCTTAACAGGAGCTGCAATGGATTGTCCCTCACTGGAAATTAATAAAATCGAGACCGGATGCTCTCTTAAAAGCTACATGAGAGTCAACTGAAGGAAGTTGTATGCTCTGTGTTGTCTGTGTCCTTTTGGGCACTGTCATTTAAAGTGCTTTTCCCCACACTACAGAACACACAGCCCTGAGGAGAAGGACTTGGGGGTGTTGGTGGAGGAGAAGCTCAATGTGAGCTGGCAACATGCGCTGGCAACCCAGAGAAGCCCCCTGCACCCTGGGCTGCATCCCCAGCAGCCTGGCCAGCAGGGTGTGGGGGGGAGATTCTGTCCCTCTGCTCTGGGGAGACCCCCCACCCCAGTGCTGCCTCCAGTTCTGGGGCCACCAACATCAGAAGGGGAACGTGGGCTCCATCTGTGCTGCTGGGTCCTTGGTCAAGCAGGAGAACTTCTTGTGCAGCAATGTGGCTTGAAGAAAGGTGCAGCGGAGAAAACAAGGAAAAGGCAGGATATAAAGCTTGAAATCCCAGCACACCTGGGCATCTAGTAGGAGCTGCAGCCTCTGCACCATCTACCCCTTCTTATTGATAAAGTGTGTTTTTTCTCATTACCAGTGCAGCATTAAATCATGAAACAGGGTGGGGCTGGGCATCCAGGTGGAAAGAGTCCATCTCTCCTGTCCAGAACTCAGTGGGGACCACTGGTAGGGAGGCAGAGCTTGGGGAACCAACCATTCCCCCAGAAGAACCTGCATTGGAGCAGTGTGACCAGAGCATCTCCTGCTCTGCACGTGGGACCTCTCCACCGCTGAGGCACCGTCCCTTAATTGCCTGCGGTTATCACAGCAGCTTTTCACGGAATCAAAGGGTTATCCTGATAAGCACATCCCTGTTGACAATTTGCTTTCGTTAAGCTGCGTCTCAGCTGGACTCACTCCGCAGCAGCCCAAGAAAGGTTTCGATACTCATCTTGGAGAGGCACTGAGATAATACAGGGACTTGCTGACTCAGCTAATTTTGGCTTCCTGGCTTAATCTGGCTCACAGATAAATTATAGAGCATCTTTGAAATATGTCTCATCCCTGCTAATTGATATGCCTCTCAGATGGCTCTGTGCTCGACTGTGGCTAATAAGCATGGCAGTAACCAAGTTGCTCTCATGGAGCTGAGTAATTTGTCCGGCCAATGCTATCCATCTTCTCTGGCCTCTGAACCTGCTGGGGATGCCTGGATGCTGCTGTGATATTGCTGGACTTGGGCCAGAACAAACATTACCTCCTTTCCACATCTGTAACAGCAGAGCACGAGAACAAGAGAGCCTGGCTATGGTTTTCCATGTGTTCAGACAGGTCCTGTAGTGGTCCCAGCTTTTATGGGGCCTATATCAATACTGTGCACCATCTCCATCCTGGTGCTGCCGTGTGTCCCAGCTGGGCTCACTGAATCATAGAACACCAGGTTGGAAGGGACCTCAAGGATCATCTGGTCCAACCTGAGTTGTGTTTGACTGAATTCTCCTCCTGCAAGGCACCTTGCCTGGATTTCAAAAGAGGAATGTGGCTGAAGGATGCTCAGGGTGCCCTCAACATAGAACCATAGAATCATAGAATGGTTTGGGTTGGAAGGGACCTTAAAGGTCATCTCATTCCCATCCCCTGCCCTGGGCAGGGACACCTCCCACCACACCAGGTTGCTCCAAGCCTCCTCCAACCTGCCCTTGAACCCCTCCAGGGATGGGGCAGCCAAAGCTTCTCTGGGCAACCTGGGCCAGGCTCTCACCACCCTCACACCAAAGACATTCTTCCCCACATCTCAGCTCCGTCTCCCCTCTTTCAGTTTCAAATTGTTACCCCTTGTCCTGTCACTGCACTCTCTGATAAAGAATTTCTTACAAGACTTTGCTTCTTCCAGCTGGACATTTTTGCATCACTTGAGAAGACTGGGAGATTACAGAATGTCCTTTCCTCTTCAGGATTTTTTAATTAACATTTCTATTATCGAGCTTAATTAGCACATCTCTGGCTTCCATCTGCTTTTCTCTGTTACAGCCTGCTGAAGACACTTTGGTATGACATTATGCCTCATAACATGAAGAATAATAAATGAACATCCTTGTGTCCAGGTTACACAGCTTGAGCTGAAAGACCAGGCCTTGAGGTCGAGAGGAACCACTCCTTTTAGCTCCTGGTTGGTTTCTGGGTTAAACTGTGGTTATTTCTGATGTGCTGCTCAGAAACTGTACATGCTGTGAGCACTGAGCCAGCCCAGCACTGGGGGGAGAGATGCTCAGCTGTCCTCTGAGGGCTTGTCTAGACTACTTCCCCTTCAGATGTGCATGAATCCCACCGGTTTTGGCTTGTGAAGTCCACGGGTTGCACTTACATCACAAAAACCTGCTGCTTCCCGGCTGCGGCAGCACGGAATGGGACGGAGCAACCAATGCTCAGCGACCTTTTCCCAGTCTCCAAGGAGAAATGGGAGCTGTCATGTTGATTTCTCTGATCCTAGTGGTTTCTGACTGGTGAGTGTGGGTATCTGCTCCCCGTTTACCTCCCATCAGTGGCAACCAGCCCATGTGTGCCGTGGGGCAAACCATTCCTGGCATCCTCACTCAGATGACAAGAGAGTCCTCACCCTCTGCTCCGGGGGCATCTTCCAGCTTCATCCTCCCCACGGTGCCTCTGGAGTAGGTGCCAGCCACTCCACGCTGCAAGAAGATTTGTGAGAAGGAGCACTTCTGGTTACTGCAGACACGGGAACCATAAAGAGGGCTGAAGGAGCATCTCCGTTCATCTCCAGCAGCTGCCCCCTCCCAGCCCATCCTCCTCCCACCTCCTCCTGCCCCAAAGGAGGCTCTGCTGGTGCTGCCCCTCACGTGAGTCTTCTCTTCACACCCCATCACACTTGTGAGTCACTGACCACATCACGTAGCACGCTGAGTTTTGTGGCAAAATTAGCTGTTTAATACAATGTTTTCCATTCCCATTTCTTGGTTGTTTTCCGCTGGGAAAAGGCAGCTCAGAGAGTCCACGTTCTTCTCGTCTCCTCTTCTAGGGACAGTCCTGCCCAAGCTTCTCTGCACGCTGCTGTTGTCAGGAGTTTGGATGGATGAAGCATCACCACGACTTTCTGGAGGGGGTTTCAGCGTGCAGGGTCCTGCTGAGCCCCCCCATATTTTAATGCAAAACACTCTGGGGGTGCTTGCTCTTTGCCTGCCTGGGGTGGTGGGGACACCATTACTACCAACGGGCATTTTGGTGGGACGACTGGGCCAAGACGTGCCCCAGACCTGGGTGAGCATCTCTTTTCAGACACTCCTCTGCAGTCACTGATGTAGGAATTTACATTTACATTCCTGTCAAACATAACAGTTTGAAAGATGGAGCCCTTCCTGTGCTGTGAGTGCCCTTCTCTGTTGTTCTATACGTCTACGTGTGAGTGTGCGGGGATGTCACTACTGAGTCTAGTGGTCCCCAGGGAAGAACCTCCTCACTTCTGGCAGCCTGCTCTCAGGGCCCACTCCCCGATCCATCAGATAGAACTGCCGGTCTCACGCAGTAAGTTTCAGCTATTTTATTTGCATCCTGACACCAGGATAAACTTAGGGAAATATTTCTTGTCTCTTCAGCAGAAATTAATACGTTTAGCAGTGGCATCAAATATTCAGCAGAAACAAGAGAAGCGAAGAACCTTTACACAAGATAAAGCTGTTGGGCGAGATGGCGAAGATAAATCCAGCACAAAAGATATTTCTTATTAAACAGCTGGCCCGCATGATTTGTTCCCTGCATTAGTGATGATGCATGGCTCCTATTCACATTAACAGGCAACCATAAAGTATTTTTGTCAGCTGATTTTTACTCGGAGTTAAATAAAATATTAGAGTTTATGACAGATTTAACAACAAGCATCAACTTTACAACATCCTGTTGCTCTTCTATAGTAGACTGAACATATGTTTTTTTTTTAAGACGCCTCTAACATATTGCATAAGCAATCACATTGTTGTGATAACATGACTTTTTAGCTTGATTACACTACAAGATGAGCTTTTAAGCTTTATGAGAATGCCATAAAAGTCAGCAGCGAGATGAAACACCGAAACAGAAAGCAAATACTGGTTTTTGCTGATCTTTAGTAGAGAATAAAGGCATGTTGTTGAACGCATCGGAAGGTAGATGCAGAGGCTGGAGTAGACATTCCTTGATTGGGGTGGCCAAGCTGCCAGACTGGACTGGGGAGGATGTTCTGGAGGCAACTGGACCTACTGGACAGGTTTCCACCATGGCCATTCCCTCGCCAGCAGCTGTTTGGTGCAGGAATGTGATGATGAGCAGCAGGAACAGGGCAGGTCTGGTACCCACCAGGAAGAAAGCAGGCAACATGACATACCTTATTATTTCTTTTCCTGCACAATCCCGCAAAACTCTCTGAGAAAGCATCCCAGCTCCTCCCAGGTGCTGCTACCGTGCCATCACCATCTGAGAAAAGCTTTTTTTAAGGACAAGCTGTGCAAAGCAGAGAGCACCTTCCCCATCCCCAAGAGCAATTGCAGCAGATAAAGGATCTCCAGGTAAAGGATGTGTTTTTCCTGCTAAGTACCCAACCAGCTGCTGGGAGAAGCCACCGAGGAACAGGGTGGATGCTCCATCTCCTGTGGTACTCACATCAAGCACAGTTGTTACACCTTTAGCAGGCGTGTTTTAGCTCAGCTTATCAAAAGGCTCTGGGAAAAAAAAAAAAAAAAAGAAAAATTACAGCCCTGCTGTAACGGGAAAAGGAATAAATTACCCAGTGTTCCCTTCTGGCTTTGAGTCTGTAAGGTAAACCAACATTCTTTGATTTTATGTTCTAACTACCTACAAAGGGCTCAACTCGTTATATTCCAAAGGAAAGTCCAATGAACGCAGTAGCTGTGAGGGCTGAGGCTGAGCTGCTGCCTGGGAAAACCCCCACAGGGGAAACCCACACTTCTCCCAAGTGGGGCTTTTAATGAAAGTGTTTATATAATGCAATATCTGTAGCTGCACAAAACACCCGGTACTCAACTAAAGTGTGGGTAAATAGCACGCAAGGAGAGCTGCATTGCACTGCTCCATTTTGCATTATTTTATATTTCTTTTTTTAATTTCAGAAAGGTTTTGATGGAAGACTGTTTTGATGGAAGCTCGGAACTGCATGTCACCTCTCTTCTAGGGGCAACGTCCTTCTGCCTTTTTACTTTTCAGAAGCCTTTAAATAAGTCAAAATTGCATTAATGTGTCACTGCAAAATGTTTAAGCTCAGCTTAAACATAAAGCGTAAAGGCCAGGTTGGAGGAAGCTTTGGACAACCTGGTCTGGTGGGAGGTGTCCCTGCCCAGGCAGGGGATAGGACTGGATGGTCTTTAAGGTCCCTCCCAACCCAAACCGTTCTATGTGTCTATGATTCTGTAGTAAATCATGGTTAGTATATACCCTATTAATAGGCTTCCTACACTTGAATTTCAAGGGGAATATTAAATTTTGTGGAGTTCAGAAACAAACTGTTTAATTGCTGGACACAAGAACTATTTTGATCTTTTTCAGGAAAAAAAAATGCAGCAGAGTGAAAGCTGTGCTCCATTTGTGATTGGAATTAATAAGATCAAAGCAAAACTTGGCATATATAAGCAGCATTAGTTCAAAGGAGCATTGCCAACAGCCTATGCTCCCTCCATTTAGAATATCCTTTGCAAAATATTTAAGGAGCTTTAAGTATTTTATTTTTTGACGTTCCCTCTTGTGGTATTTCTCATTGGGATTGTATTATTTTGATTCCATGCTCCAGACACATAGGATAATCAAACAATAATAACAAGCCGTGCTGGCTAAAGAAAAGAGTTGTTGGATGGCAAGGTTAAAAAAAAAAAAAAGAAGTAAAAGTGGATAAAAACATTCTGTGGAGTAAGAGAGGAACCTTGGGGAGGGTATGGAGGTGGGAGGAAGTACACACGTTTATCGCCCTCATACGGGTAAATGAGAATCAAATCAGTAGAAGAGACTTTATCTTCCAAGGGATAAATAAGACAAAAAAGTTGCAGTAATAATGGCAAGTCAATAACAGTTCCGAGCATGCAGTCCAATGATTTATTTACCTGGCAGTCTGGTGATCAATAGGAGATAATGGTGTTTTGAGTGTTTGGGTAAGCAGGGAGAAGAACATTGTAAAGAATTGTTGTCTTTTTTTTGTGAAAAAGCCCTGAACTGAACACTTGTAAGTCAATTCTGTTTAAATTACAGTGTTTGAAAGAATTAAAAAGGCGGGCTGGAGCTATATTGTTAATGAAGAGACCAAACTTTCAGCCGAGCCTTGAATTTCAAAGGGACAAAAGGAAAAACTCAGTTTGCTTGTAAAGTTTTGTGGTTGGAAGAACTCGGGTAGTTGAATATGGATAAAACTCCAATTTGTTGGAGTCCACAGTGCCAAAGCTGCGCAAAATTGGGTCCCACTGTAACAAATGCAAATCCACCTCTGAAAGGGATTAGGGATTTAGCAGAAAGTCTTCAACGAATGAAGGATGGAACGGACCGTCAAATCCGACAGCTCCAAGGTCAGGAAGCGTAGGGAGAAATGAGGAGCACCTCAAGACAGGCTCAGCTCCGTCTCATAAGGGATAATAAACACTAAATGTTCATAGAAATAAAAAGTTCATTAAAGTTAAAAGGAAGAGATGAAAAAGTGGAAATTCTTTATATTGAGGGTGGACAGAATTTAAAGGTAATTTGTGCACTGGCCAAAGCGAAGCGCGTATCTCTATTTTCAGTAAGGGTAGTTTATATTAAACATAGGGAATAAGGGAATAAAACAGTTGCTACTGTACCAGATGGGATATTACTGCTTAAATTGGAGAGGATGGGTAATCATGAAAAGTCATAATATGACCAAGGAGATGAATAATTGCCTGGGGAGAGTGTTAGTGGAAGTCACAGGCTGGAGGGAGTTACCGGTGGATTTTCCGAAAGACAAGTGTAGGAACCAATTTTATTTAATATTTTCATTAGCAATACTGGCACAACAATCAAAAAATACACCAAGGGAACGTGTTGGTAACAGTGAGCTGCGAAATGTCCTAACAGAGGAGGAGTAGGATGATCCTCAGCACTGGAATAGCAGAAATGGATAAAATACCAGTATCTTATGAAATAATAATAAGTAATAAGAAACATGGCTTTAAACTATGGCTTTAAACATGGCTTTTAAACTTTAAACTCCATCCCTGGAGGGGTTCAAGGCCATGTTGGATGGGAGTTTGAGCGACCTGGTGTGGTGGGAGGTGTCCCTGCCCAGGGCAGGGGGTGGCACTGGAGGGGCTTTAAGGTCCCTTCCCACCCAAACCATTCCAGTGATTCTGTGATACTCACGTGTAAGGTCTCCTGCTGTAAAAATTACACTGATTGTACCCAGGGCACGGGCAGCTCCAGGCACAGCATCACCCAACACCTGTCCGAACCCAGGTAACCCCCAGAATTCATGTTTTCCAGAAAATTTGTCATACACTCATCTTTGGCCCTGGCCCTTGTCGGCAGCATCAAAGCCAGCTGGAAAAATCTGAGATTATTAACAGCAGAAGTGAAAGCTCTGATGAAAGAAATACAATCTCCGAGCGAGGTGGTGCGAGGAGCAACCACTGTTCCTGGAACAATAACAAATGCAAACCAGAGTCCCCAAAGAGAGAGCCTGAAACGATAGCTCTGCCTGGTACACCTATAGCATGGGGATTTGAAAGTAGGTCTGGGCTTTGTTGATATGACAGTATCAATCAATCTAATTAGATCTTTTTGCATAATCACAGGAAATTTGCATAAAAAATACAGCCAACCCAGGAGACAGCTGAGAAAAACAAAGGTTGAGTGAAAACCAGAAACTTTTGAATTATAGCTGCTTTTTTTTTGTTTTTTTTTTTAAGACTGCATCCGTTGTGATGGAAAAAACTTGTACGAGTTGCAAAACCTGAGTGCCTGGAGTCTAGATCAGAAAGAACCAAGAACATAAAGTACCTTTTAAGAATGAAAATAGGAAGAGAAGTCCAAAAAACTTAAAAAGCGTCTCTGTGCTCCCCTGGAAGGAGCATCTTCTGGCAATGTGCTTGAATATTGAAAAATGCAAATTTAATTAAGATTTGTAGCACGATGTTTCAAATTCATTAAAGAAAACCAGGGAGAAGGGTATTTGGATGGCAGCAGAGAGGCTGGTTTGGGCTTTGCTTCATCTCTTGTACCTCAGGCACATTGAGGTCTTTCTTTGTGGATGTGGAACTGGCTTGGCCAGGGGCAGTTTGGCCCGGGCAGGGAGATGCTCAGAGGTACCAGGTGGGCTCAGTTTTGTCCTTTGTGGGAAAAGATGCTATTTAAGCAGGGAGAGGAATATGTCTACTTTGCTCCTGCTCCGTCTGATGGTCACTCCTCCCATTCCCCACAGCCCTGGACCATTTCATAGACCCAAGCGTGCACAACCTTTGAATATCTCCTTCTCTGGAGATATTTGAAACCCACGTGGATGTGTTCCTCTCCATCCTGCTCTGGGTGACCCTGCTTTGGCAGGGTGGTTGGACTAGATGATCTCCAGAGGTCCCTTCCAACCCTGACCATCCTCTGATTCTGCATAAGCACCAGAAAAGACTTAGCACCAAGTCCACCTGGTGGCCCAGTTGTATGGAACTCTGTTGCTGGGGTTTTGCTGGGGCAGACACAGTTTGTGCTACGCCGAGGCTCTGCGTGGTGGTGAGCTGCATCTCAACAGCCTGTTCCCTGGAGAACAGCTCCATCCTCAGCTTTGTCCCATGCCTGTACACACCGTGGATGTCCCTGGCTGGCCAGGGGATGCTGTTGTCCCATCCATCCCCTCTCCCCAGGCTGTGCCACAGCCCCTTGGGCAGGGTGAGAGCAGCACTTTCATCCATGGTAGGGATGGAAATGCCCCTCCAGGCAGAGCTGCTTCGTTAACAGCCTCATCACCCCAGCACAGGCAGCACTGGGGCCCCCCAGGGCTTTTCCCCTGGTCCAGCTCTAGGAGAGCATCTCGGTACTTGCATGTTCAGTGAAAAGGCTTTTCCTGTCACTACATCCACATTAAAAGGACAGCAAGAGGCTTAGTTATTCGCAGTGTGTTGGAGTTGGCTGATGATACTGAAATTTTTGCAGATCAGCTTTTTAGCACGTTTCTGAAATCGTGGCTTTTATTAAGGGAAAATTTAAATTTGTTTTCCTTAATAGTATGTGTATTTGTTAAGTGACCTAGATTTTGATTAATGAAGTGAATAATATATTTTTCTTCTGGCTGGAAGCTACTCGAGCTATTTTTGTTTTCCTCTTTAATCCTGAAAGTGGGTTAGCCTTTAGGTGGATATATAGATTCAAAAATACCAAGCTGACGATACAATGGTGTTATAGTTTAAGGAATTTAAGCATTTGCATGCATGCACTTTTTTTTGTCTGCACGAGGCAGATAATTCCTGACAAAAGGATCAGAGAAGAGTGGCTAGGCTGCCTATGCTTCAAAATATATCCGAGGACTTTCAGATAGGAGTTCTGTCACATAGACAGGCTACAGGTAGGCGATAGGAAATGCATCTGGGTAACTTCAGGCAGCTGGTCCCCATTTTCATGGTGAACAGCCAAAACGTCCATAACCTGCCCAAAAGCCTGCCCTGAGCTCCTGCAGGCTTTATGGGGTGAAATGCAGCCAGGCTGGGCTGGCTAAACATGGGGGAGAGTTTTTCTCAGGTCCTTGGGGCAGTCAGTGATGCCTCTGGCAGGTTTGGGGTCCTGCCCGAGAGCCTGGATGATGCTGCGATAGATCCTGGCTCTTGGCAGGAGGACGGACCCTCTCGTTCTGCTGTGCTTTCTCTCTCTTTTATAAATAATACAACGCACTCGCCGTCAGGGTTAGCAAATAGCAGTGCTGTTACAGAGGTGCCCCAGGACTTTGTTATATATTTCTAGATGTGCAGGTTTTGCCTCGCAGAGGCTGCAGTCCACTCGGGGGAGATGGATGGCCACATTCACCGCACCAGCCTGAGTACGATAGCTGTGCCTGCAGTTCCTAACTAATCAGCAAGAGTAATTACGTTTGCCGCCCACCCAAATAGCAGCGACGGAATGAGTTTTCCCAGCGAGACCAGAAGTGCCAAGCTGCACTGGCCGCACTTCAGTCAGACACCAGGTGTTGGTAGGGAACCACAGGCAACCGTTTGCCCCCCAGCAGCACCTCTCTGCTTGCCTTGCTGCACCATGTGTGGTGGCAGCGATGCCAACCCCACGCACCACAAAGTGTCAGTGGTCCATGACGGTCCTAATTGTCCTGACCAACCTCACCTGGAGCCTCGCCAGCTCCACCTGGAGTCCCACCTCACCTGGCCATGAGATGAGCTCTATTTAAGTTCCAGCCTGGGTCCTTACTCTCTTTAGATCTTTGTTGGTGGTGTGCATGTGTCCTGATTGAGCCTAGATCTGTATTTTATGTAGCCCTGTCTTCTACTGCCTAGGATTCTAGATGTGACTGGCCACCTCACCTTGCCTGAGGGTGACCAGGCTCTGAGGAATGCCTCTTGCTGTCCCCAAGCTGCCCTGGCTGGGATGCTGCTGGATGCACCAGGTTGGTGAGAGCTTTCCTTGTGCTGTGGTCACCCTAACTCCCAGCTCACCATCTTCCACAGAGCAGCCTTACTCTTCGTGCTCCCTGGGAGCCCAAAGCCTTGTGACTTGTCCCAGGTCTGCTTTGCCTCTGTAAGGTCCCATGTGCCTTTTCCCATGATTATTCCCTTGGGAGATCCTGCTCAATGTGGGGGTCAGTGAGCTGGCTCTCTCCCTGCTCTTTCTCTCAGGTGTGTTGTCCCAGTAACCTTTAAATGTCCCTTGAACCCAAACTGTTCTATGATTCTATCCTATGAAATGTGTGTCAGTCTCTTTGGCCATAACTTCTAAAGTTCCTGGGAGACAAGGCAGCCAGGGAAAGTCTGAGCTGCCTCCCCTCTGCCAGGCTCTGTTTCTGGTTGAATACCTCATGGCTTGAGCTGTGCTTTTCCTAAAATCCCTAGTCTTGCAGCTCCTTTTAAGAAGTGAATGAGGGGGCTCAAGAAACCCTGTGCCAGGTGATGTCTCAGGTACCTTTGCTGCTGGAGATGTGGTTGCAGAACCGGTGAGATCCTCGCAACCAGTTCCTCCAGGGAGTTCTCAGCCCTCTCTGGCTTGTGAGGGTTTTATCAGGGGTTTCAGTCAAGCTGCTGGCAGCAGGTTTAACTCTTTCATTCAGCTGCTTTCTAGGATTTCATCATAACTTGTTTTTCCCAGTGGCCCATTTTCTTCAGTGCTTTAAAACAGTATGAGTAAAATGCCTCTGTTAGACGCTGCACAGCTTGTGCCATGGTGGCACCCCTGGTCCTCAGGGCTTCGGGAGGCCATCCTCATGCCACCAAGGCAATGCCACAGTGCTCTCTGGAAGGCCACCATGCTGGCTTTCCTGTGGTGGCTCTGCCGGAGCATCACTCAGGGTGGTGGGACAGGCGTTCACACTTCCCTTGCTGTTGTTTCTTTACCTGCTGCTTTTTAAGTCCAGAAATAGGACAGAATGTTGTTTTTCCCAGCCCTAGTGGGTGTTCTGAGCAGGCTGAGAGCTAAGGCAATTTTTTTTTTATTACCTGTGTTTCGATGCAAATTAGAGCTGCTGGCCCAGAAGGGATGAGGGAACCTCTGTAAGGGAGCAGCCTTTAAAGATGACTCCTGATATCAGGAGCTGGGCTGATAGCTAGTTCATCCAGGCTTTCATTTGTCTCCGGGCCCTGGGGGAAGGAAGAAGACTGGGAAAAACTGTGACATGAAGACAAACAGCAAGTAACATTGAGAGCTACAGGGTAGGTTTTTTTTAAACTTCAAGACTTAGAAAATGCTTGGGAAAAAAACCCAGCCTGTGTGCATGGGGGTGAACAGCTATTCTCTCTTGAGTGTAAAGGATCACTGGCATTTTAATTGGGGCTTTCTTTATGTAATTTCCTTGGCACAGTGTTTGTTTGCCTCTCCTTGGAGCTGGTGCTTACAAGTAGACAAGGGCAGGTGGTCAATGTCGTTCTGCTGCTGGAAAAACAGAACATGACCCTGGGTTAGAAATCTGCATCAAATGTTGGTGGTCCTGTGGGGGCAAGTTCCCACTCCCAGAAATGAGGATGAGTGAACAGGAGTTGCAGAACACCGCAAATCCCAAAACATTAGGCTTTGGCAGTCCATCATCCGATACTCAGGGAAATGAGCTGACTTTTGGGACTATACATAAAGCTCATACAGAACTATGAATAATTAACCATGCTATATTAATATTTTTTTTCAGTATTTCAGTGTTTTTATATTCCCCATGCTTCAGAAATACTTGGCTGAAAGAAAAACTACTTTTGGTATAACTGGAAAGGTGTGCTGGAGGTAGCACGGGGACCTTCGCTTTAGCCCAGTTGCTCTGTGGGGTTTCAGACCTTTTAGATCTTGTACAAAGCGTTGCAGAGATCCAAACTCTGGGCCCTGTGGCTCAGAAGCTGCTCAGCCATGTGGTTGTGCCTGCTCCTCATGATGCCCTGGTTTGGTACAGCATGGATCTGGCTGGCTCTTGGTGGCACTTGACCCTTCTGAGGTCATTTGAGGATATAGCTGCCAGGTTTCAGTGCTGTGCAGCCAACTCTGATGCTCAAACGAGTATTTATTCAGGAATGTTCCTATGGGGTCATGATGTGAAGCTCTTCATGTGGAAGCCCTAGACTTTTGGGAGACAGGAACATCCAACAGCCCATGGCCAACATGGGGTGAGGTTTGGTGAGAGGAGGGTGCTGCTCTGTTCCTGGAAGCTCAGGAGATAAACCATGGAGCCCATCACCCATGTTTGTGTTTCACCTGGGTCTGACAGCTTTTCCTAGAATTCAGGGATCAGAAATGATGTTTTCAATGCTTTTTTAAAGTGCTTTTCAGGTGGGAATTACGGTTGCTTTTCTCTGCCATGGGAGCACTGGATCCTGCTGTTCATTAGGATGCTGAGCTGAGCTGCTCAAGATGAAAGCCCTTTCCAGTCCTGTGACTGCCAAGATAATTGTGCAGTAAGACTTTGTAAGATAGAAAAGGCTTTGGAATGTGTAACTGGGGAGCTTGTCCAGCACTGACCCTGCTCGGGCAGGTCTGGGCCCTTCACTGGTCCAGAGCTCCTTCCTCTCATGCCAAAACTGGGGAGAAACAGGCAAAAATCATGCAAAATCATACACGGGGACAACATGCTGTGGCTGCCTTCCTGCAGCACTCTCACTGCCGAGCTGCTGGAGGAAGGGCAGGCCAGCTCACACCAACGGAGAGAAATAATTGCTGATGTAGCTCCTATAATGACATGTCCCATAGCTTGTAATCCACTCGGCTCCGCTTATCTCCCAGGTGTGAGAGGCTTCTTTCATCTTGCCCTAATAGAGTAGGATGCTCTCCGCTCCGGGTACAGCAGCTCAGCTCTGCTGTGGGGTGTCCGTGGGGCAGCCCGCGTGGCTGAGCAGCATCTGTGGGAAGGCTTGGCTGGGACCCAGAGCCAGGCAACAGAGACCCTGGGTCATCCACCTGAGGCTTCCGTCACCTCAAAGTGGAGATGAGAATTCCAGCTGTGCAGCTGAACTCAGGGATAAATTCTTCGTTATTTAAGCAAAGCTGTCAGAGGATCAGATTTGGAATTCCTAGCCTACGAAAAATAGGAGAAAGTGATACCGCGTATATTTTGCACTTCCCTGGAGTGGGACTTGTTGACGTGCCCCAGGAAGGCAATACTGTCTCAAAGGGCTAGGTTGTACCCAAAATTAGGGAGCAGAAAACTGAAATACTCTGCCTTTAATCAAAAAATTGTAAATGTAACATCAGGTATCTTATGAAGATAAACCACCGATAAATGAAAGACTGATACTGGCAAAGATTTAAGTCTGTATCTGCATTATCTGACCACCTTCTCCCTTGTAGGGACACCAGCCCTTTTCCCTTTGATTCAAACTTCTGGGCCACAGGACCTTCCTCTCCCCCCTGAGCACTGCAAGACCAAATTCTCCTGGCTTGGTTTCTGTTCTTGCTGGTTCTAACACAAATGTGATCCCTGAAAGTATGGGAAGGATTTAAAGGGGGTGGGGGTGGGGAAAGAAGTAGGAACTTCTCAGCTTGACAGAGGTTGAAGACTCCCCCCAAGGCTGGTAGAGCATCTTCACTTTGCAAGCTGGGGACCTATATTTGGAAATACTTTCTTTAGCATTGTTTTTAGGCATTGAAACCTCTTGTCCTTGCAGCTTGCTGGGTAACACAACTCCAGCAGTCTCGTTCAAAGGGAATTTAGTTGTAATGGAAATGAGCAAATAAATTGCGGGTTTTATGCATTTTGTCTTTTATTACTGCTAAAGACTAGGCAGAATAACTTGTATCATGGCATTACCCATATGCTGTGTGGTCACTGCTGACCTCCAGTCTATATAGATAATAGCTGTTATAAAAGTCCAAATGCACTTTACTGCCTTAATATTATATTCATCTAACAGGAATACTTCAAATTTCATTCTATTAAGAGTGTTTGCTTTTAAGTATTGCTTTCCTTAATGGCAAGTATTTTATAACTCGGGTCCTGGGTGGAGCTGCACATGCGAGAAAGTGCTAGTGGATGACTTTCCCCTGCAGACCTTTAAGGTCTTCTTTCTCTTTAGAAACGAGTCATTCCAGGGAACCAATGTTTCATTTCAGACAGCAAGGACAGGAGTGACCCTGCAGCAGATGGCACAGGAACACGCTGACTGGGTTTGGAGCTCTTAAACACAGTTAAAGATTTACAGTGCAGGGGCACAAAATGTTTATAATTAAATCTCTGATTTGAACTTGATGTCTTGTCTCTGAACTCTTTTCTAGGCTTCAACACTTTGTTTTGTAACATCTGAAACCAAGAACTGTAATAATTTTCCATGAAAGAGAGAACAAACCAGCCACAAGCTGTTCAGGTGGGCTGGAGAAAAGGTCCTTGACACTAAAGGTCCTCGCTGTTGGTGCTGTTTGAGGATGTAAATCTGTATTTCTTGTCCCCAGTGAGTGACCTGACGTCCTACCTATTGGGTTTGTGGTTTATGGGGGGAGAAGGAAGGAGATTGTGTCTTCCCTTGTCCTCCCCACCTTTTTATTTACCCCTGAGATGCTAGCTGGTGCTGTGTGAGACTGGGACCCGATGGTCAGTGTGCTGAACGCTGGGGATTTAAGCAAGGTCACTGGTCCTGGCCCCACAGGTGTCCACCCCTGGGTGGGTTTAGTGCCCTAATAGCACTCAGGAGCATAACTTGGCCTGGATGTTCCCCCTGGTGTCTGGGGTAGGGACAAAGAGATGGTAGTGCTCGTCTGAGAGTGTTTTATTGTGAGTTGGTTGGAGCTACGAAGGTGGTCAAGCAAAGCAGATCCACATTTCAGAAGCTGGCTTTTCTAAATTTTATTTTCAGTGTACCATATACACTTTGGCTTTGGAAGGCAGCAAGGACTCCATGTGCCCGAGGAGCCATGGTCCCTGGCTGCAGCCTTTCCATCCCTGAGCAGTGGTGTTTCCTCACGTTGGCTCGTATGTGACATGTTCTTCACCAAAATGCTCTTGGCTCTTTCGTGAAAAATGGGTGAAGACAATCTGCAGCTCAGAGGTGCAATGGCACCTCATGTCATGATACCTGAGCCAGCTTCAGACCAGCCCACGGGAGTACGGCTGCGGGTGCAGGAGCCCTGGCTCCGTGGGGTTCATTGCCCAGGAACCCCCGTATGCAGTGCCCTCAGGAGCCTGTGGGTCCACAGGGTGACCCCATTCCAGACCCTGGAGCACCCAGCTGTCTTTCACAGCTGGTGTTTCAGGTACATTCATTTTTTTTCAGCTGCTCTGAAAATTTTACCAAAAGCCCTTTTCCATTGGAGAGGGGGCACGTGGCGGGAGGTGAAGTGTTTCAGATCTGAGCCCGAGCAGCATGAAGGGTTCCCTGCCTTCTTCAAAGGTAACACCAATTCTACAGAGAGTCACTGTAGTCACTAACCTATTTCAGCACGGATATTTGCTTTCTTTTTTTTTTTTTTTAATTAAAAAGCTAAGCTGAGAGGATTACATGACTTTAAAAAAAACCCCAAACTGTTGAGCTAGCGTATTAAGTCATATTATTAAAAAAAATCAAACATGACTTGGAACTGCAAAGTCTGGTGGGGGAAGCAGAAAGGGCAATGGTGTATATAAATATATTTACATATCTTTGAGGAAAAAAAAATAATTAAAAACATCCCGGCTCTCATCACTCCAGTTTAATCATTTTTAAGTACATATATTTTTTGATTTAGCTGTTTACATATCTCTTTCTTTTTTTTTTTACAGATTTAATAATGTGCTGTGAAAATACACCGAATCCTACGCCCTCCTGCGTTCTCAGCCTCATCAGTTAAAGGTGCTGGTGCATGGTCCATCGCTCCATCCTTGCTCTGCATTTATCCCTCGAGGTTATTCTGCCGTTGCTGCTGCCCTGGCTGGTGGGTGCCTTGTAAATTAACCACCATAAGGACAAGGCTATGCCCAAAGTGAAAGGACCGTGTTCTGCATAAACACAAAAAGGATGGCCTCCTGCTGGAGATCCAGCCTGGCCAGGGTCTCCTGCCCCCCCTGGACTGTTTGCCGTTGGGGAGGAGAAAATGCCATCATCTTTTCCCTTGTGTGCTCACGCGAAAGGGGTGTTTTCATAAGCCAAATAAGTGCTGTATGGACTAGAAACCAGAAAAGCTGCAAATAAAGAGAGGTTCAGGAATGCAACTGATGAGGAACCAAAGGGTCTTTGCAAACAGGATCCGTCACCTGCCGAAGGGCTGACAGCGAGCGTGGGAACTGCACAGCCTGGGGAGAGCTGGAACACGGGGTGAGGGGCAAAAAAGCAATAGCCAAAAAAAAGCAATCTGCTGGGGAGCTTCCCTCTGCGCTCGGTTTAGGGAGAAGGCAGACACTGAAGGACACGAGTGGTCTGACCTGCAACGAGCATCTGAAAAATAGGAAGGCGTTTAGGGATTCAGGCTGCTGGATCTGGGGCTTGTGTTGGTTTGGTCAGTGAAGCCAAAGTCTTGTTTAAGAAGAGGTAGGAACTACGAAGGAGAAGAAATGCATTGGGGTTGGGGGCTATGATCAGGTACTTGATTTAAGAAATTGTCAAATGGGATGTTTTGGCCAAACTGGAAAAAAAGGAAAAGGATTAAGACAAAAGATAAAAGATAAAAATTCATCAGTAAATTCTCTCTTTGGGCTCAGTGACCCCAAAGCCAGAGGAAAGGAAGAAAATGTACCTCCTGGCCAGCAGTGTGCAGCCTGTGAGAGCACCTGGGCAGTATGGAGAGGATGCTGTGCATGGGTCCCCAGCCCATGGCCTCTGACAGACCCATCGGTGTCTTCCTGGGCTGAGGGACCTCGGCATCCTCGTATCCCATGGGAGAAACCTCTGCCTGGGTATCCGCACATGGACGTCCCCATCAGGCTGGCTGCCATGGGGTCCTGCTTCCCATGACACACTCCAGTCACAGGAATTTCATAGCACTGAATTTTTGAGAAGTATAGCAAGGATTTGACTAAGAACATCTGACATAAGGTTTGAAGTCCTGCTGCAGCACTCATAGACTGCGTTGAACGCTGAAAGGCAAAAATTTGGGTCTTTTGGGTGCCAAAGAAAAGGGTTTTGTACAAGAGTGTGTGCGGTGTTCCTAGTGACATGGAAATAGCTGTGCTTTCCACCAAGCGGCCATGGTGTGTTTTGCCTGGTGGCAGC
>JAOQGL010000040.1:743842-760786 GCA_027564165.1 Gallinago nigripennis | reverse complement strand
AGAGGTGGTGGAGTCTCCTTCTCTGGAGACATTCAAACCCACCTGGACACATTCCTGTGGGACCTGCTCTGGGTGGACATGCTCTGGCAGGGGGTTGGACTGGGTGATCTCCAGAGGTCCCTTCCAACCCCAAATCATTCTGTGACTCTGTGTGAGAGCCACCAGGCAATCTGTTGGTGCAGGCCCAGGCTGGTGGTCCCCAGTATTGGGCTTGGCCATGTTCCCAGCCAGGCATCACCGCTGCCCCTGGGGCTCTGTAGAATGTGTGGGTATGAATAAAACACAGAGGAGTGGAGAGAGAGGCATTTTTTTCTGATTTCTTTTTAAATGTAAAGCTCAAATCCACATAGAAGTATTAATTTTTTAATTTTTCTCACCCCGTGCCTTGAAGCAGTGCTGGAGGTGTCCTGGAACAGCCAGTGTGGGAACATGCAATGCTTCTGCCCAGGGCACATGCCCAGCGTGGTAAGGTGTCCTGCTTCTCTGCAGGGCCAGAGTAAACAACAAATTAATCGGATGGAATGAAAGGGTGCTGGGCTGGCCATGCTCCTCTGTCCTTGCACATCCATCTGTCCATCCCTGGCTCTGGAGAGAGGGGACGTGGCTGGAAATGGTGCCTGGTTCCTTCATCTCTGTCCACCTCTTTTTGCAGGCTTCCATTTTTATAACTTCTGTAAGATTTCTTTTCATAAAGCTTATATTAGAACTTTAGTTAAACCAAGCCTTGGAGAGACAAGTGCAGCCAGCACACCCGAGCCACTGTTTATCTGCGGCTGGGATGCTTGTCTTGGCTTTTAGGTTTTGGGTTTGTTTTTTTCTTTTTAAATTAATTTATTAATTTTTTTTTTTGCATCCCCCTGCAGTCTTCCTCGTGATGGGACAGGGTCTGTGTCTCTTGCTTCCACTCCTGCCTGCTCTCTGGGCACTCCCCACGTGCTGTTAGCAATGCCTTGTCCTCTATGTGCAGAACTGATTTCCTTGGTTACTTTTACTGCTGTGTGTCAGGGAGCAGCATACGCAGTGTACGACTTCAGCTACCGCTTTCTTGGCAACTAGTAATTTGAAGTTTTACTACACGTTATACTGCAGACTACAAAGTCGTTGACTTCCTCTGGCTGATCTCAAACGTACTTAAATCATGGATGGATAAACATATTTTTCAAAGATAAGCCCAGAGCAAATGAATTGGATTTATTTTTAATGCCGACTTGTTTCTAATGCCCAGTGACACATGAACAAATGATTACCATCAGTTGTCCTCTTTCTCTGTAGGCTATTGCTTTGGGCAGGATAATATCAGTGCATTTAGTATTATAAATCATCCCTCTGGCTTGATATTTCTTCTTTAAGGGAAAGGCTTAGATTCAGCCTCCAGAAAATAGACCGAACCTTCCTTATTGTCAGGGTACCACTAAAGTCAACAGCAAAACTCACGTGATGTGGCCGACTCCAGGACATCAGGGCATGGATGTCTCTCCACCAGCTGACCTTGCCAGACCCTGGGTGAAGACAGGGAGGGGACACTGATGGGTTTGAGTGGTCCCCAGGGCACCCAGCCTGCAGGAGCGTGTCCAGAGCCAGGCTCAGGGTTCAGGCACAGTCTATTTACTGTCGGGTGTAAAAGGTGTCCTGTCCTTCTGGGCACGTCCTGGGGCTGTATCTTTTTGCAGTTAGGGGACAGTGACCCGGCTCTAATGTCCTCCTCAATGTCTTTGGGCACCACAGCTTGGTACAGTGGCCTGATAATGTTTTCTGGTTTCCTTTTCCATTCCTTTCCTGGCTTTTTAAAATACTACTTTGGCTTTTGTGATTTGTGCTAAGCACCAAGCTGTTATTTTCACAGAACTCTCTTCTATCACGTAATATCTTCCAGCCAAAGTTGTTTCTTTGTAAGGGAAAGCATTTTGCTGGGCTGGCATGTGTAAGCCTTGAAAAGACCATTCCCTTGTGCCATCACACAAAAAACGAGATTAAAGTATACCAAAAGCACAAAAAGGCTCCCAAGGCTGCGTCTCCAGCTGCAAGTGGAAAATCAGTGTGCTCGAGGAGTGTGATCTATCGCTCATCTGGCCACGTTTTCCTAGGAAAATAAGAACTCCCCCCTGGAGGGAGGTGTATGCTGCTTCCTGCCCTGCACCAGCAGCACCTCCCCTGCGATTTGGGTAACGCCGCCTTTGGAAAGAGGGGAAAAGACCCTGGTGTGACACCAGCTGTCGAGGAGGTGGGATATAAAAGCACTAAAGCTCACTCATTCTCAGCTCTGAGGCTCCAGCATGTGAAAGGGGGATGCACACCCCCATGGCTCGATGGAAGGAGAGGTGCTGGGTGCTTTCTCCCAGGGATGGCTGGATTCTGCCCTGGGAAATCTCCGTGTCCGGGCACATGGCGCTACAGGAGTGAGAAAATTCAGCTTCGGCAGCATCTCCTGAGGCTTTTGCAGCCACATCTGAGGTATCACACGCATTGTTTAGAGGAGTCTGTCTTCCTTAATTTTTTTCTTTCTCTTTTCCTTTCAGTGGAGCGCCTGTTTTTCGACATTTAGGCGCGTTGTGCCATATGTTGTTTTTCACGGTGTAATGATGTGAGGCACCTTAACGCTGAAAGGCTGGCATCCTTCCCAAAAAGGTAAAGCAGCAGAAACTTCTTCTTGCTCGGTGACAAATCTCTGCAAACTCATCAGAGGGGCTGACGCGGGGAGCTCGGCGTTAACGAGCAGCTTCGGCTCACGAGGAGCGAGGCTGCCATGTGAAATGTTGCTCAGGTGCAACCTCTCCTGGAGCCCTGCCACAGAATTTGGCTACTTAATTGAAGAAGATGATGCTGGAGCAGCACGTGGTGCCCTGGGGAGCGAGGGCATCCTGGTCAGATCCCCTTCCTGCATGGAGGAAGGGGGCTGGACAAAGAGACCCCCGCATCGGGCACTGGGGCAGGTCTGACCCCCTCACTCACACCCCCCCAATGGTGCCAGAGCCCGTTTGCTTTTCTATACATCATGGCAACACTATTATAGTGGATTTTTAAATACCCCTCAGAATATCTGCTAGGGATCTAAGGAGCCATTAATAGAGAGCATTTTAAATCTCTCCAGAATTGTTTATGGCAGCCTCTTGTGAATTTGCAATGAAACGATAACTCTGCTGAGGAAATCAATTATGCCAAGCAGTTTGTTACATCATTTTTCAGTGTATTAATTTTAATTTCAACAGAGAAAAAGACATGGTGAATGCATCTATCATTTTTGAACGAGGTGGTGTACAATGGCCTCTTGGGACTCCTCTAGTTCTGCAGTCACTGCTATCAATAACCAGGAAGGAGAAATTTTGGGTAATTTCCAAATAGGAGAAATTATTATAAATTGGAGTGATCCAAAGAATAAAATTACCATAGGCCAGGTTTATTCTCCATGTTGGGGATACAGCATCCATTTGGCTTTAACTGAACAAATTAATGCAGAAAACTATTTATATGTTAATTAATAATTTTAATTATTTTTTATATATAATATTTTATATATTAACACACATATTTCAACATCGGGGCAAGAGGTCTTCTGCCTCACTGCTGCTTTGTTTTTTGTAACCAGGTTTGGAAACCCCTGCCCTTGTTCAGCTGTAGTGTATCATTGAGCCTGGGCTTCAAGTTCATGGCAATATAAACTCTTTTTAAAGAAAAGTCACTTAAAATATACAGTTTGCTTCAGAACCGTGGCTCTTCCATCTTGCATAGGGTACCTGCTATGCTTGTCTCATGCTGGATGCCCCATCTATATATTATTTTGTGACCCTCTGTACCCTGTCTTCCAGGATGAGAAGGATAAAAGTGTTTTGTTGGGCTTTAAAGACTAGGATTGGCCTTAGACTAACCCCATGGTTCTCTCAGGGCTTTCTTACCTGGAGAAAGATATTATCCTTGTATTGGAACTTCTAATATGAAACCAGGGATTTTCTTGTGCTCCATTTTTTTTTATCCCTACAGTCATGACTTCCCTGTCTTTTGTTCCTCTTCTCTATCCCACACATTTCTGTTAGTACTAAAATGAAAGAAGGGGAGAAAATGAAAGTTGAAATTTTACCTTGTTATTTAAAGTCTACTATTTTATTATGGGGAAAAGGAAGAATAAACGGTGACATTAATCTGAAAACCAGGAAAAAATGGGAACTAATTTGAAATATATTTATTAGCCTACTCTTTCTTGTTCCAGCTCTGCTTCTGGGTTGGTTTGTTGGTTTTTTTTGTGAAATTCCCCCAGTGCAAAAGGTCACCATGGGCAAGAGCTGCTGCGGGTCCGTGAGTCAGAGCGGCTGAAGCCGCTGACTGATGAAGGCCAGTTTCACCCATCTTCCATGTTACCCACCGAGCATGAGCCATAATGAGACAAGTGATAACATCAGAGTCTCTTGAGGGTCTGAAGAGAACCCCTGGGCACGCTGTCTCCGTAAGGCTGGGATACCCTCTACAGTTTCTACTCAGTTCCCCAGTAAAAGTGTGAGGTATCACAGTTAAAATTCAGAGGTTTTTGCATGGGAAAAAAAACCAGGTGTGTATGTTCTGTGTGTTCACAACATGGTTTATTTCGTGTTTCCCTGCTTATCTGGGGTGGGCAGAGGGATCACAGAATCACAGAATGGTTTGGGTTGGAAGGGACCTTAAAGCCCCCCCAGTGCCACCCCCTGCCCTGGGCAGGGACACCTCCCACCACACCAGGTTGCTCAAAACCCTGTCCAACCTGGTCTTCAACACACCCAGCCAATTGAGGTAGGTTGTCCCCATGATTAATTATTCCTAATTATCGGAGAGTAGGTGCATTAATCATGCTTTGTGCTGCCTCCCTCGTTCCTGTACAGCACTATCTGCAGCCAAGCAGAGCGTCACTGGGGAGGAGGGACCTTGCTGTGGGACACCGGAGCAGTGTGAGATGGTGCCTGTAGTCTTCTCCCTGCTCCTGCTGCCTGAAATATCTCCTGGAACCAGAAGGAAGGGACAGACTGGTCCAGCATGGGATGACAGCATCGTGGTGAGGTGAAAAGGGAAAGCAGGTACCCCACTTCTCATCGGCTGCATCCCCTGGGAGCCGGGGCGGTGGGAGGAGCACGTGAGGCAAACTCCTTAAACATGGAACCCATTAAATGTGGGAACTTGAATGATTATGGCTTTTCAAGATGTTTCTGTATTACACAAATAAACCACATGTATTCAGTTAATATTATATATATGTGCACATATGTGTATATATGCGTGTATTTACCCACAGTAGATATGTGCATATACAGGCCATACATATTTATAAAATCTTCAGCTTAATGGTCAGTAATCTACTAATTTATTTTTTTTTACTGCAATGAAAACATAACTGACTTTTGTGATGCTTGCACAGATCAAATGCAAAATGATTCAGGTTAATCAAAATTACAGCCCAATGTTAAGTGTGGCAGGAGGCTCTTATGGCACTGAATAACTGTGAAATAAAATGGCTGATGAAATTTCACTTAACAATGAACAGTGGTGCCCAGGAGAGAAAAATAACCTTCGTTGTACATCTGCAATGATGGGCTCGGGCTAATATTATGGAGGAAAGTCGTCTTTCCTGCATAGGAAAATAAACCATTTCCCCGTGAGCCAGCAGCACCAGCACTTCTGTAACAGTGGGGATGGTTTTGTGACCACATCCCCAGGAGAAGCAAAACCTGGGTGGGGAAGGACAGCAGAGAGCCAGACTTGGCTGTGGGCTGAGCTTTGGACACTGACAGGGTGGTCCAGTGGTTCCTCCTGTTGGAAAGGAGAACAAGGAGAGGGAAGCCAAGGCTGGTCTGAAATCCCTCTGGAGCAGCTCAGTGGGGAAGGGCTCATCCGTGCTCATGGCTGGAAGCTGTGACAGCATCCAGGGCCACCACCAAGGAGCTGATGGACAAGGTATGGCAGGAAGCAATTATTTCCCCGTATGGTATTTCTCATGCTGCTGAGCTGTAATGCAGGCTCAGCTGCATGGGCTGCTCTGTAGACCAAAGCTTTAAGGGCAGTGAGGAATGGACAAACTCCTGGGCAACCAATGTGGTGGTGACCATCAGACCTGGAGGTCCGGGTACAGCCTCTGGCTCCCCAAAGCATAGAATCATGGAATGGTTTGGGTTGGAAGGGACCTTAAAGATCATCTAGTTCCAACCCCCTGGCACGGAGGTTGGAAAATCTCTGCAGACCCCTGCCTGCTGGGGGTACGGATGTCATCCTGCTTTCCAGGACCTCCCAAACCTCTGTTCTTATCTTCATCATTAATCATCTGCTGTTGATCCCTCTCCTACTGTTTTGGTAAGGGCCTGGGATTGTGGGGATGTTTCTGGAGGAGTTCTTGTTTGCCTGGGTTCTGTTTTATTCAGACCCATGGAAGCCTCAAAAACTGGCGGTTGTTGTTTCTCCTGTGGAAATCATTGGTTCTTGGGTGTTTAACGGACAGATAAGGAAATGCATTAATTACAAAGCATGAGAAAAGCTTGATAAAGGTTTGTTTGAGCTGTGTGACGCGGGGCACCCAGTTACAGGTGTGTGCTGGTGGTGATGGTGAGCCACCTCCAGCTCATCTGTCCTTGTTCCTGCCCCCCATCGCAAAGGAAAACAACAGCTTTCTGCAGGTGTTAGCGATTCGTTTGTTATCTGGGTGACATTTAAAGCTTTGTACTTTTTAACAAGAGATCTGTTTGGCAAACAGGTACATGAAGAAGGAGTGTTGGGAAAATTCATGGCCCCAAAATCCACCTGCAAAGAGGCTTTATCACAGCCATGGCCCCAGCACTTTGTTGTTTGCCCATTAACTGTTCCCGTTGTTTGCAGATGTGTGAAGCGATGAAGTCCAGACTTATTGGCTTGCTGTAAACACCAGCCTCTTAAGAAACATCCAGCGTGCTTAATCACCAAGAGTTATTTAACTCCAGGAATTATCTGTTTAGAGCTGGGGGCAGACTCCCAATGAGCTGCACACTGCCTGTGGGCACAGCCTGGTGGCAAAGTCACCATCAGCTCGCTCTGCTCCTCTCTGCTCAGCACAGCAGGGCTTCTCCGCGGATTCAGGGCTCTTCTTACCCCAAAGAAATGTTTCACCTATCTATTTATTCAAACATAATGTGGTTTTATGGCCTTTTATTTCTTAACTGTTGAAAACTCGCAGCAGATTTTTATGGTCTCAGATTTATATTGCACCAGTTTTTGGATAGTTTAGTCCCAGGGGGAAACACTCCAGTTGGAAATTCAGGTTTTTTATGCCACCATAAATTCTGTGGTGGCAGATGTAAGCCACAAGGGTGGGTGTGGGTGAGGAACATGCCTGTGCCCAGTGAAGGATAGGTGACTGCCCAGAAGCTGTGCTGTCCTTTGGAACCCAGGCTCGTTCCTTTGGGAACATGACTTGACCTCGGAGTGGAAAAAGATTATCAGCTGTAGGACCCGGGGCCTAGATTTCTTTTCAGTCATTTAAGATTAACTTGATCCATTCAGTATCCTGTTGGTTTGAGGATCCAAAGTAGCCTCTCTTGAGTGCTCTTTCTTTAAAGGTTTGCAACATCCCAATGAGACCAACCAATTTCTGTAGATTTATGGAGTTTTCAAATTGCTGAAGGCTCTGAGTGTCTGGAGACACCCTGGGACATGATCCTGCCTCCAACAGTCCTGCCTCTTCCTGCCTGGAGCCTGTGGGCCACAGGCAGAGCACAGGGATGGGTTTTCCCCACGTCCCCCGTGTGTCTTTAGCTTTTCTTCCCTCCTCCTTCCCCTTAACAGCAATAACGGTAAAGCCGAGCAGCAGGAGACATAGTGCAATGCCCATAAAACCTGAGGGAGTGTTTTATGAGCCCTGACATTTGATGAATAACAGCCACTGAAAAATTTATCCAGTGGTTTATACTTTAGACCTTTTTTCTGTAGGAAGAGCAGTGAGAAGACGGAGGGGTGGGATGCAGTATTTTTGGTGGAAGCCGCTGTGGCTGCTTGGGAAAGCTGATGGGCTAATTGCAGCTGGCTTGGAAGAGAAGGAGTTTGGCTTTGGTATTGGTTAATCCCACTTAGAGGCAGCTCTGGAATATGTGGGAGACCTAGTCTTTCCTCCTCATGCCATAGCAAAATACTCTCCGCTGCCCTGTCCTCTCCTCAAAACTAACTCTATCAACAAGAAACTGTGAACTAATTATTAGGGGCTTTTCTAAGAGGGTGCTAAAGCCTGCATTTTTGGAGGTTAGTGTATATTTTCAGTCTCACCAGAAACACCTTCTCTGAATTCCACCCAAAATTATTTTCTCACCGATGAATGCGTCATCTTGTTTTCTGATCGTGCATCTCTGCCAGGAAACGTGTTGCTGAAGAAACAGTAATTATGCTGGGAAAACTTATTAGATAATGGAAAACTGCTGCATTAGTAGTTTTGAGATTTAGGGAATCTGGGAATCTTTGAGATTTAGGGAATCTGGGAGTAATTTGATGACCATTGGTAGAGGAATGGTGTTCCACTCCTTGTCAGCTCCTTGCGTCACCCAACAATGCCCAATTCCCACTGGCAGCAATGGGAAGATGTGCCTGTGAAGCCACCTTGGGGTGCTCACCCCTCCGATGTCCTCCCCAGGGAGCAGATTGACTCTGGCCACCGCTTGGTATGAAAGCATCAGTCTCAAGTCCACAAAGAGTTTTCTCAGGCTGCTAAAATTAGTAATTTATTTTTTTTTAAAAAGCAAAGATATGGGTGACACAACAGAGTTCTCCTTGAACTGTGGCTGATGGTGTTCAGGTTTGTTGCTAAATTCTTATTGAGCTTTTTGGTGGCACTTCTTTTTACTAGTATTTGACTGAAAAACCATCCTTTGTGAAAGTTTTTTTTAAAATGTGCATTGCTTCACCCAGGTGCCTGAAACAGCGATGCTTCCAAGTACATATTTAGACAGCCTTTTGAATGGTATTATTTGCCTGAAAATAATGTACAACATTGCATAAATAACGGGTGCTTATTTTGAAGCATATATTGTTATTTCCACAAACAGACAGCTGCTCTTATCCATTAAATAAATAAATATTTTTGACAGCCTGGGCGAAGGATGCTCGGTGAGTTTTTCTCGCGCGCTGGGAAAGGGCTGGAGTGGCCCCAGGACCGTGGGGCTGTGGGAGGATGTGGGTGAGGTGACACGGGAGGTGGCAGCAAGCACATTTAAATCATTTTCACAATATACAGCTACCAGCTGACTGCGTGCAGGAACAAATTTCATGCTCCTGACTTCTTCTTGATACTTTCCTGTCATTATTGGTTAAACGCATCTTGCTCGGTGCTTTGGGTGTTCATTTCTCAGTCTCCAGATCTTCAGTGGGACCCGACACACTGTCCTGCCTGCTGCTGGGCTGATGCTTGGGAGCTCATTCTGAATCTCACTGCAAAATTCAGGAATATTGAAGTAAAGGGGAAAAAAAAAAAAAAAAGGAAAAGAAAAGCCATTGTGCTGGAGCAACACTTCCAGCCCCTATTAGCCAGCAGAAGGCAGCCCCTGGTTGGTTTGTTGAGGTGAGGTATCACCAGGTGAAAAAACTTTGATGTCTGGGCAGAGATGATGGAGAAAATGTTCCCAGGCTGCTTCGTGCATTAGTAATGTTGGGGCAGAGGTGAAATGAATGTGGCTTTTCACTGTATACCCTATCCGAGGTGAACATTTTGTTCTGCTGCAGCCTAATTCAAAGATTTTTTTCATGTATTCTTTCCTCTCTGGAAAAGGGAGGGGATAATAAGCAAAGCAAAACTCTGCTTTTTTTTTCTTTTTTTTTTTTTTGGAGATAGCAGAGCAGGAGCCTGAGGGGGGCAGGAGGAGCATTTGCTGGGTTTAAAGGCTTGTTAAAGATTGTACCTGCATAGTTCTTTCCTCGCCGGTTTTTCCAAAGAGTCTTTCCTTTGTGACTGCATTTTAGGCTCTCTCACCGTGCCCCTGCCCGCATCGTCAGTCCCAGTGGGGTCTGAACTGAGGTCCCCGGGTTCCCCCGGCTCACAGACCTGTGACAAGGGACAGAGAGCAGTTGTGCAGTGAAACGTGGGAAAGAGATGGAAGGAAGGAGGCGTCGTGTGGTTATTGTCTGTGTTCCTACCGACGGGCCTCGCTGCAGCTGGAGCTGAGACTTTTTATTAGGGTTTAAGATGCTTTGAAGTCTCCACGGGTGAGGAGACCATCCCCAGCAATATGAGGTAGAATAAAATATGGTGCAGGTGCTTTGGCTTCAAAGTATAAGTTGTCTTGCACTTTGATGAGCAGCTGGGAGGAAAATATCATTTAAAGGCAATTCCTTTCATAATTCCCCTTCCATATTAGACATATTTAGACACCAGAAAGAAATTCTTTGGTGTGTGTGAGGGTGGTGGGAGCCTGGCCCAGGCTGCCCCATCCCTGGAGGGGTTCAAGGGCAGGTTGGAGGGGGCTTCGAGCAACCTGGTCTGGTGGGAGGTGTCCCTGCCCAGGGCAGGGGGTTGGAACTCGATGGTCTTTAAGGTCCCTTCCAACTCTAACCATTCTATGGTTCTATTTTTACTTTTTCTTCCCTCTTGGTGGCTGAGCAGCCAAGCCCATGGCAAGAAGGAAGGGCAAACTCATTCTGCTTGGGGGGGACTGGACCCACCTCGGAGTAATGTCTGTGGGAGCGCAGAAGGTCAGTGCCCAGAAATGGTGTGGAACAAAGGTGTTGAATTCAGGGAAAATAGTGTGTTCAGGAGCCAGTCTCCTGTCCAGGCTGAGGCTCAACAAGTCACTGTTTGGGGGGGCCACACTTATAAACATTTGTTTGTGTGGAAATTCCCGTTTTCCATGGGGTGAATTAGAGACACCGTGTAATTAGCCAAAAAAAAAATAGAATCTGTCTTAATGAAAATACCTTACAGTTTTCCACACTTTTCTACACATGGCAGTCAAAATAGGTTTTCTACTATCCTTTCCACTGTTTGCACCTTTCCATTGCAGCAGCGAGCGAGGGGCTGGGGCTGGGGGCACCGACCCCTGTGTGCTGTGCTCGCTGAGATGCTGTTGCCCAGACGGGCAGAGCCTGAGCGTGGGTCTGATGAGCTGCTGTGGAAGGACTTTGCTGGTCATTGTGGAAGGAGAAGGGCACTTTTTTCCCCATGGTGTTTCTCTACATCATTTACAAAAAAAAATAAATAAAATCTGCCCTATGGTCCAGTAAACCAAATCCTAGCTAAATAAATAGATAGAAATAAATAGAAATGGTGTGATTTGGAGGAAAGTTGTTAGAGATGGTCCGGGTTTACATTCTAGAGGAGGGTCAGACTGTCTTTCCCACTGGTAACACCTTCCAGCTCCCAGGCCCGACGCCATCCGTGCTGTACTGCCCTTCCTGGCATGTCCCTGGTTCCAAGCAGGGAATAAGGCTGGTGACTCCCTCGATCCCAGGGCTCCTCAGCACGCTCGCCCTCTCCTCCTAGTATGTTTCATGCAAACACTCGTTACTCGCAAATAAATTTTTTATTAATCCCACCTTCTGTATATAATAATTTTGAGTCTGGTACTGTATTGTATGTTTTATTGATGCCCAGACCAGCAGGATCTACCTCCTTCTCCTTGCTTGCCCAGACAAAGCACTTGCCAGGGGAAGGTCTCCCTGTGGGGTGGCACTGCCACGGACCCCAAGCTCCATCTGCCCCCGTGTCAGCAATCACACATCCAGCAGGGAAATCCGGAGCCTTTCCCCAGGCAGGAGATGGTGAGCAGCTCTGTAATGCTGTTTCTTGTCCTTTTTCTAGTCCCTAAAGTCTTGTTTCCAACTGATTCCCTTAGTTTGTCAATGTGCCTTCTGAAGTTGCAGATTTTCCTTGCTAATGGGATTCTCTGAGGCCTTGGTTGCTCTGACACCACTGCAGAGACTCCTCCAGGGGCTCAGCCCTGACCCTGGGAGCTGGGACCAGTCTCCAGCAGCAACAGGCTCCTCATTAAAAGGCTTTTATAACCCTTCCACAGCAAAATCCATTCCCAGGTTGATTCTGCCTTATCCACCACTCTTTATACTAACTACTCTTTATAGTTTCCCCATAGACATCAGCCTTGTTCATTCCCAATTCTGCCCCAGCCCCTGTCCTTCTGCTTGGCCTTTGCAGAGCAGAGTGTCTTCCTTGAACCCATTGCCACCTTGGGCCCATCTTCACCAGAGCTTGGCTAGAGCATTTTTCCAGTGATTGGCAAATTTTTCGTAATACTGACTTGCTGTGCTCTCTAGGTCATGACTCCCAGGAATGATTTCTCCTAATTATGGTGTCTGTGACTCTTTGCCAAGGTAACACAAACATCTCCTTTATCCTTTCCACCCTGTGATTTGGGTTGCAAAGATGCAAACCCAGCCATAGCACCACGTCTCTCTTGTTTTACTTCATCTACAGTTGCAACTGTCACCTGACATCTTTGTCACGAATCCAGGCATTTTTCTTGTTTTTGTGTGTTATGCTCAAAGAAATAGGAAAGACGCGCTAATTATCTCAATTTGCTCATATTAATGAGATCTTTGTGCATTCACCCCTCTGGAGCTGCCCAAGCCCTAGTGTCCTGGTCTTCCTCTGCCCCCATCCATCCTGTGTTCCATCTGTCCATGTTCTGCCCCGACCATCCTCCTCTGTCCCCATTCTCCTCTGCCCCATCCATCCATCCATCCATCCATCCATCCATCCATCCATCCATCCTTCTCTGTTCCCATTCTTCTCTGCCCCATCCACCCATCCATCCATCCATCCATCCATCCATCCTCCTCTGTCCCCATTCTCCTCTGCCCCATCTATCCACCCATCCATCCATCCATCCATCCATCCATCCTCCTCTGTCCCTATTCTTCTCTGCCCCATCCATCCATCCATCCATGCATCCATCCATCCATCCTCCTCTGCCCCATCCTCCTCTGCACCACCCCACCCCCCCAGCTTGCCTGTTCCCCCCAAGACAACAGAGTGTTTTAACAGGGAAAGGCCTAATGATAGTAAAACTCCGCTCAGAAGAGGAGTAGAGCCTTGCAGAAATGCAGCCAAAGCTGTAGCAGGAATGGCTTACGCTCGCACAGACCTTCTGGTGCTGGGGTTGAGGAATTGCAGCTCCATCCTGCTGCTTGCCCACTCCCGTGTCCCCCCTGAGCCACCCCAGTGTGTGCTGGGGGTCCCTGGGGACCAAGTCCAATGAGGCAACAGACACAGGATGCTTTAAGGAGCCCATAAAGATCCTGCTGCCAGCAAAGGGCAGAAGCGGTACGAGTTGGCTGATGGATTATTTAAATTGGGAGAAGTCAAAAACGCCTCCCTGGGCTGAGAGGAGAGCAGGCATCACGCTGCAGCCATCGCTGTGAAAAATAAAGGCTATTTTTTTGGGGGGGGAGTGTGAATTACAAGGAGCAATAAATGCAGTCTGCTGCATAATGGTTTATTCACTTTAGCAGACGCTTAGGTATCTATTTCTATAATATAAAACCTTAGGTGGTGTGAGTTTTAACTCAGCTTGAAAGTAATTCACGTTCTCAGTGCCGCGATGCAAATAACTTGTCCAATTTTTTTCCGTGGTGCTTCCCCCCCCAAAAAAAAGAGATCCTGCAGCAGGAAGACCACGGAGAGGGGTCATCAGTGAACCTGAGGGCAGATGGGGCCGAGACCCACAGCCCTGGAGCAAAAGGCCTCAGAAAGGAAGGGGCTGGAGTTGAAGATGGGTTCACTGGCACTTAGCTCAGAAGTACTGGTCCAGGCTGCCGCCGGCTTGAGCTGGATCCCTGCCTGTTTGGAGAAACAAGGATGAGACAGTCCCTGTCTGGTTCATGCAAAATCCATGTGTTGTAATGTGGCTACTCAATGTGGGGGTTGGCAACCGACCCGTCTCCAGTGGCCACCACCTGGGACCCCTGGGTGTCCTGCTGGGGCTGGGGGCCAGGATGTGTCCTGAGCATCCCCAGAGTCTGGTCCTGCTCCAGGAACGTGTGCCCAGGGAGCTGTCACAAGCTGTATATACATGTGTGTGTGCATCTCTGAATATATGGGGTTTATCTATAGGTATAGCTCATCTATAGCTAATCTATATCTATGTCTATATTTGTATCTACGTAGACTACGTGGATATAAATTAGCCATGATACTCCTTTAAAGGTATGTATTTTATCTATATTTAATCTGTATCTATAGATTAGGTATAGCTATCTATCTGTGTATGTATAGGTTAGCTATAGATAGAGATATCTAACTTGTCTTGGTTTGAGGCAGAATCTATTTTTTTTCCAGTTATTTTACTTTTCAGTTAAGCCTCTCCTCTCTATCCTAATTAAGGGCATATTTTTCAGATCGTATCCACTTCCAGAGTGATCAGCCCTGATGTTTACAGTGAGTACCAGGGGATGGGATGCAGAGGGGGTCTCACACTTACTGCTGTAACAGCTGAGGCCACTTAACTTCGTTATTTTACTTCTGTCAAATTTTTAAAAATGGTGCTTTCTGAATGGAATGAATATGGAAGGAATACAAGTCTGGTTTTGTTTTTCTTTTTTATTTTTTTTCAGGAGAAAACAACATATTTTCAGCAATATAAATATATATTTATTATAGATAACCTAAAACTAAGACTGCATTATTTTTATATATGTATGATTGTATATATTATACAAATCACAAATTATATATAAATGTATAGCCATATATTAATAATGGGTTTCCATTAATATGTGTATCATGTATTATATATTTTGTATATTTCTATATTTTGTATTTGTATTTTTATAGATATCTATTTATATATAATAAAAAGAGGTAGCATATGTATATGTATATGTAAAAAGAGTCTTATATTAGAGTAAACATTTTCAAAAAAAGTATATATACTGTGTGACGTGCTCTGGCAGGGGGTTGGAGGAGATGACCTCCAGAGGTCCCTTCCAACCCCACAGCATTCTGTGAGTCTGTGAGTATAGATGTAAAATAACACGTATAATATTCATGGTACTGTTTATGTATATTGTTTGCATACATCATTTATATGTACGTTATATAATAGCATTACATAAGATTTACACTATTTATTTTATAGCATTTTATAGATGTTATTTATCTATAGATTTTTATTGTTATGTAAAGGTTTAAGGCCGTGTGAGTGGCGGGAGCTGGTTTTCTCAGGGGATGCTCTGGTCCCTGGGGGATGCAGTGTTGGGGACTGACCCAAGCCATCCCTTAGGGGGGATAAAACCCTTAACCCCCCAAGGCAGCCACTCCCTTGAGCCTTTCAAACCCCTTGCAATTTTTAAATAGGTTTATGAACCTCATCTTCCCCTGCCACTCCCCAAATGGGAGAAGATCTGGGGGCTTTAACGGTGACTAAGAGTTAGTGTGTCTTGGTGAGTGTGAGTGTCCCCAAGGGCTGGAGCCAGGAACCGCCACCGGAGCTGGAAGAAAACCCAGGTTGAGGTTAGTTTCCTCCTTGTCCCTTGTTACCCTTTCCCCACAGGTTCCTGACCCTTTCTCTTGGATGGAGTTAAACTGCGTGAGTAAAATTAACCGAGCATTCAAATAAAGAATGAGAATAGCAGGGAGCAGAGGAGGCAAAGAAAGGGCTTTCAGATCCGCTGCAAAAAAGCAGATATCAAGAGCATAATGAGCAGCATATCAAACCATTAACTTTTTTAATGTAAAAGCTGCATAATGTTGGAAAACCATGGAAACAACACTAGAGGAGATCACCAGTTTTAAACGGTTGCAGCAAAGAAAAGGGGAGGGCAGCACTATGTGCTTGTTGGTATTTCTTCAAATAATAACTAATTTTGGTAAACGTTGTTGGAAAGTGGATGGATTCGGGATTAAGATGACCATTATTCGGAGGGGACCAGCTGGAGGTGTCCCCTGAGGATGCTGAGACCCTGGGATGCTGAAACCCTGTGAGATGCTGAGACCCTGGGATGCTGAGCCCTGTGGGATGCTGAGACCCTGAGATGCTGAACCCTGTGAGATGCTGAGACCCTGGGATGCTGAACCCTGTGAGATGCTGAGACCCTGGGATGCTGAGCCCTGTGAAATACTGAGACCCTGGGATGCTGAGCCCATCGAATGCTGAGCCCTGTGGCCATCACAGGGGTCCCCTCCCTGGGCTGTGACGCTGCCACCTCCTCCCGTCCTCCCGAGCATGAGTTCAAGCCGTGATGCAGCACTTTGATGGTGGGGATTAAAGCCTGCTGTCAGGCTCGCCAGCCCCGGGTTTATGTCCCTACACCAGAGAGAGGGGCTGCTCACGTTACACACAACAGTGGAACATAAATATTGATGTGCATCTATCAAAGAGAAAAAGAACCAGTGAATTGAAACTCTTTTTGAGACAAACAGCTATTTCTCTTGCTGAATGGCATCGAAATACCAAGCCCCAAAGCTTCAAAATATTGATGGCATTATTAAAATAGGACCTTTAGTTTTGCATTAAGATCATTTTAACATTGGAATTTGGGCATTTAATTATGCATGAGCCCCAGCCTCAGTGCTCTGTTGAAATTAGTTTGCAGTTCCCATTTATACTTCTACACTTAACGTGCAATTTAGCCTCTCATAGTAAAGGGCTAAATGCTGCTAAATGCCTGTCTCTGGTTAGCTGCAGGAATCCCTTTAAAACAACCGTGTGGGCACGGTACTCATGAAGAAGCCTGAAAGGTTATGAAGAACACGGGGAAGGGAATTGGGGAAGTTGATCCCAATGAGGGCTGTGGTGAAGGGCACAATCTGAATGCTCTCTGATATAAATCCTGAGATATATATTCCTTGGGCTGGACAAACACCCTCTGGTTTTGCTCCTGCTGTGCAGTGTTAATACAGCAGATCACAGAATCATAGATTGGTTTGGACTGGAAGGGACCTTAAAGCCCATCCAGTGCCACTCCCTGCCCTGGGCAGGGACACCTCCCACCACACCAGGTTGCTCCAAGCCCCCTCCAACCTGCCCTTGAACC
>JAOQGL010000040.1:721547-732069 GCA_027564165.1 Gallinago nigripennis | reverse complement strand
CCCCTGTACAGCGCCATCCCGCCTGCCCCGCGGGATCACCTAGGTGATCACCTAGGTTCTCGCCGTCGGTGCTGCCGTCGGTGCTGGCTGCCGGTGCTGCTGCCGCCGCCTCGCCAACCGAGTGTCTGCTCTCCCCGCGTTTGAATGTCCGCGGCCGCGCACCCTCCGCGCCTGATTGGCTGCCGCCGGCTTCCGACTTCCGGTTTCCGGCTTCCGGCTGGGCCTGGGGCTGTGAGCGGGGGTTCCTGAGCTGGGAAACCCCCTCGTACAGCGCCGTCCCGCCTGCCCCGCGGGAGCACAGGGGGTCTCGCCGTCGGTGCTGCTGCCGCCTCCTCGCCGGGAGAACTTTAGCAGTAATAATAAGAGGTTAGAAAGTATTAGACATCAGGAATGGTCAGAATAATTTTTCTTGGAGAATTTCTGGTGTGGTGGCACTTATGTCATGCGCCTGAGGAACCTCGTGGGGTTTTCTTCTTCAGCAGTTTTTAGAGCCTGTGGCTGCGCCTGCAGAAGGCGGCAGTAGGACATGCCGGGGTGTCGCAGGCGTTTGGCCAAGGGGTTGCTTCTGAGTGATGGGAATTGGGGGGTTTATGACAGGCAGCAACAGCACAAAAACCAGAATTTCGCTGTCAAAGGTTGAAGAGGAGATGGTGTTCAACAGTAAGGGTGAAAGCAGGAGGGGAGGGTGAAATCTTAAATTTTACTGATGTCCAAAAACAAAGTGAAAATTTCAGAGTAATGAAGGAAAAAAAGTTTACTTTCTTTATGAAAGTTCTATTGAAAGCTCTTTTTTTTTTTCCATCTTAGGTCTTCCTGGAGCTCCATTTTAAATCTAGAAATCTTGAAAGATATATTAGTTTGAATTATTGTCCATCTAATAAAAAAGGAAATACTCAGAATTAGCAAATGTGTTCAACAAAGCTGGAATGGATATATACGTTTTACAAGCATGGATTTTTATGGAACTTACCTTAAACCATTGTAAAAGTTTATAGCATAGTAGTTACATGTACACTGATTTGCATTTGAGGCTGCATAAATTTTAATGATCTCCTTTGAACTTGATTTAAAGCCTTTGATATTGACAGTAAGATATCTACCATGTTTCCTCCTTTATCGCTTTCAAATAGGTTTTTTCGCCACCGCTTGTGGTTTGATGCAGCAAAGCGATTCTGCTGCCTGATTCGGAAGTTCATTAATATTATCAAAGATTTGTGTGGGGATGGCAGAGATAATCTAAAGCCCATGCATAAAAATCTGCTTTTAAAAGGAATAATTAACTTCAGCCCTTGCTCAGTTCGGAGTTTATCGGCAAGGTTGGGATGAATTGTTTTAAAATCTATTTTTAAAAGGCTCGTAGTTTCATTATCAAAGCTCTGATGACCTCCAACAAATTAAACATCGCTCTGGTTCTCACCAGAGCTGCAGGGAGCTTTGATGGAGTTGGAGAGGAATACACGGACCACAAAACTTACCAAAATTTGAGCTTTGAGGTGGTTTGGAGCAGTGAGGTTTCTGTTCTGTCCTATGTGTCACTTGAGTTCTTTGCCAGTGGACAGCTTAGAGTGCTTCTCCCCCTGGCTGGAGCTGGTGAAGGTCATGGAACTGCTCATGGAGTTGTTTAAACTGTGGGTCAAGCAATGTTAGATGGAGCTGAGGTGGATCTGCAGCGGAGGAGAGACAGCCAAGGTGGGAGAAGAGCGTTTAGGGCTCTGTGGTGGGTGCTGAATGAAGTTAAGGGATGCTGGAGGCCAAGGGCTGTACCAGCTTGTTGGGCACCATGTGGAGGGTCAGCTCTGTGGCTCTGCCAGCCCAGGGTTGGATGTACTTGTACAAGGGGAACATAACCCCAATATTCAAAAAAGGGGAAAAAAGAAGACCCGGGGAGCCATAGGCCAGTCAGTCTCACCTCTGTGCCTGGCAAGGTCATGGAGCAGATCCTCCTGGAATCTCTGCTAAGGCACAGGGAAAATAAGGAGGTGATTGGAGACAGCCAACGTGGCTTCACCAAGAGCAAATCATGCCTGACAAATTTAGTGGCCTTTTATGATATTGCCACACATTTGGTGGACAAGGACAGAGCAGCAGATGCTGTCTACCTGGTCTTGTGCAAAGCATTTGATACTGTCCCACATGACGTCCTGGTCTCAAAATTGGAAAGTCATGGATTTGATGGATGGAGCACTCGGTGGATAAGGAGCTGGCTGGCTGGTGCTGGCATGGCAGCGCTGCTCCTGGCTGGAAAACCCTCCCTACATCCCTTGTAGTTGTTCCAGTTCCAGGTTTTTTCATACCTGTTTTTGAACTCAGCAGCACTCAGTAGTCCTGGTTCAACCTTTCCTTTTACCACTTTCTCCCTGGAAAGAAAGCAAAGGGCAGAGCTCAGGCTTTGTGACTTGGTGGCGGTGCACAGAAGGTCAGCGATGGAGCATTTATGGGTTTGATGTGGGGTCAGGACCAGAGCCAGGCTCTCTGGCTGCACACCCTACAGAAGGGGACACCAAGCATGGACGGATGCCCTGCTTCTCTCTCAAAGCCATGGGACAGTGCCTTGAATCAAAACACTGTCATAAAGGGAAAGGCACATGTTTCTCCATGGAATATGAGCCAGAAGGGACTGCTTCCCACATGCCCTTGCTCTGGGCTGTATATGAGCAGAAGGCAAAACCTTTCAAGGCATTAGGAGCATTAGCGCAGCAGATGTAGCGAGTCAGCTCCGTACCTCCTCTTCCCCACAGCCAGTTGTGAAATTAGTCCCTTGGGAGAGTCGTAACCAGATGTGGAAACATTCCCTTCTCCAATTTTGGCTATATTAGCAAGAAGAAAGTTTTAATTTATTTTTACATCTCCTTTACTTTTCATCCTGGTGTAGCGTAGGAGCTGCTGCAAACGTTAACACTTGACACCCTTTTCCACCTCCTAAATTCAATGCAGGAAAGGCTGTGGCTCCCTCAGATGCCCCTCAGCATTGCCCCAGCAGCTCCTGCCCTTGGTCATGTGCGGTGTTAGGAGATGCCCGGCACCAATTCCTGCCATTCCCGGCAATCCACTGCTGGGAGACTGGAGTGGAGCATGGGAAGGGGGGTTCGGAGGGGCAGGGAGGGCTGTTCCGTACACAGAGCTGTAATTCCAGGTTCCTCAGATCCATCACCTCCCGGCAGCACATGGACAAAGGTGACCTTTGGACAAAGAGCACCTGAAAGGCTGGGGATGTTGTTTGGAAGCCACAGCCATTTCAGACTCTAATAGATTTCAAGAGACTGCATTGAAAACTTACATAGGTGAGGGCAGGAAAAATAATTATTATTTTTTTCCAAAAGAACTCACCCATGGCAGTTAAACATGGAAAATTTCAAACCTGCATGAGATTTTTATATGCCAAATATAGCGGACTGGACTATTATTCTTTTAAAAGGAAATTCAACTTGCAAAAGCTTCATCTTTAAATTGCTGTTCTACAGCCTTGTTCTAACATCACCTATCTCCATTATGAACAGGCTAAATCTGTGTAAAGGCATAAATTATACCTGGGATTGCCATCAACATGGGGAACTCTCCTTTCTTTTTCCTCCCGGAGCTTTAGGTAGCATCTACGTGTCTCGACGCTGTCTTACATAGAACAGGACATTCAATAATGCAGTAACAATACACTATTATACTCTTTTAATATATTCCAAATATCTGTCTTTCCTGACACAGTTCAATAGCATAAATAGGTATGAATATACATTAACCCTTGGTTGGCACCCTCCAAGGGGGAGAGGTTGGGGAAGACCAGGCAGAGGTTTGCTCAGCTGAGGGAGCTGTCAGGCTCTGACCTGCTGGTTTTTAAGGCAAGATGTATTGACTCTGCTGCTGTTCTGTGAGCCCTTTCGTGACACAGAGCAGGGATTTACATCCCTTCAGCTGGCTGGAGGAAAAAAGAGAATGTCTCTTAAGACTTAAATCTGGTTTCTGTTCAAAGGTTTTTAAGTATCAATGAGTCAGCCGAGCCTCTTGGTAAATAGTGTTGATGGTAATTATCTTGGTAATTGCAGTTGGATTGTACAGAGCAGTTTCTTTTTTGGCTGAGATGATTCCTACGGTAATGTTTCCCCTCCTGGAAAATTAGAAGAGGGACGGGGTAAGATGTCTCCCTTGTCCTTATTTCCCTTCCACCTGTGAAGCACGTAGCCCTGCGTGGCTTGGATGCCAAGTGACTGGGGTTTTCTGCTGCGGGGTCATCCACACTTTCCTCCTGAGTATGGATTGAACAAGAACTTTGGCTCTTTAACAAGCTGGGACGTGTGAACTCTTCGGAGACATTTTTTGTGTGGATTCCCACTTATATTTCTTCTTGGGACAGGTGCAGTGATAAGACTTACTCCTTCAGGGCACTGGATCAACCCTTTTGACTGGTTCTGAGAGACCTGGCAATTTGGTCTTTTTTTTAATTAGGATTTAAGAGACGACACGCACTTTTCACTCGAGCTGCTGGAAGCAGTTTTCCCTGCAGTGTCCTGAGCTCTCCTGTACGTTTTTCCAGGTGAAACGTGTCCAGCTCTCTCCTGGGAGTTGTTAAACCCCTGCTGCTTTCCCAATGATGGGGCTACCATGTGGAGAGTTTCCTCAGAAAAAATCTCTCATGTTATCGTGCAATTAACAACTGAATTTATCCATGTGAGAAGTGATTTGGTTACTTTTATTCTTTTTTCTTTTTTTTTTTTGAGGGGGGGTGTGTGGGGGGTGCGGGGGTGGCTGGTGGTTCAGGGCTGCTTCCTGATCTAGTTAGTGTTATCCCCAATACCAACAATTAAGAGAGGAAGTGTTTTTGCACATCACAATTAATTGCCATCTTCATGTAATCTTTGGACTTAACAGGAAGGCTGCCCTTGTCAAAAGTCAATGCAAGCACGGTCCTCGGCGGCTGAGGAGGTAACTGATGTATCGGTAATGAATTAAATTAATTTTCACAAAATGAGCTGATGGCAGGATTTCCATGAATTAGTGTGGCTTTATGCTGGACCTGCTGTTACAGCGCATATGAACCGTTTCCTTGCTGCTGAGCTGAAAATGAGTGTTGGCAGACAACAACAACCAGCTTTGTTGCAAGTACATCGCTAAATGCTGCATTAAAACAAGTTCCCAAAATGTCTAAGGAAATGGTTGATGAAAGTTGCTGATGAGTGATGCTTAATTAAACCACCGTGAGTGGGTTTTGACAGTATATTCGGACTCAAAACCCAGTTAACTGGCCCTGCTGAGTAGCTCTTCTGAAACCAATACAATTATTTGCATGAATAACAACAGCAGAAGTGTTTTCTCTATTGCCACAAAAAAAAATAGAAATTTTAGGAAAATACTGATTTTTGTGATCATAGTTGACACAATCAATACTAAATTCGGCGTATAAAGATTTGATTTTTCTGTAATCAGTTCTAAAAAAGTAAAATGGTGAAACGTTGTTGGAAGGGGAGAGGTAATTGGGGGTCAGATAAAGTACTTAAGTTTTTTTCCAACTTCTATATTTTTTTGATCAGCTGGAGGTGAATCTGGGCTTTTTTGGTTCAGAGAAGCACTCCCAGCCCTGTTCCTGGAGGATGGGGCACTGCGGGGTGAGTAACCTGGTTTTGGTCTGGGCTTGGAGCAGCAGCAAGAAATGGCCCATTGGTGTTTCAGAAACACTTTTCAAATATGTTGGCTAATGCAAGAGCAGCAATTAATTTTTTTTTAACAACTCCTAATATATAATTTTGTCTCTGCATCACCTCAGTCGCTGCTTTTGAACAACCAGCCAATGTGGTTCTGCTGTTATTGCAAGGGCAAGCGAGACCTGAATCTCTGCCCACGCATCTCTTGGGAGCAATAGCATCAGGATAAATCCAGTAAACTCAGCTTTATTTAGGTCACTGACTGCTGGAGAAGGTTTTTAAATTAATATTACAAGCTTTAAGTTTTTTTTTCCTTCCCTAAAGAAGTGGGAGGCACTGAACAGACTCGTCGCTGCTCTGAACGAATGCAAATGGGAAGAGAAAAGGCCCTGGGGAGCCCAGCTCCTGGCAGAGCTACCTGGGCTTTAAAGCAGAAACACGGATGCCTCAGGAATAATTGTAGCTCAGGCTTAATTTCACTTGCTTTAGAAGAGGCAAAGGAGAATAGTGGTAATGATGAAGGATGTTTGGATTTGATGTCTCAAGAATAAAATGTGTAAAAAAAAAAAAAAAAATCATTAGGGGAAAGTTATCATTAGGGATCCACAGAAAGTGTAATTAAAGCAAATTCCAGAAAAAAAAAATAAAAGAAACAAACAAGAGGAGACAGTCTGAGATATTTAGAGCCATAGAGTAAGGGTACAAAATGGACTGGTTGAGGAGAAGCAGCAATTAGCAAAGCAAAGGTGTGGTGGCACCGGCCAGTGGAGGGGGTGTTCTTGTGGCTCTTCTTGCCTTGTCCTCCCACCGTGTCCCCAGGTGCTGTCCCCACCACTTTGGCAGCCATGCTAACAGACTGTGATATCTTATGGGGCTTTTGCTCCCCGGGGTGGGAGCCAGAGCCCTTTGGCAGAGTGTAAGGTGTGTGGCACACAAATGTCCCTAAATAGGTTCATTTCCATGTATATGGATGTGTCACCAGAGGCATGGGCTCAGGGAGGGGGCTCTGCAGGAATAGGACAAGAGGAAGCAGCCTCAGGGTGCACCAGGGGAGGTTTAAGATGGATACGAGGAAAAATTTTGATGCCAAAAGGGTTGTCAAATATTGGCAGAGGCTGCCCAGGGCAGTGGTGGAGTCCCCATCCCTGCAGGGATTTCAGAGCTGGGCAGACATGGGACATGGGTCAGTGGTGGCTTTGTCAGTGTTGGGTTGATGGTTGGACTCGAAGATCTGAAAGGTCCCTTCCAACCTCAACAGTTCCATGATTCCCTGCAGGGATCACATCCCGCAGCGGGCAGGGCTGGAGGAGTGGGCTCTCTGCTCGAGGGCCAGGAGCCTCTTACCAAGCAAACCCAAAGCTGAGTCCTGCAGGAAGCCCAGGGCTCTGCAAAAGGGCTAAAGCAATCACTGAACAGCAATTCCTTCCTCGTCCTTTTTTTCCCTGAAGGCTGTAAAGAAGGCTTTTGCTTTCTCCTAAGACTTTTCTTTGCTGCAGTGCAATATTCAAATGCTGCAGACGGGCTGTGTGCTCACTCTGGAGGGACCATGCTTTCTGCTGGTGACAATGCTGCTGCTGGGCTCAGGAGGAAGGACCACTCCAGGTGGGGAGCATGCTGCCACGCAGCCTTCTCGTGGGCAGCAGTGGGGTATCGTTAATGCAAGGGTTGTTCCTGCTGTGGGTGGAAAACGCTGTGCAAACTGGGGCAGCCAGGTCATGGAATGATGTAATGGTTCAGGTTAGAAGGGACCTTGAAGCTCATCTCCTTCAAACCCTCTGGACACCTCCCACTAGACCAGGTTGCTCCAAGCTCGGAGGGTCTGGGGGCTGCCAAAGCTCTCCTCCATCTCTTTCCCACCGCTACCAGCCCATGTACCTTGGGCACATCTCGGCTGGGCATTTGTTTGCAAATACTTTTATTTTCTCCTAACTCGTTGTGCTGATGTTTTACATGTGCCACTGCAGAGCTGGGATGTCCAAGCGCTGAAAACCTTGGGCAATTCTATAGATCAGAAGGTTCTAGCAAAAGAGAAAGAAAACATCGTTTTTGCTTTGCTTTTGTTCAGAGAACATTTTGAGCCTGCTGATATCGCAGCTCTGCAGCCTCGGGAGCTGAAAGCAGGAGCCAGCTGGGGACCAAGGGAGGTTATCCATAAAGAAACATGACACAAACTTTTTGGGAGGTGCAAAGGGAATTTTTAACATTATATTTTAAAAACTTTTCAATGTCATATCTTCACTCAGGCCATTTATTCTGTGCTACATGGTCTGTTTAATTTCATTATCCTGTAGCACTTTTTTATTAAATATACAATGGTCATAAAAGTGAAAATAATATTGAAACTGAAACAGTTCTTATTGCTTTGATGTCCTCTAATTTTTTTTCCCCAAATTACTTGTCTTGTAGGAAACTTCTGAAATGATGTTTTCCTGTCTGATTAGTATTCCTCTTTTCATTCCTTGCTTTTTTTCAGGATTTCCCTTGGAACTGAAATTTCAAACCACAGCTGGCTCTGCTAAAAATACACTTGTTAGAACCTTTGGATTTCATTTAAATCTATTATATGCTCAGTTGTCTCTGGGCGTGGGGATTTTCTGTAAAAAATAATATTGGGAGAAATGGAAACTCTGTTGGGGATGCTCCTGCACTTCCACTCTTCACTGTGGGGTGGGCTGGAAGGAGCAGGGTGAGCCCCGAAGGCATTTCAGCCCAGCACAGTGAGTTTAGCCAGCAGGGAGGCATCAAAACAGGTGGGAAAAGTTAAGGAAAAAAGGCTGAGCTGATGATGAAAAAATGGAGGCAGGATGGTACCAGGGTCATGGTTCTTGGGTAGAATGGGAAGGTTGAAAGTAGAACAGGATTGGCCTTTGGGTCTGTCTGTCCCAGGTGGGCTTGGGCAGAGCCCTCCATCCTCTGGAAGCTCCACTGCAGTGGGAGCATCCCCAGATCCCAGAGAAACCACTGGAGCTGTTCCCATCTGGGGACGCTGTGGATCAGAAACTTGCAGACTCCCACCAACATCCCCATAAACACCCTCCTGGGTTTGGTGTCTCCTCCTCAGCGTGCGACTTGATTGCTACCTAGAAACGGTGAAAAATATTTCTATGCATTAGCGTGTGTTTGTGTTGAAGCATCTGTGTTTGGGCAGTTAAATATTCATTGAACACAATGTCTGTTGTGCAGTTTTGCTGTCTGTAAGTGAAGAGCGTGGATGGGGCTCTCCAAACAGGAGCATATTCCGTGGTGATCAGGTCCTAAATCAAAGCAAGAGCTCCTCTGAATGCAGTAGCCACAGGGAGTTTTCTTCATTCTTATAATTAGATATGAATTCCTTAAATTTTTGATCTCTGAAAGGAATGGAGAATACGTGCAAGTAAATACCATGGGTTTTGGTGATGCCTTGATTCTGGTTGCTCACAGGCTGTCTGGGCTAGAAGAAAATATCTGCAATTTACTTGCAGATGATTAAAAAAAAAAACCCACAACAAAAATCCAACAACTTTATAGAATTGTAAATAACACTGGGGCTGGGTCACTTGGGCAGATGGACATGGACCAGACCATGAGATAATGGTTTGAAAAAAACAGGTATTTTAACACAGTCAAATGGAGAGATGTCTCTTGAGCAGCCAAAATAGCTGACATCTATGTGAGGGATGGAGGTCTGGAAACGTGGAATCGTAGCAGAGGCTTCAAATTGAGCTCTCAATAAGATGCTGAAAGCAAAAGGGCAGATGCAATTGCTGGAGGTGCCAGTGATGAACATGGGGCAGGACCGTGGGTTTTGGGATGAAGTATCTCCACACAAAATTGCTGATCTTCAATATCACACATGAAAATCTGTATATGTTGACAACTTCGAGCACCTTTCTTCTGCTTGGATCTTCAGCCAGTGAACCATTCTTGACAATGCTCACCACTGGTGGAGAGCACAGTGACCTGTAAGCCCATAGGAGAGGTCCTCTACCACCTCTTACATTTCACAGAGCAGCAATAAATTCTTTTAAATGAGGAATAGCAAGATTGGAGATGCTTTGGTTTAACTGGTTTAATGTGATAGCAAGCCTTGCAGGTAAAATGCACTGAAAATTCAGATAAGATAGAAAAAAAGGTCAATCCACGGAGGTTGTGGAGTCCCCTTCTCTGGAGGTCTTCAAGACCTGCCTGGATGTAGTCCTGAGTGATGTGCTCTGGGCAGCCCTGCTTTGGCAGGGGAGTTGGACTGGAGGATCTCTAGAGGTCCCTTCCAACTCTGACAATTCCTTGATTCCATGATTTGAGCTATTTTGTAAGTATAGTGTCAATAAACTGTTAAAAATGCTTTGATATTTATCCGCATGGCTCTATTAAGTGATTATTATTGCAAGCACACTTTCTACTAGTCAGATGAAGGAATATATGCCATTAAGAAGTTAACTCTAATTTCCAATATAATATTGTCATTAAATTTCTGTAAATTAAAATGGGACTCCCTCAGGATTTTAAAGAGATTGTATGTCAGAGTGAAGACACTGCAGTGGATAAAGCCTGCATTTGTTTAGCTGATATCATCAGGCTCTTAAAATTGAAATACTCTGCCATAATTCTGCATAGTTTCTATTTCTTTGGAATATTTTATATTTTGTGTATGTAGGAAGAAGTCATTAGGCAATGGTTAAGAATGGGTAGAATCTTTGTGGAAGCATTTAGAGAAGATGACTTTTAACACTTAAAGGAAAAGTTTAGTAAGTCCAAGCCTGTAGGGTGGCAGCGTGTGGTGTGGTCCAGGAGGTGGATGATGCTTGGTGGTACCGATGGGGTTGGGCAGGGTCTTGACCCCATTCCATTGCCCTGCTCTGCCCAGGACACCTGTGTTGAAGCCACCTGGGTTTAAAGTGCTTTGGGAGCTTGAG
>JAOQGL010000040.1:692726-704932 GCA_027564165.1 Gallinago nigripennis | reverse complement strand
AGCCTGGCCCAGGTTGCCCAGAGAAGCTGTGGCTGCCCCATCCCTGGAGGGCTTCAAGGGCAGGTTGGGGGGGGCTTGGAGCAACCTGGTGTGGTGGGAGGTGTCCCTGCCCAGGGCAGGGGGTTTGGAACTGGATGGTCTTTAAGGTCCCTTCCCACCCAAACCATTCTATGGTGCTCTCAAACCTTGCTGTGGGTGACATTCCCTGCCCTGCCGAAGGCTGGGAGCTGCAGCAGGAGCAGTTTCTCTGCAGGTTTGTAGCCCCCGCAGCCCCTGGAGCCCAGGGCATGGACCCGAGCAGAGCCTTGCTCTCACCCCACGGCATTTCTCACACCCAGGTCTGCTCTTCTGGCCTGGCCAGGAGCAGGCAGCAGCAAAGCCCCGTCTGCTGTTAATTCCTCTGCAATTTCTGCCTGTGTGCATGAAGTATATTTTTATGAAAAATTGCTGTGTTCCTGGTTATTGTAACTTACACTTTAAATAGGCAAAGTAACAGAGAAATGTCCAACAAGCTAGAAACGTGATAAAAAGAGAGTAAATCTGCCAGGAAAAAAATATATACCTTATTTTCTCTCCGAAATAAATCAGCTGGGAAAACGCTGAGTCAATAAAGTTCACTTCCAGCAAGCATCCTTCTTTCTGGTGAGGTGATATATTGCTTGTATGTTAATTGGGCCTCTAATTGTTCTCTCTGAGCTGCAGAGTCTGCCTTTTGAATTCTGCTAGCCGGACCGTCTGCCATTTCTTTGCCTCTTTATGCCTTTCTTTTACAGGAATAGTAGCTGAAAAAAGGCCAGAAATATTCAATATGTGCAGAGGAGCTCTGCCGTGCGTCAGGAGGTGAGTGCTCCGCCACAGGCAGGGCTTCAAGCCCACTTTTGGGCATTCTTCTGCCAGGTGTCTGGAACCCTCCTTCTCTGTTATTTTCCACCCCTTTTTTTGCAAAGGTAGAAAAAATAAGTGGTTCCCGTTTTGCACTAGTATTCCCAGTGCAGTTTCAGCTATATAACGAAGCAGAACAAAGCTTGGCAGGAGTTTAGTTTCTCTGCTAATTAAGATTAAAAGTGGAAGTGGTCCATTACAGGGAAAGCAACTCTTAATGAAAATTTAGGAAGAGTTGAGAAAGAAGGCAAAAAATCACTTAGCTTAAAGAATCAGAAGCATTGCAGTGTCCTCCTTGAGGTAGATGGTGTTTTGTTGTGCGATATCTATGATAAACCTTGAAAATGAGACCTGTTGACACAGAACTTGCCAGTCAGAGTTCACTGTGTGCAGCCTGGGATGAGAGCTTTGTGTGTTCTTTGGCTTCTCAGGTTCTCTAGGGATTTTCACAGTAAACTCAAGGTGTTGATTTTGGGCTTGGTGGGAAGCACAGCAGCAGACTTAGCAAAAGGTTGCGTGATTCATCCCTCAGAAAAACAAACATGGAGTTTTAGAGCTCAAAGAAGAAGGTGAATACAGTTTTACCTCAGTTGGAGGTGTTGATTTAGCTCCTTGTGTGTGGCCAGCCAGCTGAAGGTTGTCCCAGCTCCTCACTGAACGTTGGATGTATCTTGTGCTGAATGAGGAGGGTGAGTTCAGCCATGCAAAGGGAAGACCATCTTCGATTCCTCCCTATAGAATCATAGAATCTTAGAATTGTCTGGGTTGGAAGGGACCTTTCGGATCATCTAGTCCAACCATCAGCCCAGGACTGCCCAAACCATCACTGACCTGTGTCCCTCAGCACCACATCTGCCCGGCTTTTAAACACCTCCAGGGATGGGGACTCACCACTGCCCTGGGCAGCCTGATGGCCCTTTCAGTATCTGTTGGATCTAATTTTGCATTAGATTAGAAGGTCATTCAGACCTTCATGTGGCTGTTGGGAGGGGAGGTACACGGAGCTGTCTGGCAGGTCTCCCTTTCAAACGCAGGGTTCCCTGTGGGATAACGCTGGGAATGCTACAGCCCTACAAAAATGGGGGAAACTACATGTGAGGGGTTTGGTCATGACTTAAAGGACTTCAGGGATTTTCTTCACAGATGGAAGGAAATCTGAGTGCAGTGTGATCTGGAGAGAAGAGGAGGAAAGAGATCTGTGAGTTTAGATGAAGTACTTGAACTTCTTAGAGAAACGTGAAAGATATATCTATGATGGGTGGTTGCCATAACATGCACTGGATCATCAGTTGTGTGAACTCTCTCTGTCTGGGTCTACCTACATGGTCAGTAACAAAATGCTATATTCCAGTGCTGTACTCTCCAAAAATCAGTTCTGTGGATCGATACCATCTTCACTGTGTATCAAGCTTTGTCTATTTAAGCTGAGTAGGGGGGTTGGGCTAGATATCTCCGAAGGTCCCTTCCACCCCCTGCAATTCTGTGATTCTGTGAGTTCAAAGTGAATTTGCAAATAATCTAGTTAAGCAGGGAAGTTTTCAGTAAAAACCTGGGTGTGAAGTTGGGCTCTAAACAGATCCAGCAGGACCTACATTTCTGTCTTTCCTAATTTCTGGATGCAGTCTTGGCACAGAGACCCCTTTGCTGCTCCCAGTCAGCTCCTGGGACACAGCCAGGTTGCTCCAGAAGAGGAGACCCAGCTCCTCCAGGGAGCTGCGGGGCTGGTGACGATCCCAAGCCTGGTCTTCTTTCCTTAATGCTTTTATTATTAGCTCTGAATTAATCCTGGCATCAGGCATTGCCTGTAGTGCTGTCTCAGGCTGTTGTCAGGGCGGGTGGTGTTCCTGGGACCCTAAACCCAAAATCTCAGCCGTGTGCCTGTTGTTGTACCCCTCTCTGCAGCAGCTGCAAGGGGTGACCTCAGGTTCCCCGTGTAACAGGTCGCCCACCTCCAGATTCCAGCTTCTCCAGTGTGCAAGAAAACTCGACAACAAAAATAGAAAATGCAGCTTTCACCTTCCCACGGATCTGGTACAATAAAGAAACTGTTCTCACAGGCTCTTTTGGATATTTTCTGCTGGGAATATTTTGTTCCAAGCCGCACAAGAGCGCTCCACTGAAGAACAAATCATGCTATTAGACTTGCACTTTAATCTTCCCTTTGGGAACACAGAGCTTCCTAATGTAATCTTGATGGTACCGAAAAGCATTATTATAATTTTAATGCACATAACAAATTACCATTGTCCCCTATTTGCAAAGGTGAAGGGAGATATCTTTTATGCATACGCTAGAATGAACGTAGGAAATTCTGTTCTTGTTTATCCCGGTTCAGACCTAGCCCTGCTGCGGTGAAACCTGTTTTTTAAAGTAGATGTGCTCTGGATGATCTCTGTGAATTACAAACTTAAAATATGCCCCTACAGGTTAATTGGGGGACAGCTGTATTTTGCATGTTATCCTGGACTTTTATCCTATGATAAAAAGAGCGCAAATTAGATTTCCAGGCTGAGCTGAAAAGCCTCATCTGCACATTGATTCAAAAGTTAGCGCCTCTCTCCTGGTTTGAGTGACACAGGGCTAATTTATCTTCTGATGCTGGGGAAAACTGCACTTTTAGAAGACTCTAGTATCTGAATATGTGAAAATATTCACTTTCTTCTCAGCTCTGGGATGCAGGTTTCAAGGTCTTGCTGTTTTCAAGCTCCCCAGGTGTGGGGATGAGGAGTGAGATCTGGGCACTTGACCCAAGCTGCCAACAGGGTTATTTCATACCAAGAATGAAATATAAATCCACATTCAATATAAATCAGAAAGTTTTTTGAGGAGTTCTTTCTCTCCCTCGATGGCTGGGATGCAGAGAACTCCTCACCCCGGTGCTGGAGCCCTGAGCCCTTCCCTCCCTCCCGAAGCCGCAGCGCTGGCAGGGTCCCACAGGGGCTGTCCCTGTGGGGAGGGCACAGCTCCCTGGGGTGGGGTGGGATGGGGATAGTCCTGGGGTGTTTTATATTGGTGTTGGGATCAATACTGGTTCTTTAGTGTTACTAATGTTAATTATCTAGCCTTATTCTATTAAATCTATTTATATTTCAGCCCTTGGGCTTCTTTGGATTTTTCTCTGATTCCCCTTTCTGGTTGGGGAGGGGTCATTGGGTGATAGAATAATTGCCTAAATGACAGTAAATTGTTGTGGGTTCCTCAAACCATAGCAGCATCCCACTGGATGCTCATGCTGGGTTCTTGCAGAGGTCTCCAGGCACTTCACTGCCTCTGGTTTCCCCTCTCTGCCAGCAGAGACACAGGAACATGGTGTCTAGATGCCATTGAGAATTAACCCTGAATCCTGGGAAATGCCCTCATTTCCCTGTTCCTGCTACATTCCAAAGTACTGTGGTGCCAGGATGCTTCCTGGGGGAACCGTGGGCATGGGGCCAGCACGGGCAAGGCATTTGCAGCCAGGTTGTTGCTTCTCAGCTGGGAAGATCCTCAATGGTCACAGTGAAAGCCTCCGGGAGATGGGTTTGCTGCCTGCGGGCAGAGGATGCTGCCCCACAGCACCCACACCCACGAGGCACAAACAATTTTCATACCGTCAGCCTTTGAGGAGGACGTGAGAGAAAAGGATCTCCAGGAGATTCTTGAATCAATGCAGAAACACCTCAGCGAGAGAGGGAAAAATGTTTGTAGTTTATCTGGTGTCACTGCACAGTTACCATGAGCATCCCGTAGCCCCCGTGGGTAGGTAAAAATGCCCATTATGGAAGTGCTGGCTTTGAAAATCTGCTGAGGTGACCCTTCCGTGCAGCTGAGGCAGCAGCAGTCCAGCGGGGGGCTGGAATGGGGCTTCACTCTCATTCAATATCTTTTATGCCAAATCGGCATGTTTGTGTTGAATCCGAACCGCGGGAACGAGCCGTGCCCCGGGCGCTGTTTCTGATTTCAAAAGCTCGTGTAGCCCCACTAAACCTGCTGGATTTTAGCTCCTGTTGCTTTGCTGCCCTCAGACTTTCTCAGTGAAGGAGCAGGGGGTCCGGAGGGGTTCCCGCTGCCCTCGGGTCCGCGCTGGCAAAACCGTGCTGTTCGGAGGAAAGGGAGTGACAAAAGCACCCAGAACTATTGAGCTACAAAAAGAAAGGTAAGTAGGCATTGAGACCTTTCTCCTCACTGCTCCTCTTCCTTCTCTAACACCTACATGGAAGAAGAGGGAACAGAGAGCAGTGGGCATCCCGTGCTGTGCAAGTAACACAGACTGATGGTGAGAAATGGGGGGGAACTCTATAAACACCCAGTTAGGAAATATTGCCCAACTCCCTCTTTATTCCGGCCATATCTTCCATCTGCAAAGACAAAACATCTACATTTTCAACCAGGACTTTTATGTTTAGGTTTGGTCATTTTTTTAAATGAGCAAAGCTACCAAAACCCCAAGTGTTATGTCAGTGATGTCCTTTGTGGAAAAAGGTGGCTTTTTTTTTTTTTTGGAAACCCCCCACCAGCACCCCTCGTAATGCACTGTATATTGGATGGGTTTCCAGCTGGGAATTTGAAGTCTAGCCTAGCTCAACCCTGAACTGAGAGATGTTCGTGGTGAGAGGAGCTGCCTCCGGAGCAGCTTGGGAAGGTCCACGGTGGTTGCTCAGTGAGTTATGCTCTGTTTCAAACAGCCCGTCATTTGGAAAGGTTGGGTGGTCTGGGTAATCGTCTGCTCTGATCCTGGGATTTATTAACCTGCAGTTGCAGGAAAGACTGAGGATATTTGTGGGTCAGTTCTGGAAGCCCTTGGTTGCCTGGAGAGCATCTGCCCTCCTGTCTGTTTTTCTGGGAGGAAGGGAAAGGTGCTCCCAGTGGAAGGATGATGGAAGGAAAGACTTTGCCAAGTACGTGCTCTCTTTGTGGTGTCTTGTGTCTTGTGAAATACGTACCCAAGAGGAAATCTCTGATCCTGCATCGCTGTAGCTGTTGCCAACTGGCCTGATAAAGCCTCATTAGAAGTGGCTCAGGGGGAGCCCTGGTATCCCCAGTAATTAGAGATGGGGGGTGTGTGTAAATTTCATTGGATCAGCCAATCTGCAGTTTTTAGATTCTCTTGAGGTTTGCTCTCTCAATACATGTCTTTTTTGTCCTGCCCGGCTGTTCAGGAAACCATCCTCTCTCTGGGCCAATTTACCTCTTGCCAGCAGAGCTGGCAGCTCATCATTTATCTCACCTGTAATTGCTCTCCGTGTGGCTTTGGGGTGCCACAAGTATCTCAGGGCCTTAAGTACCAGTGTCCTCAAGATCATGACCTATTGAGCTTCTGTATTGAAACTGGAAAAAAAAAAAAAAGAAAAACAACTAAGGAAATACAGAAAGAAGAACTGTAAAGGTGTCCACAGAAGGTGGAGACCTGTTTTGCTTGACGTTGAATTGTGTGCTTCTGGGGTCAACCTTAAGCAGCCTTTTAGTAACGTGGATTTGACATCCAGGAGACTGGGGAAGACTTCTTCACCTTCTGGGATGGCTCAGGGGCATGAGTGCAGGACAGAACAGGCTGGAGATCACCTCCTTCCATAACCTCTCACTGGCAGTCTGGGGAGGTGTGATGAAGGCCCACCAGGGAACATCGTTTGCTGCTGTGGGATGGCGTGGGAAGCAGGACACAGCTTTCCTCCCTCCCTGCCATACAGCTGAGCTTAACTGGGAGAGCACATCCAAACACCTGGCCCTGAACTGGTCAGGCATGGGGTGGCCCCGCAAAAATACCGCTGCATAACATCAGTGAGGCACCTCAGTGTGGGTTAAGAGCTGGTAAGAAGGGCAGATCTCGAAAATAAAAAGGAAAAGCATATTGGTGAGGGACAATTTTAGGATCCTTAGCCATTTTAGGGCTCTTCTGGATTTCCTTTGCTGGCCTGGGCACACACATGCTGACACACAATGGAGATGAGGCAATGAAAGAGCAAAGCTGTGAGCTGAGAACCTCTGCAGGAGACCAGCTGGTCCCCGGTGCCCTCTGAGGCAGAGCAGGGTCTAATTAGACCTTGTCTGGCAGGTACCAAACCATCCAACCATGTCACGGCCGTCTCAAAACTCACAAACCACAGCTTCTCCACTCACTCCCCAATTAAGTTCTTCCACTGCTTCCCAGGGAGTTAGCACTTCTCCCTGGCTGGTCTGGGCGCTGCTGGGCTCTGTGTCCCCCAGCTGTGGCTCTGTGTCCCCCAGCTGTGGCTCTGTGTCCCTCAGCATCCCCCAGCCCTTCCTGCCACCCCGGCTTCTTCCAGCTCTCACACAACCCCCAGCCCCACATCTCCAGGGCATCTCTGGCCTTTCTCCAAGCCCCGTACCCTTCCCGACGTGGTGCCCTCCCGTGCTGTGGGCTCCCGGGAGAGCAGGAGCGTTTCTCTGTGCATCTGGCACATCACGCCAGCTTTTGTGATTTACTTTTGTGACAAGATGACATTATTAACTCATGTTCAGTTTGTTTTCAGCTGTCACTGTTGCTGCTTTTTTCAATCCTGCTGCCTAGCAGGCGATCCCTGTTCTGGCATTTGAATATTTGTTTTTCTCTCATTTGTATGTGCACTTGTCTCTATTGAATTTTGTCTCTTTGATTTCAGACCATTTTCCAATTTATCAAGATCACTTTGAATTCTAATCCTATCTGCCAAAGCACTTGTAATCATTCCCATACTGATGTCATTCACAGTTCCCTCACTTGTGCTGCTGAAATCATTAATATTTAATAGAAGCACAACCAGTAGGGTCCCTCCTCAATAGTATTTAATATGTCCTTTGCCAGAGAATCATCTGTAGCAGCTTTTTGCATGTGTTTCTGGGTCCCTAATCTGTTCTCACAACCTACTGCTGACGATTCAGATAGTGCTTTGATTAATATTTAGTATTTTATGATAAATTTAGGTCATTGACAGTAACTTCGCATTGGTTTCTCTTAAGGTGGTTTTCCTACTTGATACTGTGCTGCCATCATCCTGAAACAAAAACTCTTCCTCTTTGTCACCATGCTCAGGCACGGGGGGTGCCAGCACTGCCCGTCCTGGGTGGGAAAATGAGGTAGATGGAAGCTTTGGTGGGTCCTGTCCTTTTCCCCTACCTGGGCACTGAGGGGGGTGTGACACCCACATCACCCTTGTGATGGGATAAAGGATATTTCTTCTTTTTTCTGTATTCTTAATCCATGCACACAAAGAGGGAATTATTTCCTTCCTTTTTCTCTTTAAACACCAGTACTTTGGACCATTGCACGATTTCCTCTCACAGCTGGTTGTGAGATTGTAAGATGAGCTTTTGAAAGGCAATGCTTAACCTGCGTTTGGTTTCAGTGTTTGAATTCAGGTTATTTTCATCGGCAGCATCTTGCCGACCTCCCCCCTGAGGCTGTTCAGCCCGAGAGCTGAAGATGCGCCGCACTCCAGGGCTCACAGGTCTTCACTCAGACTGAACCACTGGCCAGATGATGCTTGTTATAGCTGGTGGAAAAGTTCAGCTTCTCTCTGACACCAGAGCACAACTCCTTAGTGTTCCTTTTCATCTTGGACTGGAAAAGAAACTCCCATTTTACAAGCATTTGGGGAATTTCTTTGATAATTTTGCATTAGGAGCATCGCATCGTTCAGTGATTGGTGAAAGAGGGGAGATTGAGATGAGATCTGAGGAAGAACCTCTTTGGTGTGAGGATGGTGAGAGCCTGGTTGGTTGCCCAGAGAAGCTGTGGCTGCCCCATCCCTGGAGGGGTTCAAAGCCAGGTTGGAGGGGGCCTGGAGCAACCTGGTGTGGTGGGAGGTTTCCAAACCCCCAGGGCAGGGGTTTGGAAATGGATGGTCTTCAAAGTCCCTTCCAACTCTAACCATTCTATGGTTCTATGGTCCCAGGCAGAGGCAGGAGAGGAGAGAACCTGTCTGAAGAGCTGGTCTAGCCTTTGGATTGCCACATGCACCAGGTGCAGAGGACTGGTCACGGTGACCCTCTTGCAGCACCCATGGGTGCCATGGCTCCTCGGCAGCAACGCCCTGGGGAAGACCAGGACCCTTCATCCCCCAGCACTTCCCAGCCAACCACCAGCGTGGCTTTACCTTGACTGTGCCAAGGAGCTTGAGAAAAAAGTAAGAGAGCTTTTTGCCCCCAAAGTAGGGTATATTTTCTTTCCCCGTTGAGGGAGGGCTGTTGGTGCCATCCATATGCTGACACCAGTGAACCAGATCCGCCCAGCCGGCACCCAGGCTTAGGGAAGAGTGGCTCGCTCTGATAGCAAAGGTGAGTCTGCAGAAAGGTGAAAACTAATCAGTTTTATAATATTCAGCTGGGAACATTAGCTAATTTTAGGATGGGCATTTTGCAGAGTAAAATGAATAGCTAATGACTTTACTATTTTAATTACTTCAGGAAAGGTTGCCCTGTAGGTTATCTAAAGGAGTTTGCCTAGTTAGATGAATATTACAACTGAGATTGGAGAAGTATTATTATTGTCATCTATCATCAGCTGCATGTGATGTGACCAGATAAGTGCGTGCCTCCGGTTTTATTAACTGTATTTCAGTGGAACTGACAGGGTGCCAACCGTTTTGAATAACACCTTTGTCTTTAATGGGGCTGTGTGTATCTTTAATGTTTCATAACACAAAGTTGATTGACAGTATTGGCAGGAGACGCTGAGTTTTGCAGGAGATGTCATTAGGTCATGGGCTGTGGCTGGCAGTATCCATTCTGGGTTTTTTTTTTGGAAAACCAAGGGCTTTGGTCACCACCGTCCCTGCAGAGCTGGTGAGTGAGGAAAGGTATATGGAGACATTTGGTATAATGAATTGGCCACAAGAGGGAAGGAATGGGACTTGGTGTGGCTGGAATCTAAAGTTTAAATGTATCTTTCACTAAAAAAAAACAAAAGAAGAATGAACCCAAAGAAAGGAAAGTAAACGCAGACCCTAAAACAGAACAAAACAAAACAAATTAAAAAATAAAAAAACACTGGAAAATCTCTTCTTCCTAGCAAATCTGAAAATGCAGCTGACAGAAGAAAACTGCAGCTTAAAATAAAATCCCAGGGGCGGATGGAGTGATGGTTACTCAGCAAACGCTGGGTCCCTTGGGGCAACTACGAGCCTGCCCGCGGTAGCCCAGCTCGGGGGGGAGTAGCCACTTGGCAGAGACCGGTGGTCCCATCCATGGGGCTGGGCTTGGCCACGGTCCCATACTGGAGCGTTGCTTATACTTTATCAATTCACATCCAGCCGGGGGGGGAGGAGGGGGGGTCCTTGCCTGTGCATCGTTAGTAATTTATAAAATTATTTACAGGGTTATTAAAATTACAACTTTCCCAGCTCGCTCCTAGCTTTTTCCCAGGCTCAGTTATTTTTAAGTAACAGAATCATCTGTTTTCAGCGCACTTCTGGTCAGCTCAGAACGCAGCAAAAGGTGGAATACTTTGGTAGTTTGTTTCAGTTTTTCTCAGGAATTGTCAGAAAAGTTAAGAACTTCAAAAGAACACTTTAGTACGCAAAGCTGAAAGTCAGCGCCACAAAAATAAAATTTAATGGGCTTAAGGCCAGCCTTTTGACATTTGCTGCCTAATTTCTAGCTCTATGCCATGGCCTTTATTCAAGTCCCATGACAAAAGCATTCTAAATAACCCTAGCGTGACTGCCAATAGTTATTATTTTATAAAATGGGGGGTGGGGGGGCGAGGGGGGTGGGAGGGGTTACTTGACACAGAAATAAAAATGAAAACCAGGATTCCTTTTTATCTTTTGGGGAAGAAGGTCATGTTTTGAAGAAAGCTCAATTGGTGCTGAGCTGCTACAGAGTATTTTCACTGAAAAGCCAAGATTGCTGCCACACTTCTGGGGCCTGAAAAGCAGTTCCACTGGCTGCTTCTGCAGCACATTAAAAAACCTGATATTCTGAATGTGTGTAATTGTGCTGCAGCACTGAGAGACTACTTTTTAGAGTTAATCTTATCTCTTGGGTGTCAGCAAAACTCAGTGTAGATGCGTTCCTCTGTGCTTGCTGTCACATTTATACAGCCTACTTACCCACGCTTGCTCTTGCATCCCCATCTTCAGCCGGTTTCTCCCCCCAAAACTTCTTGCCACGTGCCAGGAAGAGTGGGGGGGATTCCCAAGGGAATTCCTGGGAAAGGCACCAGGGAGCCCATCACCCTGAGGAGGCTCCTCAGAGCGATGGGCTTCACCTCTGCAGGTTGGAGAGCACCCGGAGCATCAACCCCCTGCCCTGAAGGGGGGTCAGCATCGCAGGGACGGGGGTTATGAGCATCGGGCACCTCAGTCCCTCGGAACTCCAAGATGAGATGGTCACAGCCTGTACAGGCTCTGCTCCTCTTCTCTAGGGATGGACAGTCAATAGGAAACCTTAAAGATTAGGATTATGTATCTCTCTGCCTCTTCCCCACAGAGCCACTGAGGTGCAGATGGGTTTCTGAATCACCGCTCTCATCCTCCTTTGCTTGTGTGCTTTTGTAGCCAAAGTTTTCCAAGATTTTAAAAATGTTGGCATTTTAAATATAGGTGCCTTTCTTTTCAGGCCCACCTAATGTGACATCTACCTATCTTTACAAGTACCTAAAGGGTGGTTTGAAGGATGATGGAGCCAGACTCTTTTCAGTGGTTTCCAGCAATAGGAGGAGGGGCAATGGGCATAAGCTGGAACATAGGAAGTTCCATTCAAATATGAGGAAAAACTTCTTTATGGTGAGGGTGATGGAACACGGGAACAGGCTGCCCAGGGAGGTCGTGGAGTCCCCTTCTCCAGCGATTTTAAAGACCTGCCTGGATGCAGTCCTGAGTGATGTGCTTTAGGCGTTCCTGCTTTAGCAGGGGAGTTGGACTAGATGATCTCTAGAGGTCCCTTTCAACTCCGACAATTCTGTGATCCCGTGATCCTGTTGGTCCTCCAGCCGTAGCCCAGTTTGGTGGTGCAGATGACACCACCCCTGGCTGAAGAAATTGTTATTCTGCTTGGAAACATCTAGTGTGAGAATTGCTGCTAAAGGAAAGGAATTAGCTCTGTAAGATGGTGGAGAATGGACAAGGGCAGGGGGGTTGTTCCGTATTGATAAGGCTGGTGTTTCTTTGCTGTTGGCAGCAGGAGCTGGTGGCCCAGGGACTGGGAGAGCTCTGGGATCTTCAGGTTGTGGCTGGTGTGCACAGGCCTGGGACACTGTCTATTCCAGCAGAAGTTGTGAGAACAAAAGAGCACAGGTCCAGGTGATGTGATGATTTTACTGCCCTTTGTAGGACCACGGAGATGCTGGGAGGGCTGGAGCCCCTCTGCTGGGAGGGGGGGCTGAGAGAGTTGGGGGGGTTCAGCCT
>JAOQGL010000040.1:671704-689645 GCA_027564165.1 Gallinago nigripennis | reverse complement strand
TCAAGGGGCTCCAGGAGAGATGGGGAGGGACTCTGGATCAGGGAGGGGAGACATAGGAGGAGGGGGAAGGGTTTGACACTGACAGAGGGGAGTCAGGCTGGTGATGGGGCCGGTCACCCACGCACACGTGGTGTGGGGATGTCCCCGAGGAACGGAGCCACATGTGGTTCCCTTTGCATAAACATCTGTCTGACAAAGCCTATAAAAACCAGCACAGGGAAGTGCCAGAGGAGCACATCTGCCTGCTGCATCCCCCGCATCATCTGCGTGTCTAAGGCACTGACCTACTTGGGTAGATTTTAGGAATTTCATGCTTTTAAATATTCATGATGAGATACTTGCGCAGCATCCTTTCCTCACCCCCCTGCTGTGTGCACGGGGCTCTCCTGCATCCCACGGCCCCTCTCCATCCTGGGGTTTGCCCACGGTGGCAAACATCCCCGGCTGCAAGGGCAGAAGATCTCTCATCCGCCTGACGGAGATTTTTAATGCCTTTTTCTCCTGGTTTCGGAGTCAGGCTTCAGCCCATATGCTTATCGATGTCCTCTGAGCTGGAGTCCCTCTTTTTTCTTGAAGGTGGGAGTTAGGCTGGAGTAGGTACCTGGCTCTCGGAGGGGTCGGGGGGGGTTTGTCACCCAGGGGCTGGCACCACGTGTCTGCTGCTGCAGCAAAACCACACGAGGATAAATGTCCTCTTCCACCACCGCCTTCGCTATTGCTGGAGTGAGTAAAGATATCTTTCCTGACACCAGATCTCTTAGTTAATCAAGCAATATATTTGCCAATGCATCGTTAAGCGCAGATTTGTATAGCCTTAAATTAAATTTAGCTACTGGGCCTGAGTTATTTCCTTCCTGATTACCCATTTGTATGAAACAATAGCCATTAATCTCTCTCCCTTTTGCTGGTGTGCTGCTTTCTGAGTTTACCACGCTGGGGGCTTGGGAGAACACAGCAAACGCTGTCATTCCCTGGTAAAAGGATTTCCCAGTGCCCTTCTCCCGCTTTGTACTCAACCTCTGCAGATTAAAAAGCCCCTATTCCGCTTAATTTCCCGTTAATTTCTCCTTCGCTCTTGTCGGGGGCTCTGACTTTCATGTGAGTCGATTGAAAATTCTGTGCTTTCACTTGAACTAAGGCAAATCCCGGCGGGTCCAGCGTGTGACTGTGAACTGGTGAGTGTGGGGAGGGAGGGGGGCACGGCCGGGGAGGGGGGATATCGCCCCACGTGGGAAGGGAAGGAGGAAAACCTGTTACCCAAATGGGGGCTGTGGGAAGCAGATTTTCTTTTCCCAGCTCTAGTGGGAAAAGATAACTGCTAGCGGGGAAAAAATAACTCTTCAAATTCAGAAAACATAAATTAGAGGGGGGAAGCTGATTTTTATTGCAGCTGCGGAGGTGGGAAAGTTCTGTGGTTGGGGATGTGGGATCTGGGGGTGAGTACGGGCACATTGGGCACCTTGTTCCCCTAGGATACCCCATGAATCATGTCCTGGGGTGGGGAGGGATGGATCAACCTCCCGGGGGTCCTGTGGGACCCCCTGAGCTCAGGAACATCTCTCCTAGAATCATAGAATCACAGAATGGTTTGGGTTGGAAGGGACCTTGAAGATCATCAAACTCCAACCCCCCTGCCCTGGGCAGGGACACCTCCCACCACACCAGGTTGCTCCAAGCCCCCTCCAACCTGCCCTTGAACCCCTCCAGGGATGGGGCAGCCACAGCTTCTCTGGGCAAGAAGATCTGTCTGTGGGTGCGTGGGTCTGTCTGTGGGTCTGTCTGTGGGTGCGTGGCTGCTGAGAGGAGCTGTAAGGACACATCTCGGGAAGAGTTGAGGTCTGATGCCATCTCTGTCACCTGCTGCAGCCCAGCATGTCCGGGACGTCCACGCTCCCTCCCTTGCTCCATTAATTACCATTTTCCCACCAGCAGGTCTTTCAGTGCTGATCCAGCTGCGGAAGCCCTGATGTTTGGGGACAGTCCTCAGCTCTTTTTGTCCAAGTCAGTTTCTCTGCTGGCAATGACAAGTTTCTCTGCAGCGCTTCCTGAGCTCTTGGTGAACAGGCTGGTGGGGTTAAAGAGGTGCAGATCACCCAGGGACATCCCAGCCCAGCAGTCCCCCTGCAGCCGCTGATCAGACCCCACATACTCACAGTTCTTGAGGAGAGCTGCTGTGATCTGACCATGGGGGGTCACCATTAGATCCCTTTGGGGATGCTGCATGTTCCCAGCCCTGGGTTGTGTATAAAACTCATCAGAAAGTGTCAAAAGAAGGTACAAAACTTTTCAGCTGAAGTGAAGCAGGTCTTGAGCATTCAGCTGTTTTGTCTATGTAAGATGCAATATATGGGGCTGGATTTTAGTGGTCGTTTATTTGAGAAAAGTCACCAATGTTTCTGTTTTCATCAAAATACTCCTTATTGAAAGTTGTATTTAATAACTCTTCTGAACCACTAGAACTACAGAGAACTTTGTATCCACCAAATCTCCTCTCCTACCCACTCTCCCCTCTCCACCCCTGTGGTGTTAATTGTACAGGAAAACTGGAAGGCAACGAACCCGGCGTGAAGGTCCCAGGGAGACACCCAGGTGGGAAGATCTTCTGGTTGTCACTCTCCAGGAGCATCGCTGTCTGCAGCTTTTCCCGTCCTCAGACCTGTTGCTATGGCTGCGGAGACCAGAGCTCTCCTTTAACGATTCATCGCTCTCATCCTTCTCCCCAGGTAATGCCAGGAAGATTTTCTTCTCCTCTCAGCCTGGATCCCGGCTCTCCGCGGCTGGAAACCGCCCGTCGGCACGTCTACAGCAGCAGCACTTTGCACTAGATATTTTCCCTTCTCTGCAGAAACACAGCTTTGTCCTTACCTTGTCTTCTCTCCTCCTCCCATCACCAACGCCGACGTGATGCCATCACCACGTGTCTCCTGAGGCTTGAAGCAAGTTTGAAGCAGAGGAGCAGAGACCCGAGTTTCCTTCGTACCACGCCAGTAACCACCACTGCCTTTCAAGCCAGCTTTGGAAGAACAAGAAAGTTCAAAAAAAACCTGAAGTGTGATTTCTCATTCAGTTTCCCTTTAAAGCAAGGAGTTTTGTAAAGACAAGTAGTTCAAATGACATTATTTCTCTGCTGTTTTATTTGTCATTTAAGAGAAGAAAAGCTCTCCGAGTTGGGCAGAAACCGGTTTTGAGACCCAGCCATACTTTTCTGGAGACAAAAGAAAACAAACACCAAAGGCAAAAGGAAAAATTAGCTCGGTGGAAAACCCAGTCCTCTGCTCCTGGCTGGTTCCCCTCCAAGGGGACAGCGGGTGGCAATGCCAGCCAGCATCTGCCTGCCCAAGATAAGGCTTCCAGCCTCACAACAGGGACGTTGGGCAGAGCCCCCGCCAGCTCAGGGCCTGGCTTTACAGATGCCCACTGCAGTGTGGGAACGGCCCACCCCTCACACAGGAGCTTTCCCTTTTCCTTTTCTGCCCCAGCTTGTAGCCACTCGCCATGCTCTCACTGTTCACCGCCTTCTCCGGAGCTCCTCAGAGCCTGCTGTGAAAGGATTTAGGTCACTAACATGCCAAAAATACCCCCAAAAACCCCACCCAGCAAAATCAGCTTTTTATTCAAAGAGTCCCGTGTTCAGCTTTGGAGCCCTCAGCACAGGAAGGACATGGAGCTGTTGGATGGGGCCAGAGGAGGCCACAAAGATGCTCCAAGGGCTGGAGCCCCTCTGCTGGGAGGGGGGGCTGAGAGAGTTGGGAGGTTCAGCCTGGAGAAGAGAAGGCTCTGGGGAGACCTTTGAGCCCCTTCCAGTCCCAAAGGGGCTCCAGGAGAGATGGGGAGGGACTCTGGATCAGGGAGGGGAGCCCTAGGAGGAGGAGGGGGAAGGGTTTGATACTGAAAGAGGGGAGATGGAGCTGAGATGTGGGGAAGAACATGTTTGGTGGGAGGGTGGTGAGAGCCTGGCCCAGGTTGCCCAGAGAAGCTGTGGCTGCCCCATCCCTGGAGGGGTTCAAGGGCAGGTTGGAGGGGGCTTGGAGCAAGCTGGTGTGGTGGGAGGTGTCCCTGCCCAGGGCAAGGGGTTGGAACAAGGTTGTCTTTAAGGTCCCTTCTAATCCAAACCATTCTGTGGTTCTAAGAAAATACAAATAAAGTACAATCTGAGAAAATTTGGAGGACCCAGAAGAAGAAAAAAGAACAAATGTTTGAAAAATCTAGTGGAAATGGAATTGCAGCAGAGCAAGCTGCAGGCAGATATTGAGGTGGGTCAGCTTGCGGGTCCAGGTGGCTGGAGAGGAGCAGGGCTGGATAGTCATGCCATGCCATGTTCTGGGTGACCCTGGGAGAGGTGTGTGAGGGCACAGCAGGGACAGGAGACCCTGTAAGTAGAGCTGAGGGGAGCAAGGAGCTTTGGAACTTGGCTGAAGGGCAGCCTTTGGCCCTACCCCGGAGCATCAGAGAGCCCAGACCCCAGGCACTGGGAAAGGCCACGTTTCAGGCAGGAGGGACATCCTTTCCTCTGACAGTGCAGTTTAAGTTCCATGAAACCATTAGGCAGGTATTCCTAGGTTATAGAGCAGACAGAAATAGTGAAATGTATTATGGAGGGGCCCATCATTCACCCAATTTATTACGTTACAACGTTCCTCTGATTGATTTATGGTTGCGAAATTGCTCTCTGTCCATATATTATGCCATGTTTAATGTATAGGGTACATCTGTTCAGGTTGGGATGGTAGGCTGGGGAGGGCTTATTTCTGCAACCCTTGTTCCTGTAACTAAGTCCCCCTTTCACCGCTCGGGCTGTATCCAAGGGGCACAGGCTGGGGAGGAGGCCAGCAGGCTGACCTGCCACGCTCTGCAGTCGAGCCTCCCCGTAAAATTGAAAAATTAGTGCTTGCAAAAGGTGGTGAGATTGGAAGAGGTGCCAGACCCCCTGCAAAGAGCTGCTGGAGGAACTCCGGAGCGTCACCTCGCAGCCTTTGCTGGCAGCTCTAGGTTGCTGCTGGGGGATTGCATTAGGGCCTCTAATGTCCTCCTGAAATGTCCTCCTGGGTGCTTGGTCCCATCTGCGATGGACAGAGATCCCCAGCCCAAAAGAGCACCTGGAGCAAAGAGCAGCCTCAAACCCAGAGCTGGATGGGAGCCCCGTGGAGGGATCTACTGCCTGGGCCCAGAGGACCTTCCAAGAGAGAGCGGTGGGTTGCCCAGTCTAAAGGATGCTTTTGCTGCCTCCTGATGGATAGAGACTCGGGGTCAGGCTATGGACTTGCCATGATAGCACCTCTCTTGGTGCTAAGAACATGGATAAGAGACCCTCACGCTCACGCCAGAGCTTCAGTGCTGTCCTCTGGTCCCACCAGGCAGAGCAGTGAGTGCTGGGGGACAGGGCACCCTGCTCCATCACTGGGGCTCTGTTCCTGACCCCATAAGCTGCCTCCCACCAGCCTGTCCCCTCACCCTGGAGGGGTGGGCACCTCCTCTCTGTGCATTGTACAGACACGGTGGATGCGCTGCTGGCTCACGGGGGTCAGGGATGGAAAACTACAAAAAGAGCAAAGCCCCCAGCAGCTTTAGTGGTGGCGGAGGCTCCAGGGATCCTCAGCATCCAAAGCTGAGCACAGGGGCTACGGTTTGCCCAGGTACTGGGCTCAGACTGGGGGATAAAAGTATGAAATCCAATGTCTCGTGACAGGCAGGGGCAGGTGAGAAGGATTTAATGGTCCTGTCTAGGCTTAAATTCTATAAATCTAAGAAATGGTAGCGCACAGCTGCCCTGGGTAGGAGCTGGTAATTTAAAGCTCAGTGGTGTATTGTCAGCTGTAATTCCCAGGGGAGATGTCTGGACCTCGCTGCCGGCCCTTGCTGTGCAGGAGAAGATAACGCAGCTTTTAGCTGGAGCCGACTCAATGCAGCCAGGCCTGTGCTGCAGGAGATGTGGGGACAGGAGAGACAGCCCTGGCTCAGCCCGAGCACAACACATCAAACTGGGTGAAACTTGCCATGAGTTGGAAAGTTCTGGAAGAGCTCCCAAAGATCCAAGTGTTCAGGGTTAGCCCCTGGGCTGCCCTGATGGTGTCACTCTGGGCACTGCCCTGGGGATGTTCTCCTCCACTGGATGTATCCTGCAATCCCAACAGACCAGGCAGAGATGTGCCTACTGCCCTGTCCCATCCTGTGCCGTGCCATGCCATGCCAACCCATCCCATCCATGCCATCCTGTCCCTTGCCATCCCACCCCATCCCATCCAGTGCCATCTGTGTGCCCCCCTACCCTGGTGCACCGACAGGACACGGTGCAGGGACACCCCAAGCACCCAGCCCAGCCCTCACCAGGGCAGAAGCAGCAGCTAGCACCCCGAAATAAAACCTTCCCCCCGAGGCCAGCAATTTGCAGAGCTTTGCCCCGGGGAAGAAATAATGCTGTGGTAAAATCTCGCTTCCTGAAAAACCTCCTGCATGCGGGAAAAGCAGATTTTCTGTCAAAGAAGCATTTAAGTAGGCACTTTTCAACTAGATCTGCTTTTAATCTTGAAAGATGTTAATATTGCTGTTCCTGGTCTGATAATACCTTTCTGTTACATAAAAAAAGAAACCACCTTCAAAACCTTTTACAACCGTCTTATTCTCACTCTTCCTGTCATATAGATAAGTAAAGCTGTTTTTATAAATAATAGTAGGGAGAGATAGATAAGCATCCGAGGACAAAAAAAAAAGGAAGATAGAATTAGGGTGGGGCTTAATTGCTTTTGAGATCCTGTTTTTGGAATAATTTCTATTGCAACGTATAATGGCTTGTGGCAAACCCCTGGAGGTTTATGGATGGCTGCAGGTTCCTTGGGAATTTGCAGGTGAACCCGAGTCCCCACACAGGTGCTGGTGCAGTAACGGAGCTGAGAGAGGAACCCATCTCACATGCAGTGATAAGCTTTACCACCTGGCATTGATTAAATTTTGAAGGTGTTAATTGTGGGGAGGGGGAGTGGGGGTGAGTGTCAGTATCACCTACATGTGGATCCCCAGCAGCCGCTGCAGCCCTGGGAGCTGAGTAAAACTGAGCTGGGAAGAACTAGGAAATATAACAGTCCTGCAGCTGTACCCCAGCGAGGGACCTTAGCTGGAGGCTTTTAATGAAACAGGTATTCTTTCCTGTAAAAAAAATTGCTGTGTTTTGCTATTGAGCTAATTGCTGTTAATGTAAAGTACACGACATTGCCAAATCAGGGCTCTTTGGAAAAGCTTCTTTGGAGTGTTTTTTCACACGTGCTGTTTCATTGCTAACGGGTTTTGGAAAGCTTGGTAGGTAGTTATGGAACATATGTGCCTTCCCTTTCCTCGTCCCTCCCGTGAATTTAATTCTCAGGCTGTAGATGTATTTTTTCTTCTTTTGTTGGTGTATTACAGCGCATCTCTCTCCTGGAGAGAATTAGCTGGGAACGTGACGTTAAGTGGCAGGAGATTTCAGATTGGTATTTGTTCATCTATTTTTGTGCCTGTCTTCCCTGCTTGTTTCTCACCCTTTGCCTACTTGAGTTTTATTATTTGGTTTTGACCCCAAGGAACTCTAAAATCTAAGAAAATAAGGCTGAGTTCTTGAAGATCATCTGGTCAATTGGCCCTACAAAAGATCTGATAAACTGTGGCTTAGTCTCTGGCAAGTGCTTTTCTTACTTGTTCCTGGGGGGAAAAAAAAGGGAACTTCTGTAAGCTTTCAAGAGATCTGTTTTAGTACTTTAGTCTGCTGCTTCTTACGCTGATTTTCATGGTATTTAACCCAGGTTTACCTTGCAGTAAACAGTATTTTCTGTTGTTGTGTTGGGTTTTTTTCCCCCTAATTTATGGCTGAACCCAGGGAACAGTCTTTTTTCACAGAACCACTGATGTGGGCAGCAGCTCACAACCAGGCTGCCCGGGTCCATGTCCAGTTGAGTTTGAGTATCTCCGGTGATGGAGACTCCAAACCCTCGCTGGGCAACCTGTGCTTTGGTTTTCTTCCCACAGGTTACCGTGTATGTAAAGATCGTCACTGGTTCCCTCCGTTCTCCCTCCCTCCCATCTCCCCACGCTTCATTTGGCCTTTCGTTGTAGGACAAGGTTTTTGTGCACTTGGTCATCTGTGGTTCTCATGTGGGCCAAGTCTTCTTGGGAAATGTGGTGTTGAAAAAACAATGATGTGTGGTTTAGGGTTTTCTGCTGTTGTGTGTCCCGTTGCTGTTTGCCTCCTGGCTAACAAGGCGATGCTGTTGACTCGGTTTGTAGTTGCACGTAACCCCAAGACCTTTCCATGTAAACCTCTCCAGCAGGGTTCTTGGACTTCATCCTAATTTTTATTTAAGCTCTCTAATGTGGTAGAACTACTTTGAAGACTAATCTTGTTTTTCAGCACACCAGCGTCCCTTTCCAGTTAAGAATCACCTGCAAAGGGGATAAACAGATTTTGTCTCTAACCTGGTAGCGTTGAGTAGCCCCAGGCTGTGGTGACCCCCGTGGGACCCCACCAGCTCCATCTTCCCATTTCTGATGCTGAGCTTCTCTGATTTCCTTTCTGAGTGATGGTAATTCACCCAGCTTTTATGTAGTTTATCAGAAGTATGTATCTTAGCCTTTTCTTACCACGGGAGAGAGTGTTAACAGGCTCATTAAACTCAGTTCTGTGAGATCTGTGGTTCCCTACCATCTCCAGCCAGTTCCCCCTTTCCTGAAGGCACGGCACCCGTGGTCAGGGAAAGGGGGATGGTGGGGATACCATGAATCATTCCAGACAAAAATAATGCTTGTTACTGATCTCCTTGGGACCTTCTGGGGATTTGCAAATACGTGGTTTGATTATTTGTTCCCGAGAACTGAAACTACAAGGAGTGTTACACGGGAAGTGGAAGATAAGCAACGGTTTGCCCTTTTTAAGTCTTTCAGTCTCAGAGATAGCAGCAGGCAGTTCTGAAATTACTCCAGTTCTCTAAGAACTTCAGGAAAATTTCAGTAGGCTCAGCTTATCTCAAAGCATTCTACTTTCCTACCTTGTTCTTTTCTGTTGCAGCCTGAGCCATTACCCTTGTGTCAGTGATGCTAATCCCATCGTGTGGCTGATTGCAATGGTCCTTTTACTGAAGAGTGAAGCAAAACAGTAAAAAAAAAGATTGTTAAACAGTGTGGCTTTTCAGTATTCCTTGCCATAAGCTTTTCTCCCTGTTTATTCATCAACTTTCTGGCCCCTCTCTTGCTGCTATGGGTCCCTTCAGAGAGTGCTTCCTTAGCACCCCACGTGCCCCTGGTTGGATTTCCCTCAAGTCCCTTGGCTCTCCTGATTTTTCTCCCCGTATGCTCATGCTACCTTTTATCCCAGTGCTTGCCTTTAGTACCAGTTGAACTGTTTTCTGCTTTCTCTGTGCTTCCACCTGTGAATTGCTGGTGATTTGGGCAGGTGGTGCCCTGTCCTTCCCCTGCACTGGAGGAGTTTGTGTTCATGCCATCAGGATCACTCCTTTAAGGAAAATGCCATCTCTTAATTACATTTTTCTCTGGCTCTCTGAGATCCCTTGCATGCATCCTGAAGTTGTTGTCTTCATCATTTTTCAGCAGGCTGCCTTTTTATCTTCTTTTTCATGCCTTTTTTTCCCCCCTGAGGAGGGAGGGACAGCAGTCACCTCCAGCAGATCTTCATCTCTGCTTGTCTTCAGGTGACCCAGCCCCTCCCCGGCGCTAAGATACAGGCCTTTTGCATCAAAAAAACAGATTTGCGCCTCCTTTTGAGGTCAGGTAGAGCTGGCATGAGCGTGATGTTTTCCTTAGCAGGGTGGTGTGGAGCATTAGTGTTAATGGAAGGGCTCCAGCATCCTGCAACAGCAGCGGTGGGTGCCCTCCCGCGGTACCCACTCAGCAGCACTGCTACCGCCTCTGAAATGCAGGCTGGGGAGCACAAGCTGGTGGTTTCCCCGGGAAATATCCTCAAACAGAAATATTTTCCTTGTTTAGTAGCTTATTGCAACCTGCAGTTAGTAAAGAGCAGCTGAAAAGACCCTCCACCACCTCCCAGGTCAAGGGGGTGGTGGTGCCCTGCCTGGCACCCCCAGGGGAAAACCCACCTCCAGCATCAGAAGTGACTCAGTTTACCTCTCCAGGTAGTTCCAGCCCACGTTTCGAGCATCTCTAAAGGGACAAACATCGCACAGTGTAGAGTAATTTAGCAGTAAATAGGAGGAGGATGCACTTACCCCACACCAGCTGTTGTGGGGCTGCTGCCCCAAAATGTTCTAAATGCCTCGTTGCTTAATCATAGAATGGTTATTAAGGACCTACACACACACCCCCCTCCCAAGCTCAGAGCCTCCCCTGCCTGCTCCAGACCCACATGCTTTCATTAACACTCGATATTAATGATCCAGGATCCTTAATCCAAGGGGTTACAGGGTTTAGTTTAATTATTCCTGCTTGCAATCTTATCTGTATTAAGAAAAAAACTTAATTACTTCACTAATAGCTTAGCCTCTTTCACGGGGTTTCCATTAACCGCTCTGAAGCCGGCTGCCTCGCACCGAACATCGAACCACCAAAGGGACTGGGGGTGGGAGGTAGGGGGCTTTGGGGTTTATTAAAGAAAAAGAAGCCAGCTACCAAAAAAAAACCCAACAACAACAAAAAACAAACAAAACAAAAAAAAACCAAAACAACCAAACCCCAACACTAAACTACATTTCCTACTGCAGGTTTCAGAAAATAGTCATTAGGAAAAAAAAAAATATATTTGCACCTCAGAGTAAAATAACAGCAAATGCCCCTGTTTGTAAATAGCACACGTTGTACCTGGTGTGATTTAGTGCAATTTGCCCAACTGGAAAACAAACGAACAGGTACCTCTCCAGTCTCCAGCATTATCCAGCCAGCGGAGAAGTGTTAACATTTATTACTTGATAGTAAACATCATTAGCATGACCTTTTGGAGACATTTTAAAGGAGAAAAAAATTATATATATAATGCAGAGTCTGCAAGTCCTTTCTCCCAGAAATATCCCAGCTCCAGCTCTCTTTGCAGCACCCCTGTCTGGCAGGGAGTCAAACCCTCCCTTCAGCTGCCAAAGGCAGAAGGAATTGCTCTGTGCCCTGGTCACCCTGTTCCTGGGTGTCCTTACTGGTGCTCCAGAGGGTGCCATGACTCGGGCAGGGGGACCTGGAAAACAGTCTTTACAAATTCCTGTTGATTTATAATTTTTTCCTCATTTCCTATGACTGTTACCCATCAGTGAGGAGCAGGAGGGGGTGACAGAAGCCCTTAGGGATGTCAATGCACACTCTGCTTAATTTCCTCTCTAGCATCGCGTGTGCAATCTGTGATGTGAGGCAGGGAAGGAGGGTGAAATGCTGAAGGAAAGGGTGTAGTTGGTGAAAGCATGCTTTCAAGGTAGGAGAAAGCACAGTCCTGCTCTGCACGGGCTCTTCATCAGAGCATGACAAGGCTTTTCATGGCATTGCCTGGGCATTTCGGAGCCACTCCACGTGCTGCAAGGAGGCTGATCCTAATATCCCAAAGGTGATGAAGCTGCATGGGCTGGAGCTCACATCTTCAGAGCTGAAGATGCCTTTCCCAGGCACTGCCCCGCACCCACAGCTGGCTGCATGATGCCTAGAAGGACCAGGGGGTGTCCCCAGCCCCTTCCCTTCTGCAGCAGTGGTGGGAGAGGTTTATCAGCACACAGAAATAAGCCTTATGCCTCCAGCTTCTCCCTCGTTGCTGTCCTTGGGGATTCCCTGATGTATGCTGGAGGAGACTAGGGGGAGAGTATAAAACAGGACTTAAACCTGTTCCCCCACATCCTCAGCAAGGTTAGAACTCCACCTTTTTTGATTAAAATAAGTGTTTCTGGGGCATGAAGCCGTGAGTGCTCAGCTGGGCATGGCTGGGAGCAGTGGGAGAGGGTGGAGGTGAAGTCATGATCCGATAAGAACGGGCTCATTGCAAACTTCCCAGCCTCTCTGTTTGTCATCAGCGGTTTCTTTGCTTGAAATGAAGTGGGGTTTAACAACGCAAAAGTAAAATTGTGACTGCCAGTAGATGCCTGCAGATCCCAGCTTGTCATGAGCCCAATTAGTGGAGAGGGTTGAAAGTTGCTTTATTAGCTGAACTGAGCACCGCTGGCTGTTCAGGTTGTGTTTGCTGGGGGAAAAACAAAATGCATGTGTGTGTATAATATTTTTGTGTGTGTGTGGATAGAAATGAGCATCAGAAGCACAGCGGGTATGAGCCTTCTTCAGAAGAGATCTGCTAACGCCAGCTCCTGGCCTTCTTTCTCCTTGGGAGGAAGGCGATGGGATTGTTTATCTTTCCTGTAGGATGCTGGGCCAAGGCTGCCTCCTCCCCTATGAAAAAAGCAGCCCCTGGCAGTGGTTTTCCAGCCCCACATTGTATTTTTTCCCATCCCGTTGCTGTGGAGTGTGGGGCTGGGAAGCAGGTGGCCAAGCCATGGCTGCTGGGCAGGCTCTGCCTTTTGGTCCTCTTGGTTCCTCTTGGTGGAAAGGCACCCGGGACTTCAATTGCTGGCAAGAATGGATGCGAAGAAGCACGTGAAAGAGATTTATTTTTTCCCAAACGGAGCAAGGCTGGAGATCAGAAGGATGAAAACCCAGTGGCACTTGATGCAGAGAGAGAATGAAGGAAAAGTAAATTGCAAGTCGGAAAAAAGGGAGCAGGAGAGAAAGAAAAAACCTTCAGAGATCCTCTGTAGAGCTCCTGGCAATTCTGAGTTTCTTCCTATAACCCGGGAGCCCTTCGAGGGGGCTGTGCTCTCTGAAGGCATCTTTATTAGGCTGATCTATTTTTATATGTTCAGACCTTTGACTTCCCATTTTCATTTCACCTCTAAAAGGTGAAACTCATGATCTAGGAGCTCTTAAACAGAAATAGCCTGGCACAAACCCCACTGCAGCCACGGCATGCCTGCCTGGTGAAGGAGGAGGTGCTGTGGCTGGGACACCAGGGTGCAGAAGAGCTGGTGCAACCAGTCAAGGGCAGGAGCTGGGAGCTGGTGGGGTTGGATGGCCCTTTCCAGCAGCTTGCAGTATCTCAGCAGTGGATGTCAACCTGCTGTTGGGGTCCCGGCACCCCCAGGGAGGGGTCCTAGCACCCCCCAGTCCCTGCAGCTTGTCCCGGTTCCCGGCTGAGCATCCCAGTGCTGCCACAGCCCCGGCCCTGCTGCTTGTCAGCTCCTTCAAAGCGAACCGTGTCTTTGCAAATCGAGCCACAAATAAGCATTTAAATTACCCTTGTAGTATTTTTTTCCGCACATCAAAAGCGCCATCAAAAGAGCAACCGGTTGCATCCAAAGGGAGAAACCGAGCTGCGGTTGTTTGGGTCCCTCCAGCTTTCTCTTCGTGGGCAGCTCTCCTGAAAAGCCTCTTGCGCGCGTGATGGATCTCAGTGGGGCTGTTAATCACTGTCAACAGCTCGTATCATGCAAAAACACAGTGCTCTTGGACGCACCGTGTAATTCCGGGCTGCATGTATTGCCCCCCTGCTGCTCATGCCTATATTTATAACAGCACTCATTTTTGTTAGATTCAAAGGGCTTTTTGATCATATTTTTGCTTTAGCTGCGTGACACAGTCAAATCGCAGTAGAAAAAATCTGTTGCAGTGTTCAGTGATTGTCTCCTGCGAAACAGCCCAGTTATCTCACAGGGGCACATTTTAACATATATGGAATTGGGCATTTCTCACAGCCCTGCAAAGACTTGGTTTTGGCAGCTGGGCTCTGTTAAATACCTTTGCTCCAGTAGTAAAGACTTGCAGTAAAATCTTTTAAAAGTGTGTTTTCCCGATAGCTAATAGATTGTCGGATCCTATATCCCGATGGGTACAACAATGTATGGGATGATTTGTGTTTTTTCTCTATGTGAGGGTAAACACTGACATGAGACCATGGTATTCTGTTTATTCTTATAGGGAAATAAAGAAGTGAAAGGGCAGTGGTTTATTAGATAAAAGCTAATACAGCTGGGCCCATGTTTGAGTAACTTTGTACAAATTCCTCAGAACAACTTGGTTAAATTGATATGTGTTTTGGGTGAAACCTAAACAGGATGTAGGGGCCTGGTTAGGATGAGTGTGATTCTTATGGATAAATAAGCACTGATTTGGTAAAATCGCAAGACAAAGCAAGATTTTAGTGGTGAAAGGCATGAAGGAAGATAGTTTTGATGGAAGGGCAAGTGGAGAAACACATGGCCAGCCACAGTCATGGGTTTTATTAGTGCACAGGGCGCTTTTACAGAATCACACAGAATTACAGAATGCTATGGGGTTGGAAGGGACCTCTGGAGATCATCTCCTCCAACCCCCTGCCAGAGCAGGCCCACCCAGAGCAGGTTGCTCACGAACGTGTCCAGGTGGGTTTGAATGTCTCCAGAGAAGGAGACTCCACCACCTCTCTGGGCAGCCTCTGCCAGGGCTCTGCCACCCTCTCAGCAAAGAAGTTCCTCCTCATGTTGAGATGGAGCTTATTATGTTCCAGTTTGTGCCTGTTACTTCTTGTCCAGTCTCTGGGCACCACTGAAAAGGCTGGCCCCATCCTCATATATTACAATCAAATGTGAGCAGCTGAAGACCCAGAAACAGGACGGATGTGTGTGTGAAGGAAGAAGCTGCTGAGGACTCTGCTCAGCTCTGCCTTTAACAGATCAGGAAGATCCTTAATCTTCCTGAAGGATCTGCAGCTCTTGGTAACATGTGCTACCCAAAGGCTGGGCACTGTGAGACCCCAACACAGGGAAATCAGAGAGAAATCCCCTGGATTCCCCCCAGGGAGAGCATCTCCATCCTTAAGTGCTGCCCATGACAGACCCGGACCAATTCCTCTGCCTTTCCCTGCTGTTATAGGATAATAATTTAACCTGCCCTCCCTCCAGAAAACCTTCTTTCTGCATGTTTCATACAAAGAATATCTCTCTCTTGAGGCCAAAACTGAGTATTACAGAATTACCTATTTTTTTTGAGTAAGGCAAAACCGGACTGGTGTGTAGAGGAACGGATGGGCTCTGACTGAGATCCCTCAGGCTTTGGAGCAAAAGCTTATGAGAAGAAAATATCAACGTGCCTCTGCTAAATCAGGAGTGGGAGGGCTTGTGCCCAACACATCTCAGAGGAGTCTGACAAAATTAAACGTATATAAGCCTTGATGTTGCAAATGTCTTACTGAAATCAATTCCTTAGGAAATGGAAGGCGGAGTATTAGGTTTGAAAAGCAAAGTGGGGGATAGCAGAGGCAAAGTCTCTTATCCATCAGGAATTTTCCATGGAGAAATGGCTAGCTTGCATCTTGCATTTCATTTCAGATTGCATTTTATGATTGGAGTGAACAACTGTACATTAGCTGTTTGTTTCAGTACCTAGAATAATCACCTTCTACCTTCAGGATTCTGCCAACTGTGCTGGTTTGGGTTTGCCTCTGTTTTCCATTTTGCCATGAAGTGCCCAGTTGGTGTTTGGGACAGGGAAACGTGGAGCTCCAGAGAAAAGGTGAAATTGGGAATGCATATTCCTAGCTGTGTTTTAGGGAGCCCCGATTACCTTCTCAGATGCAGAGCTGAGGCTGATGAAAATTAACAGAGGGATTCAAACGTCTTCCATAGTGGCCAGATATGCCTGGAGAAGGAGAGATTCATCTGGGGGGATTCATTCTGATTTGGGGGGTTAATTCTGCTTCATTCTGGGACAGGAGAGAAAGCAATAGGTGCGGTGTCAGGGTATAGCTGTACACTGCAGCAGACTTATTTCTTTGAAGTATTTTGAATTTTGTAGCTCGATGAAATTTGCCTGATAAAAAAAGTAGGGTCTGGCTCTTGGTAGCATTGAGGATAAAGGCAAATAACTGCATTGCTTTCTTTCATCTTTACGTCTTCTGCAAAAGTAATGTGCATCTACTGGTGATGTTAATATTCATATTTCTGTGCTTTCCCCTGATGTTTCACTAAGTATAAGCCTTTGGCAAAAGATATAGTTAGAATAACTAAAAAGAATAAAAAAACCCATCTGTCTGAATTCCTCTTCTACATTCCTCGTTCGGGTTTGGTAATTAGACCCTGAAATCTTTTGTATTTCACATTTACAGTTGACCTTCTCCTTGGGTTTTTATCCCCTCCCAAGTCATCTCTCTGTATCCCAAATGGCAGCCACTGTCCTTCAGGTTGATAAATCTGTCAGAGCCCATCAGCAGCCTGCTGCAGAGACCTCCTGGCACTGCAGGACCTTCCGTCCTGCTCCCCAGCAAGGACTGGGAGCTGTCTGTATGGGCAGTGGGTATAAAACTTCCTCGGTCTTCTGTGAGAGCCTCGCTGAACGCTGTGGCTCGGCTGGCTCCCAGGGTGGTGGTGCCTCCAGAGCATCACCCTTCCCCTTGCCTGGGCTTGAACCTTTGGTGGCTTGGTGCCACCTCCCTCAGGTGGGGCTGCAGGATGATGGAAGGTCTCCAGACCCTGTAACCACTTCCAGCTTCCCTATTATGAGATTCACCTCTCATCTTCCCTGGAGTCCAACCCCCTTTCCCTTTCATGCGTTGTATTTCTTTCTCTGCTGCTGGAAATGCCTCCTTTTTGGCCACTGTCTGCAAATGCTCGATGTAAGACTAAAGAGAAGGTGCAGGGTCCTCTCACCAGCATCTGAAAAGCTCTCTACATCCTCTCTGGTTCTGGGACACATGGTTGTACGAGAATTGTGCTTCAATCTCAGCCATGTGTATGACAACAACGATACCCAGAGGCTCGGAACAGTAGGAGTCATGCCCTTCGGAGTGACATTAATACCTCAAGCTATTAGAAGTTGATAGATTTTCTTTCTAGAAAAAAATCTTGCTTATCCTGCCCTACATTTGGCTTTTTCTGCTTTAAGGGTGCCTCTCACTGATCATTCCTACCCGTCCTGTGGATAATTAGTTTGCTTTTCTCCCTGCATGTCAGACTGAAGAATTCCGAGATTTCAGAAGAAATCCTTGTTATTTGATCCAGTGCTTTTGACTGTGGACTTTCAAGTAGAATATCACCTCTCCCTGCTTTTTTCATTCAGGTAGTTCATGTCTGCCGTGCTAGCACATCCTTTTGCTCTTTTAAAAATCAAGCTAATGGTTTTGCACATAATTTTTCTTAATTTTTTTTTCTCCTTTTGAATGCTTCCAGGTATGTCCTGATGTACTAAGGCTAGATACATACATAAATGATGACTGTAAGAGTCAGCAACGCTCTCAAGTTTTTGGGGTTGTTTTTTAACTTCCCTTTCTAAAACCAAGTGGAAAACATACACCTTATTACAGTATTTTCCTTTGATTAGTTCCCAGGAATGACTGTCACGAGCAGTCAGCCGGCAGGAACGCGAATCTTTCCAGCCATCAAAACAAAGCAGTGGTTGCTATGAGCCCAGGACAATTTAAATATAATTCAGTAAGGGCACCTAAACCCCCAGCTGCCAGGCGGCCTGATGCCGGGCTGGCGGGGACTAACGAGCTCTGATTGCAGCCAGCCCTGCCTGGACCGCGCTGACCTTTCCCGGCGCCTCGCTCCGCGCCGAGGGATGGAGCCTCCTGCTTCCCTTCCCGGCTCCGCTCCCGCTGCTTCGTTAGGCAGGAGCTGATGGGGAGACGGGTTCATAAAAGCCCAGATCTCAGTCTGTCGCTGCGCAGCCGCGTGGAAAAGCAGGAATCAATCCGCCGGCCCTTCAGATAATCCCTCGCCACAGGTTGCCCGCGTCCTTGGGCCCCAGGGGGAGCGTGTGTTCTCTGGATAAGGGTGGCAAGCAAATCTCCAGGGTGGGCATCTGATTTGCTTCATAGAATCATCTGGGCCGGAAGGGACCTCCAAGGGCCATCTAGTCCGGCCCCCCTGCAGTCACAGGGACAGCCCCAACTAGACCAGGTTGCCCAGGGCCTCCTCGAGCCTCCCCTTGAATGTCTCCAGGGAAGGGGCCTCAACCACCT
>JAOQGL010000040.1:637248-650536 GCA_027564165.1 Gallinago nigripennis | reverse complement strand
AGAAGCTGTGGCTGCCCCATCCCTGGAGGGGTTCAAGGGCAGGTTGGAGGGGGCTTGGAGCAACCTGGTCTGGTGGAAGGTGTCCCTGCCCAGGGCAAGGGTTTGGAACGAGGTGATCTTTAAGGTCCCTTCCAAACCAAACCATTCCACAACTCTATGATATATGGCTTAGCAAGTCCCCTCCAGCTGCTGCCCGGGGGGCTTTTGGTGCTCAGATGCTGGGATGGATGGTGGGGACCACAGGGACAGGTTTAGCCACCTCATGGCATGGCCTCTTCCTATTTCCCCACCGCAGGACATGGCACACAGTCCTCTTTGCTTGATTTCACGTTGGGCACAGCCTGTGGCTTCATCTGTCCCAAAACCCTACCCACGTGTTTGTCCCCTGGCCACCATCCCGAGCTGCCCTGTGAAACTCAGCCATGCCCCATCCCTGCAGGCTGCCTGCAGAACCCTTCTCTGGGTGGGAAAAGGAAACTTCAGGGCTTTTTTTTTTTTCTTTTTTTTCTTTTTTTTTTCCCTTCAATAAATAATTCCGTGCTTCATGCATAATTTCACACAATCCAATGTGTAATATGTTAAGGTGCCAGACAACTCAGGCGATTTCTCCGTGAATCTTCATTTGCAGTTCTCCCCCATTCCTGCTTTTTTCCTGGGGCAGGTCATGGAGGTCTGTGTATGAAGAAGCCCCTGGCAGAGCTGGGGACCGTGGGGTGTGTTGCCACGGGTTTTGCCACCAGCAGAGGTGGGAATGGGACAAGTCCAGCCAACCCTGTGGCTGGCAGGAGCAGCACAGGTAGATATTGCCCCCCAGCCTTCCCCCAAGAACCCATCTCACCCACAGCTCCCAGTCTGAGCCTTTCCCCATGGATTTAGCATATTTGGGTACAATGGCTATTCCGGCAGCCGTTTGCCTGACTCTTACAGGTTCTTCTGGTGTACCAAACCCGCTGGGTGTTGTTCTGCCAGTGGCAGAAAGCCTGTTGCTAAGTCAGTCCATTTGCATCAGAATATTAAATACCGCCAGAGCTCGACACACTGCACTTAAAGGCAATTTTCTGCTGCTTTGAATGAAAAGCCCAGGGTGTGTAAATGAATGTGTCTGCCTGTCCACACCGCTGGAAGGGGGCAGGAGAATGGGACTGCATTTGTAAGGTTGGGGATATTGGATATCGTGGATCCTCTGCATTTTATTAGATTTCTGCAGTGCAGATGTTGGTCAGATGATCTTTCAGAGTGATTTGCAAAGGCAGGTGGGCAGCTCGGGTTAAGACTCAGCAGTTTTGGTGCTGGATTCTGATTTGTTACATGACTCTGGGCAAATAATTTCATTTCTCTCTGCATGTACCTTCCACCTACAAAGAAGGGGTGAGATCTTTAAATAGTGATGGTGACTTCTCCCACAAGAAAATGGGACTGTTATGAGGCTGAATAAAGATGAAAAGCCCCATGCTACAGTATTAAGAGATGTACTGTATGGAAACCCTGTAAATATTGAAATGCAGTATATATTGGCACAGGCATAAACAAATCAATGTTCATACTGTGCAGGCACAGTGTCATCCTGTGGGATTGGCTTTCGCAGGTTTTGTCACACTGAAGATAAGATCTCATGAAGAGGTAAGACAAGGGAACATGTGGCCAAGGCTCTGGAGGATCCCTGGGTTTCAGGATGACCTTGGGCTCCTTCCAGCCCATGGAAAGTGTTGGCAGAAACCATTGCCTGTAGGGGAGGCTCCAGGTCCTGAGCCCTGAGCCCGATACTTGAGGACAATTTTGAATCCTCTGCTTATTGGTCAGCCCATCAGGGAGTGCTGGCTGTGCACGGCTTCCTCCCGCCCTGGCATCCCTCCTCATCGGCACCAGCCTGACTGCTTGCTGAAAAACACCCCCAAATTACAGTCAGGGACTGCTGGCACTGCCAGCATCTCTGAATGGTACATGTGTTATATATCATAGAGTTGTGGAATGGTTTGGGTTGGAAGGGACCTTAAAGCCCACCCAGTCCCACCACCCTGCCCTGGGCAGGGACACCTCCCACCACACCAGGTTGCTCAAAACCCCATCCAACCTGCCCTTGAACCCCTCCAGTGTGTATGTGTGTGTACTATATGTGTGTGTACTATATGTGTGTGTAAGCTGTATGTGTGCGTACTATATGTGTCTGTATATGCAGACACGAGGACACACTTGCCCTTTTCATCCTGAGCTCTTCCAGCCCTGGGTGAAGAGCTCCACTTCCTCTCCTACACACCAAATTTTGATGATGATGATTTGTTTCTTCTGTGACTACAGCGATGGAATTATTGAAGAGGAGAAGAAACATCTCCCATACACCATGAGCAGCAACAGGCCAATCACCACCAAAACAAGTCAGACTAAAACAGGGTCTGAAAGGTGGGTTTTTCCACTCTAAAAGCTGTTCACGGTCGGTGGAAAACAGAACCCCTGGAGGAGGGAGAAGAAGGGAACCCGGGAAGAAGGGCCAGCAAACCCGTGGGAGGCAGAAGGTCAGCAGCACCCCCAGCATCGGCGGCTTCACCCCAAAGGACCACCAAAGCCCTGCCTGGGACAGTGAGGTGTGTGGGGTTCCTTCTCGTTCTTTGGCAGCAAAGTAGGGTGGCAGTTTTTTGGGTTTCTTTCCTGGTTTGTTACAGAAAAAGATTAAACGTCCCAGTAATCAGAGAATATAGTGGAAGCCATTGTAAGCTGAAAAATAAGAAAGGAAGGGAAAAGAGAACAAGAGATATGATGTGAATAATAACTGAAAAGAACACAAATAGCTAAGTAGGCAGCAAAATGGGAGATAATTGTATTTTAAATAAGGATGGTAAGAAAAGTTCATGCGATTGGCATAAAGGTTTGTGTTAGACTGTTATGCTTTTTTTCAGCCTCCCCAAAAAAGGCATAAATGTTCCACTAAGGGAAGCTCTGGGACAGAGTTTCCATAGACCTTCTAAGTTTGTGTGGACCGTGACCTGTTGCAGCCCAGGAGTAGGTACTGAAACCCTTTCCCCTAATTTTTTTATTTGTAGTCAGGGCTATTACTTGTATTTGTAAAACATTATCAGCCCTATAAGTGTTTTTTGAAAGGAAATGTTATCATGCTTGTGGATTTGATGTGTTCTACAGACTTAGAACAAAGAAAAGGTAGTGTCTGAGAGACCAGAGAGAGAGATATCATAAGGCATGCTCGGTGTCTTAATGACCTTAACGATTTAACAGATAACACAATGAGGGTATCCTCCAGATGAGTTTCAGATCTTCAAACCACTAGCTGTAAATTAAGGTATTGCGTGGAGAAAACTCAGAGCAAAAATGTACATGTGGAGTGATCCCCCGTGCTCTCCTTCAGCAATCAGCTGTCAGCAGCCTGGTGGAAATGCTCTGAAATAAGAAAATTATATCAGCAGAAATAAATGGGAACGAAAATACCTCGGGGCACTAGGAAATTCAAACTGTGAAAGAGAAATGTGTAAGCTTTCCCCGGCGCCGCGGGGCGCTCCCCCGGTGACAGCCCCCCTGCCATGGGAGGTGGAGGTGCAGCAGAAGGCACGGTGGTGGGCAGGGTGATGGGCACGGGGGGATGCCCTCGCTGGGATGTGAGGACAGATACTGGGCAGAGCCAGCGCCTGGTCCACCTTGAACATGGACCTCAGCAGATATGTTGCCTCTGGTGGGCGTCCATCCCGCTCAGCCGGAGGAGCAGGATGAAACCCCTGATGCTGACACGGGGTGCTGTGTGTGTCTGCGTGCCCGGCTGTGTATAGGTGGATATATAGTGTATATCCCCAAAGCTGCCCATCAGGAGTACCTGCTACTGGAAGGACCTAGGGGATGGAGGTGAACTAGGAGGGATCAGAGGCCACCATGAAGAAATTCTTCACAGAAAGAGCGGTCAGACACTGGAATAGGCTGCCCAGGGATGTGGTTGAGTCATCATCCTTGGATGAGTTTAAGAGTCATTTAGATGTGGTGTTGGGGGATATGGTGTAGGGAAGAACTTTGTAGAGTAGGGTAGATGGTTGGACTTGATGATCCCAAGGGTCTTTTCCAACCAAAATGATTCTATGATTCTATGAAGGTCCAGACCACAGTGAGGGAGGAACTTCCCAGGCTCCTGAGTGTGTTTCAGCCCACCCAGCACTGCAGTCCGGGCACAAACCGTGTTTCCAGCCTCTCTGGGAGCCAGAACTGGAGCAGAATTGTGGGTCCACCCTGAGACACAGGTCCTCCCCCCTTGCAGTGCACTCCTGGCAGGGCTGGCTGGAAGGTCGGGTTAATCAGTGGCATCAGGACACAGGAAAAGTGTGTGCTTAATCCCCACAAAACCACCAAGCGAAACTGGAGTATGCAGTTTGGATATACGAGGTTCAGATCTGCTAATACAAATTGAAATGACAATAGCTAGCAATAATGTGGCAGCAAGATTTGCAGATTTTTAATTTCACTGCAGATTAGAGGGAACTGGGACTTTGTATGTTTGAAAAATGACACACTTCATAAATATTTAGTGTGTCAGATTGGCGACTGCAGATGTGTCATAATAAAATCGGAAGAAAATTGGTCTTCCTCCAGCCATTAATAACTTCCAAGCAAACCCATCACAGTAATGGAAACTGATCAGTGCCAAGCCACCGAACGCAAAACAGCAGCCAGAGACCTGGTCCTGTTTGTCAAACCCGGCCCAGGCACTAAGGACAAGGCAGGCTCCTCGGGGACCTGCTCGGGAGGAGCTGCACCCCCTCTCTGGGGCTGGGGGGGACCAACGGGGCTCTTCATGTCACCATGTTCCCCCCCCGGCTCATGGATCTGCAGGAGGAAGGGTATTGTGCTGCTGGGGGTGCAGGGGTGATGAGGGATGCAGGGGTGATGAGGGATGCAGGGATGTTGGGGGCAGAAGGGATGCTGTGGGATGCAGGGATGCTATGGGATGCGGGGATGCTGGAGGGGGAAAGGATGCAGCAGGGATGCTGCGGGGTGTTACACACCACAAAGGAGAGGCTGAAGGGCAGGTGGGTGCTGCTTTGCCTTCGCAGCCGGAGGAGGAGGAGGAGGATGAGGCTGCTCCCAGGGGTGAGGGCAGGCAGAGCTGCTCTGAGCACCCAGCTGGCGGGTGACAATGGTTTCATCTCATATTTGGAATCAAATCTTTTGAATGCTGTGTTCCATGGGGAAGACAAGCAAGCAAACAGAAGTGCTTTCTCCCAGGTTGCTGGTAGGGCACTTTTGCATAGAAAGAAATGCCTTTTTATACTCATCTCTAGATTTAGTAGCAGCCACCCAGTAACCATGTTAACACGCGTGTGCTCCTAATGCATAATCATTTGTAGACATTTAATTTTTGAAACTATTTTAGATAAATTGCTGTTTGTCTGGTGTACCCCTCACCTAAAATTTCTCGTCCTCTTTCTGAAATGTGGTAGGGTATGTGAAGCTTCAGGCATGTGCTTTGTCTTCCTTCCATTTCTTTCGTGAAACCTTTGGTGGGATCTACCCTCTCATCTTGTGCAAAGCCTCATGTTGCCAATGGTGGAAGGTGCCCTTGGGGTACAGCATGGCTTTGCTTCAAACCTCACTGAAGTTAACAGGGGCATTTGCCTTGGCTGCTCGGTGTCTCAAATGAGGACAGACCCGTCTCTGAAAGCCCTCTAAAGTCTCATTTCAAAGTCTAATCCCACACGGGAAGTCTTCAGGAGCCCAAATCCCAAGTGGCAAAGGTGTTACCTCTATAACCCGCTTGCAGCCATGGTGCTTTCTATTCTCCCAAGCGTGGATGCTCTCTGGGTGCCGGGGACGGGGGGTGAGTGGCTGCCAGCTCCAGCGCTCGGCAGGGAAGCCCTCAGCCTTATACTCAAAATTGGGAGACTTTTTTAGAAAAAGAGACTTTTTGGATGCTTGATTGCAATCATGGCTGCATATCCGTTCCATCAGATTCAGGGACAGAGGAACATAATTTAATATTTCTGTAGGTGGTTTGGTTTATAGATCTTTCCTTAAAAATTTGGCAATGAACATAATTTCCTGTAGCTTTGTCAGTTAAACGGAGACGGCTCATCATCAGGGCTTGGTCTGGGCTGGGGCAAGAAGCCTCGGGATGACCGAGGGGCTCGTCAGAAGAGGAGGTGCTGGCAGGACAGTCCCCAAACCTTCTGGCTGCTGTAACCAGTCCGTGAGGGTCAGAGGGAAGGACACCTGATTTCAATCAGCACAGCAGCTGTAGGGACGTGAACCGCGGGCATTCCCCACGCTTCTCCTGACCCTCCCACCTCAAGACAGCTTTTTTGGGGAAGGCAGTTAGAAATCTGCAACCAACGACTGGGAATGAAGATTAACTGGAGTGTTTTTTTGGAGCGCAGCCTCCCACAGCCCGTTTATTGTTGACTGTGGGGCTTCCAAATGGCGGTGGACGGGAATTTAGCGCAACACGATGGCGTGGACAGATGCAAACCATCCATTTGGCGGCTGGAAGCCGAGCAGCTGGAAGGAAGGGTGTTTTGCTGCAGAGCTGGAAAGGCTGGCAGCAGCTCAGGCTCTCGAAGCTCACCACTGGTGGATGCTTTATAGTCTTCACGGATCATCAGGCTCCGTAATGGGAAGAGACGTGGAATTTGGAAAGAAGTGGCCAAACAGTGGTGATTTTCCCTCACTAACAGCCTCCTCTGCTCTGCCAGGAGGTGGCAAAGCCCCGGCTCTGCCAGCGTTGGCACCGCGGGGACCACAGGGCTCTGCTGCCCGGGGAGGGGGACGGCAAGCGGGGGAAGAGAGCAGAGCAGGGCTGGGAGAGATTTAACTGGAATTTTGGCAAAATCTCTGCAGCACAACTGCCGCCGGCAGCAGCTGGTTGCGGAGCAGATGTCCACATCTCTTCCTCGTCCTGGGGAGATAATGACAACTCGGTGAAAACTGAGGAAAAAAGGTTTCAAGTAAACACGAAGGTAACAAGAATTACTTTGCGTGCCTGAAATACTGAGCAGTGTTTCAAACAATCATTATTTTTCACTAGTGTTTACAGGCTTCTCTAGTGTGTGGGCTGTTTGAGGTCAGGGCTGTACAGGGTGGCTGTAAAGAGCTTTCGACAAGCTCTTGGTTCATCAGCAAGGGCAGAGGTGATGAAGGTGATGTGCCTGCCCCAGCATTGGTGTCCAAGGCTGTTTGGGGTGTCCCTCCTGGGCAGGGGGGCCCTCACACCCTGTGTCAGAGCTGCCTGGGGAGGTCTGCTCTCCACACCAGCTGGAGAACCGGTGTGGACACAAGTGGTACCCTGTACCAATGGGCAGCCCCAATGGCTGTAACAAGGGAATTTCACTGAATTCTTTTAGAGTTGGAAGGGCCCACAGAGATCATCTAGTCCATCTCCCCTGCTGCAGCAGGATTGCCCAGAGCATTTTAGAGCATCTTACTCAGGACTGCATCCAGGTGGGTCTTTAAAATCTCCAAAGGGGACTCCATGACCTCCCTGGGCAGCCTGTTCCAGGGCTCTGCCACCCTCACTGTGAAGAAGTTTTTCCTCATATTTGAGTGGAACCTCCTATGTTCCAACTTGTGCCCGTTGCCCCTCAGTTCTGGTGATTTTGTTGGGTTTTTTTTTTGCATAACCATGGGAAGGAGTTCTCTCCCTTTACAATCCCATACCGTAATGTGTCAAGCCATTCACATAACTTCCTCAATTCCTGTTTTTTCCTCCTCATCATCTGGCGTGATGGATGCTGTGGAAGGATTGCTGAGTCGGCAATTTAAGGTGTTGGGTGAGGGGAGGGAAAGCCCCATTGGAAGCCAAAGGTGGAGCTGGCACTGGGAGGGGGGAGGCTTTGCCTTCCCTGGGTTCTCAGGAGCAGCCCATTTCACACAGCAATAGGGAAAAATAGCTACAGAGGAGAAGAGCTGCTGCAATAAGCTCCTGGGGGGAGCTGAGAACAGGCAGAACTCGTGACCCTCCTGCAACTCACACAGGTGCGGGGGGCTTGGAAGACTCAGGCTATAAAAAACCCCCACTAATTGCAATTTATTGAGATTATGTGGCCAACATGCTTAACTTTCAGTGCATTGCAGTTCCTGCAGGTGTGTTTCTCCTCCCTCCCGATCCAACCAACATGTCAAGTTTTTTATTATTTAAACTTCAAAAGAAACAAAAAAAACTGAACTCGCTCCTACACATAAGAGAAAAAAAAGATACACTTTCAGTCTTGAACTGTGTGAGTTGTTTGTAAGCTAGATTTTGTGGGTTGCTGCTAATTTTCATAACAGGAAGCTCGTTACCTTTTTGGACAAATCTGGGGAGGCTGGGAGCCGAAACACCAGCGGTACAAAGTGTTAGAGCTACGAGTGCTCTACAGTTCATGGTATCAAATGTATTTCTTGGTAGTCCTGGCCAAACATGACATTTTATTTTTGTCAAAAGGTTAAAAATAGGAAGTATCTTAAAAAATTGATACTTATTGTGAATTTTTTTTAAAAAAATAGCTTATACACTGTGTGTTCTTGAGCATCTGGGCTTGGTTTGCACTGACTGCAAGTCTCACAGATACAGGAAAATGTAGCTTTCAGCCTCCTTTAGAAGTACCAACAGCTTTTTATTGAATGCATAAAATTAGCCCTTAGCATTTAAAAAAAAAAAAACGACTAGGGTCCAACGGTTTTGTTTTCCCTGACAACTCTCTGCTAAGGAGCAGCTTTGCAGAATTATTCCTCAAATAAGAGATGATGCTTAGAGTTGCTGCACCGTTGGAGAAGGTGATAGCCCTGCGAAAAGGTGTGAAATCCAAGATCGTTTTCTGGTTGTTATGTATTAAATTAGAGTAAAGCTTCCTGAGGTGCAAAGAATCTCTCCATTACCACCCTCTTGGCTGTTAAAATGTGTAGGTTACATCTCATTATCGCTAAGAAATTAGCACCTCGAGGTCATGAATAACAAAATATCGGCTGGGGCCCTCTGCAGAGCTGGTTTGTTAAGTCAGCCAAGTGGAGCTGTGATTTCCTACCCTTTTTGTGACCTGCACAGATTAGGGTCACTGAAATTTGTATCAATAGAGCCTGTTCCTCCAACACCCTTAACCAGGATTGGGTCATTTGGAGGCTTTTCCCTTATTGATGTATTTTTGCAGGCTGTGGGTATTTCTGGGGCCAACCTCAGCGAGGGGCTGTCCAGTTGTGCCCGTGGGGTCCCGTGGGGCAGGGAGAAGATACCCACAGGAGGTGGCTACACCAGAAAATACGGTCTCAATTCCCTCTTTGGAGTTTAGTAGTTTTTCTTTACATACAATTTGTTTTCAAGTTATCTTTTCGTGTGTGTTTGTTTTTATCCCAATAACATATGGTGCAGTGGATGTTGCCTAACTGCTATAAATAATTTAGCAGCGAGTAGGTGATATAAAATATGTACCCTGGCAAATGCGCAAGTCCTTTTAGCACAAATTTATAAGGGAGCAGTATGACAAAGCAGAATGGAGAAGACACTGAAATATGAAAATCCTTTTATTCACAGCAACTGTAATTCACTCGTGGGCTGTGCAATAATGGGTTTAGTGAAGGGTGCTTACAACACAAAGGTGGAATAAATGGTGTAAGGGCTCGCTGTATCCTCTCCCCCGGGCTGCCAGCCAGGGGGTTGCAGTCCTGCCAAATTGTACAACGGTGCCAGAGCCAGAGTTTTGAATATTCGAAGTGATTTAGAGAGGTTTAAGCAACCAGGAAGCTTAACAGACGTGGAAAGTTAAAGCAATTTCATGGGAAAGTTGTTTTTCAAGTTTTTATCCTGCACTTCCTGCCCTAAGAAATAATACGCCAGATTTCCTTCACAAGCCCTTGAAGGGGAAAATTCACAGGCCTTGGTTTTCACACTAAGGCTTAGAAAATTCAGTGTTATTATAATTAGATTAATATGCTGTTGACTATTGTGTTTTTCCAAGAGGTTTCACATAGGTTGTTTTTGGAAAAAAAAAAAAAAAGAGAAAAAACCCCCAAACCAACTAACATTTGGAAGAAAATTGGGATTGTTCTTGTTTGATGTCCTTTTGCCTGGTGTTGGTGGCCCAAAGAGCACATGGCAGTGGTCATGGAGGGTGGTGTGGGGCTGGTACCTCTCTGCCCCCCGGCCTTGCTCTGCCCCCAGGCCTGGGCAATAGACCTCTTGTGTGTGGGTCTCAAAGCCAGTGATGGAACCAGCACAGGCATGGGATGGGAAAGGGGGTTCGAACAGGTTCTTTATGGTTTCCCACTCTGTTTGTACTTACCTACCTATCTCTCTGTCTCTAAGTATTGTTTGTGTGTATATAAATGCTTAGTTTTATATATGTCATTAGATACAAGTATATACACAAAGCAGGTATTTATATAAATTAAAATATACTTATATATATGAGAATATATTAAAAAGTTATGTGTATATGTATATATAAGAATGTGTGTATATATACATATATATACACACACAAACAGTACCTATATATTAAAAAAGTCCCTCTCCCTTTCATTTCCCCTTCCTGGGACGCCCATGTAGAGCCCTGGTAAATGGGCTGTAGCCCAAGCAAAATTCCTGGCCACCTGAGGACAGGGTCAGCTCCAAGCCCTTTCTCTCCTGGTGGGTCTAGCGATGTCCCAGACGTCTCCACCAGTTCGCAGCCCAGGTGTTAGGTGTGGGCTGTGGGTACCATCTCCCACCTGCAGGAGCTGTTGAGGAGCTCAAGGTCCCAAGCAGATCTAATGCCTAATTTTCTAATTTCTGTGTGTTTTAGCTGCTGTGGTAGAGTAGGAGACTGAAATCCCTCTCGCTCTGCTCTGGGCCCTCACCCCGCTCCCTGGGCTGGGTGGGAACACAGGGCAGGTCCTGGGGCTGGTGGGATCCAGCGTGGCTCCATCCAGGTCCTTGGAGGGTCATCGGGCACCAGATGACTCCAGCCCCCAATTCTGCTGTGGGGATGAGGGTGCTGACTGCCCCACGGAGACTTCCAGGTACCCCCTAAGTCGTGAGGAGATGGGGTGGGAGGGAGGAGAAGTGAAGAATGAGGATGCCCTGATTTTTTGATTGGCATTGAACACATTGCTATGTAACAGACTTGTTTTAAAAAAATTGCAAGGTTTTCTTTGGCAATGCAGCATGAACAAACATTCCTGTTCTTAAGCAAACTAAAATGTCTGTTTTCTCATGTGTTAGTATCTTGTGCGTTATTGCTTATTACCCCATAGATCTCCTGTATTTATTGATTTCCATGGCTGTCTCCCCCATTACTATTGGTAGCTTTAGATGAGAGAATCCATCTTATTTCACAACACAAATGGGCTTTTTCGAGCCCTTGCCGTGCTGGTGGTGGCTCTTTCTCCCCAGTCCGGGGCTGGGAATCCCACTCTGGCAAAGGAGACCTGCAAAACCCTTTTAAGATGTTCAAGGGAAATTGACATTCTTAAGCTTTACACATATTCTTTTGATTGCCACCATCATTTTTAAAAGAGGGGGAACATGCAGAGTTGTGACTGGAGATCAATTTTTTCTATTTTTTCCCCCGACCTCTGTCCCTTGCTTTAGTTAGAGAAGAAAATTCAATGTGTGCCCAGAGGGGCTGCAGTGGTGGAGACGTGTGTGATGCCCCTGTCAACTCATGGCTGCCCGCTTCTCCTCCATGGAAGGGGACATCAAAGGGCTGTCTGATGATGGACCTCAAAACCTTGTCCCCTTCACCTCCCTCTCCCCCCTCTCCAGAGGCCCCACCTCAGCTCGGGGGACACTGCCAGACCTCAAACACAGAGCAGCAGCTTGCCCAGAGAGGAAAAATACCGAATAGTAAAAACCCACCCTTCAGGCAGCATCTCCTCGTGTGACCGCTCCTTCCTCCTGCCAAAATCCAGTCGGGAAACAGGCGGTTGGGCGGGATGGTTTGTTGGCGTTGGCAGGGATCTGGATGGGGTTTGGGTAGCCGTGGTCCAGGCTCTGTGCTCGACACATCATTTACACTGAGAGGGGGCCGTGCGGATGGTGCAGCAGCATAAACAGACAGTGATTTGTGTCCGCTCGGCGGGGACCACAGGGGCTTTTCCCACTCCAGCCTCTGTGAGCCACACAGACACATGTCATTCTGGGGGGCAGAGGAGGGGGCCCGGCCACAAACAACCCTTCCTCGGGTGTCTGTCGTAATTTGGCTACGAATTCTGTTCGCATGGCTCCGTGACCGCAGCGGGAACAGAAAAATATGCTTTCCTTTCAACAATTATCTCTGAAACAATGGCAGAACGAGAGAGGTGTCAAAACAGAGAAAGCCCTGAAAAAGCAAGAAAACCTGTGGTGTTAATGAAGGAAGGAGAACAAAATGAATAATGCAAAACTTAAACCAGGAAGATACGTTTTCTTTTTAAAACGTGCTGCCTTCGAGTAAGTTCTAAAGCCGTTTGTAACCCTTTCCCCAGCTGGCACTGGGGTCTGCCCGCCCTGGCAGGGCTGGGTGTGATGGGCCCGGCTTTCCAGACTGCTTTAGAGGGTTTTTTCTGGTGCCATTAACTCTCACGCCACACCTGACGCTGCCCTGGGAAGGGGTTTTCTTCCTCCCAGATGGATAATGAAGGTATTTCGGCAGCGTCGCTAGCACTAGGCATCACGGAGACCCACGAGGAGCTCAGCTGGGGATGAGATCTCCCTGGTGTTTGCTTTTCCATATATCACCTACTTGGTTAGTTTGGTGGTTTTTTGTTTTTTTTCCCTGAGAATGTTTGCATTTTTAAGATGAATATTGTTATATTTTAAGCCAAATACCTCGCAAATTCAATTAATGTTACCTCCATCCATTTATTAACTAGGCTAGACAGGACAGTTATTTCTTCTGGTTGTTTTTTTTTTGCAGATTGGGTTGGTTTGGGTCGTTGGGGCTTTTTTTTGAGATTCCACTTGTGTGAAAGGCCCTTGCTTTGCACAGGGATTTATGCCATGGTGAAGCTTAGGCTCTCGGGATAAGTTTGTCACTATGTCACTGTGTGCTGGCTAATTGTGCCCGGGAAGTGCTGTGACCATTCCCACCTGACCCTGGGGACACTTTGCCTGAAGGGACAGCCCATCCTGCAGGTCCTTCTGGCTCTATCCGCTGGCCCCCGGGGAGAGGGGAAAAGGGAGGGAAGGGGGAATTGCAATCACACTCTGCTGGCTCTAACACGGCCAATGTTCCACTCAAAAACTCTCCGGATGTTTTTGGTCAAAAGGAGGAATATGGAGCTGCTGCCCCTGTGTCCCACCTCCCAGCAGCCCGGTCCTGGGGCAAGGAGGCCACAAAAGCGGCCACTTCTGCCTTAAGAACAGTCCAAACCAGTT
>JAOQGL010000040.1:569432-584107 GCA_027564165.1 Gallinago nigripennis | reverse complement strand
CGGAGCAGCTGGGCTGTTTCATTCCAAAGCAGGATCAAAAGCACCTCAAGCTTGTTAGAGACGTTAACTTGACCTGACATTCCATACCAGTGTGGAGTTTCCATATTCAAAGTTCTCCACTGAGAGGTGTTTCAAACTCATTGCCCGCTACGACCTCAAGCCATGATGCTCCATGAGTCCATCCCCATGGTATTTACCATCTCTAATGTCTCCATTGTCCACGGGCATCATCAGCAATGAATCCGTGATTTATTCACTGATTAAAACTGGTGATGAGGCTGCAGGGCTAGACCTGGCCCTCGCAGTTTCCTGGGAAATAGGTTCCTCTGCCCCCCTTTTCTCCTCGCTGTGTTGAGCCTTGTTATTGTCCAACCTTCTGGTGTTCAGTTGAGCTTTGCTGGAGGCACCAGCCAGCCTCTAACCCAGCCCATTAGCTCCCTTGCCTGGGAGAAGAGGTTTGGCTAATTTACACAGCCTCCCTCCCACAATGTGCTGCAAAACTGATTTTTAGTTTCTTTTTTATCCCATTGTTATGCCAATCATGTATCAAGTGGTTCAGCTTCAGTGTCTTCTGCAGTCTCCCCGCAGGACCGGGAAGGTCTCTGAGAAGACCCCTTGGAAATGTCTTTTCTGCATTTCTTTTCCAGGATTGGAGACGTTTGTTAATTTGCGCTTCTTTACACTTCCCTCAGGCAATGTTTTGGGAGAAGTTTCCAGTAGTACGGGGTGAAAATCAGACGAGCCAAGTCTGTGGAGTGTTTTGAAGTGTTTTGCTTCGCACCAGCCATTTGGTGATGTTGGCAGGAGTGCAGTATGGACCCAGCACATCAGCGTAGCTCAGGCGGTGCCTGTTGCTGGCTGCTGAGGCGCGTTTATCGCGCAGCTCCTCACTCGGTCCCTGATTGAAGCTGGCATCCCCTGCCACGCAGGTGCAGCTCCCGGGCAGGGGGAGAGAGGAAATGATTTGCAGAAAGTTAAAGGGAAAAAAGCTTCCATCTCAATCAGATCTCAGACACCTTTTGGGTTTTGTTTTTCTTTCCCCCCCCCCCCCCCCCCCAGGATGGGGAGGGATGCTGAAGGCAGAATTTGGCTGCTTTCTAAGTAAACACAACAAGCTTTTGCGTATAAACAGCTGGGACTTTGTGATGGCTGAGGGGAGTGAGAGGATCTTGGGTCTGTGTGCTTGGAGGCTGCAGGAACATAGGGACAGGTTTCCTGGGGTGGTGGTGGGGAGGCTGCTTCCCTCCCCGGAGCCCGGTGGGGAGCCTGGTCCCAGGCACGATGGAGAGGAGCTACTGGTTGTCCCCAAGCCCTGTGTGCTACTGTCCTGGGTTGAGTGACAGAGGGGTAATTTATCTCCTAATGCTGGGGAAACTGCACTTTTAGAAGTCTCCAGTGTCTGAATTGTTGAAAATATTTACTCTATAGACAGCTCTGGGGTGCGGGTTCAGGGTCTCACCGTTGTTGAGCTCCCCAGGTGCTGGGATGAGGAGGAGCAAGACCCACTTGGACCCAAGCTGCCAACAGGGTTATTTCATACCATCAACGTCACATTCAATATAAATTAGCAAGTTTGCTGAGGAGCCCTCTCTCTCTTTCTCTCTCCCTCGATGGCCGGGATGCAGAGAACTCCTCACCCCGGTGCCGGAGCCCTGAGCCCTTCCCTCCCTCCCGGAGCCGCAGCGCTGGCAGGGTCCCACAGGGGCTGTCCCCGCGGGGAGGGCACGGCTTCTGCTGGGGAATGGGCTGGGTATGGTACCTGGGTATTTTATTTTTGTATTGGGATTAATATTGGTTCTTTAGGGTGATTAATGTTGTCTCGTCTTATCTACTAAATCTGTTTCTAGTTAAACCTTCGGGTTTCCTTGTTTTTCCCCGATTCCCCTTCCCGGCTGGGGAGAGGTCATTGTGTGGTAGAGTAAATGTCTAAACCACACTCTGTTGGTTTGGGTTCCCCAGATCACAGCAGGCAGGCACACGGTGCATGCTCATGGAATCATCATGGAATTGTCAGAGTTGGAAGGGACCTCTAGAGACCATCTAGTCCAACTCCCCTGATAAAGCAGGAACATCTAGAGCACATCACTCAGGACTGTATCCAGGTGGGTCTTGAAGATAATTAGTCACGGTAATGGAATTAAGTGGGACCCTTGGACTTATATAGAGGAAATATAAGGACAAAACCCAACAAAAAAAAACAACTCACAGTCAAATGATATGAGAGGATTTTTGCTTGATTTGAGACCTTTGAGGCTAGAGAGGGAGCAAAGTTATTGTAATACTGACTTGATATCCTTGGACATTTGGAAAAAGTGTATTGCTGAGGGGCAGGTTTAGATGCTATTACCTAGTTTGTTTATGATTTTAATCTCATGCTGGATCCCGGGGATGCCCAGCACCCATGGGATGTCCAGGTGTGGTGGTGCCCCCCGGCAGCTCACGGCACCCATCGCTGTCTGCCCCAGCTCGGCTCAGCGTCTGACTCCCATCTCCTCTGGCGCTTCAACGCTGCTTCCCACGTGGTGAAACAGCCAGTTGTGTTAATAGGACATTAATGAGGACAGCAGCAAACCTCCCTTGTTACTTGGAGCTATGCAAATAGCCATTATTTTGTTGTTAAGGATTTTGTTGTACAAAGATAGCGCTGCACCGTTGTGTTTTCTCCTTCGGGTACCACTTTCCAGCAAGAGCTGGCTCACTTGAGTGCGCTTCACTTAACTTCTTTTTGTCCTTCCTGCCATAGGAAATTCTGAAAAAAAACCTCCCACTGGACAGCAGGGTTCAGGGGAAGGGAAAGTTTTACTCCTGTGTTTAGGTAACGTTGCCGATATTGGTAGATTGGGTACCTCAACTTAGATGGCCACCTTGGGTTTCCCTCCTTCTACCTCTTTCTCTCATGGTAATGATGCATGAATCAGTTTAACAAAAGACAAGTAAAATTACTAAAGAAAATAAGTTTGTTTTCAAATTATGAGACATCCTCTGGCATTAATTTTTAGAAGTGCTGAAATGTTTATTTTCTTTATTAACAAAACTGCAGACAATGGTAACATTTTTTTAAGCCCTGAGAAACGAGAAGACAAGAAAACGGGAGGAAGAATAGGCACATTTTTCATGATAAAGGAGGAGGTATTTAGAAATCAAGGAACTGAACCATGACTGATGAGTTTAGGTTAAGTTTCCGTCTCTACCAAGGGCTTGTTGTGCAGCTCAGATAATTAAATTTCTGTGTCTCATTTTGTCCATCCACAGTGTTTTCCTTCTGAGTTTGTGTTTGTTGAATGTGACCTGCTGTTAGGGGCTGGGTCACCTTCCTCAGCATCGCCTCTGGCTGAAGCAGGTTGGGCAAAGCTGCTGGGGAATTTGTCTAACCCAGCCCAGGTGAGTGGCAGAAAACTCGGGGCTCCTCCAGCGAAAGGCAGCTTTTATTTAGTGTATCCTAATAAACATGCAGCAGTAGGAGTCCCGAGAGCCTCCTGCAGATCTCGTTTGCCTTTCAGGAATAAAAAAATTAATTATAATCAAAGTAACCTTACTTTCCAACAGTTCTCCGTGTTTTACTTCTAGGGCTTGATTCTCCAGTACCCTGTGGTTCATTCCTTTGTGATTGTAGACAACCTGCTGCCACAAAAAAAAAAAATTATTTTCTCATTATTATTGAAAGTAGAACTTATTTTTGACAGGCACGGCTGTTCTTTGGAGGAGGGAGAAAAGAAAAGTTAAAATAGGAGATGACGGCTGGATGGAGGAAGAGTTTATCATGAGAAGTTTGGGATGGGAAGAGGATGGCTTTGCAGATGTGCCTGCAGGTTCACCCAGGGGGGTGAGAGGAGGGTGGGCTCTGTGGCCCCCACTCTGCAGGAGGCTGCAGCAGGTGGTTGGGGTGGTCCCTCCTGGCCCTGCGATCTGCAGCCACGGGAGCTCCACAAACATGCCAAGTTCACCTACCTCCAGTTTCGGTGGTTTTTACATTTGCTTGGAATAATGTGTGGTACTGGTACTGAATCATATTTTCAAAGACTTAATAATGTGATACAAATTAAGTATTTGGGGCAAAAGAAGAAATATAGCATAATATTCTTATTTTATCCTGATTAGTTGTTTTTTTTTTTTCCTATAAATAGTAACCAGACAGCGTATATTAACTTCTCATGTTGGAATTTATCAGGGATGTGCTTTGGCTGGGCAATTGCTGTGTGAAAAATTAAGGGGTTTACCTCATTTTATCAACATGTTTTGGTTTCGCTATTGAATAAAAATAGATTTTTAAATAATAGTCCCATAAACTAAAAGAATCCAGAATGGAGCCTGTTTTCATTTCAGAGGCGGATTCAGCGTCGCTTGATGAAACTGGAATAGATCACTTGGTAACTCTAATTACTAAGGACCACTATTACAAATGCAACCAAACCCACTAACGAGCGTTGTGGTAAAGCTAATTTGTATCAGCCAACCCTGACACATCAGCCAGCTTTCCCGAGCAAACGTGTTGAAGGGAAGAGGGTAAAACAGAGTTATTTTCTATTTGGGAAAGGCAGCGGCTGTTCCTGGGAGCTCCGCAAATCCAAAGTGACTGAGACCAGACAATTGAATTTCTCTAGAAAACAGCCCGCAGTTCACAGAGTGCTTTTTCCTTTCTTTTTCTTTTTGGGGTGGGAGGTTAGATTTGGTTTAGTATTTTCCAATTAAAGCAGGTTCGTTTTTTGTTGGTTTTTTTGTAGGGTGTTTCTCCTGGCAGGACTCCTCGATGGGATCGTTGGCATGCCCAGAAGGCTTGGTCCAAACCAGCCACATGAACTCATCCTGTCCAAATGAACGCGCAGCATCCCTTCCTTCGGATGTGAAGTGGTACGTGTTCAGGCAGCAGACACCTTGTGAGTCCCGGGCTTAAGGTACCTGGAAAATTCAGTCACGTTTGACTCTTGTACTCCCAGGAGACCCTTGGTGACTCCTTCGGACACAGGAGGCTTCTGTACTTTGATAGGAAAGGAGACTGACCCCTCAGGAGGGGTTTCGGGCAGGGATGTTGCCGTTGCACTGATCTAATCTACGTATTTGTTAGTTTTCTGGGGTGTGCGGCTGATTTCTGGCAGGGGGGAGGCTGGTTTGTCTGGAGAGCAGAGGAGCCCTGCGGGGTGCTGATGGAGCCGGCGCAGGAGAAGATGAGCAATCACGGGCAGACAAACCCGGATTAGTCAGATGCGCCTGCGACGAGACATGATCAATGCCATTAGCATCACCTGGCAGAGCCCCGGGAGAAAGAGCTATTTCTGGCAGGCACCTTGATTTGTAGAGAATGGAGATGATTTATGATTAGGAAAGGCTGCTGGTGGACTGGCCCGGTGCTGGAGAACTTAATCATTTGGTATGAGGATACCGTGATGTGTTTGACATTCCCAACTTGTGTTGTAAAGATTTTGTGTCGGGCAGCATTTATGGAGCCGTGAAATGAGTCTTAGTCTCATTTCACTTTATCTGTACCCCACAGGGAGACGTCTTAAAACACCTTTGGTGGTTGAAAGCAGGTGAGGCTTTGGGGTCCCCTCGGCACCGGCTGGTGGGGCAGAGTGTCTTCAGGCAGGAATTTATGGATGCCCACAGAGCAACGGGGAGAGACACCTTGACCCTGTGCTCCTGGACATAGGGACTGTTCTGGTGGCAGCAGGTTACGCTCTGCTTCGGGCTGTGGAGTTTGGTCCTTCCTCAGCATCCTGAGCACCATCTCCTCGGTGTGAGGGCTGGGATGAGAGCAGACTCCAGGTGCTTTCCAAGGTGGGACATGCCCTGCAAGGAGGCAATAGCCAGAGCTGGCCAGGGTGGGCCAACCTTCACATCACAGCGCCAGCCCAAAACACCTCCTGCACACCTGGGGATATTGGCAGCTGCCAGAGACCCTGTCCCCTGCTGAATGGGGTGTAATGGGGCTCCTGCATTTTCCAAGGCTGGCCCAAGACTGGCCCAGCTGGGAGGGGGAAGTGTCAGTGTGTGCCTTGCGTTCCTGGGCTCTGGTTTCTCCAGCACAGCAGCGTGGTGAGGAGTCGCCACGGCTGTGATTTACTTGCAGTAAAAGTTCCTTTGCTTCCCTGGAAAACACTGATGGAAAAATTTCAGAATCGTTTCCTTCCATAAAAACTGATTTTCTGAACAGATTCCCTACTCAGTGCAATAGGAAAGTGGATCTGGAGATACTTTGTACTTATCGTGGCACAAGCTTTCACTCCAATGAAAGTTCCTCACCCAGAACTACAACTTTTCGATCTGATTGGCAGAGTGTCAGTATTGATGGAAGGCAGTGTAAATTAATGAATTAAACCAACACACACACCCCAACAGGAAAAGCCTGGGATTCTCTGTACCCTGGGTGTTTTATTTTACAGAAGCAGGTGTTTCAAACAGCTGAGTCCCCTCTCCAGCCCCGTGCTTGAGCACATGGTGAAGTTTATCTTTCTGCAGGTAAGAACTTTAGAACAGGCTGAACGTCAGGAGGCGTCCACCCGGACTGTGAATGACTCATCTAAGATTGTTACTTAAACATTTCAACTGAATCAAGAAATCTGTCCGTCCAAAATTAGAAGCAACAGTTAAGTGCTAGCCTGTCCCATCTGGCAGCCAAGGCAGGCAATGTTCGGTACAAGGTAGTTAAAGCTGGTGAAAAATTCTGAACTAAGTTGTAAAATTCGTTGGGCAGGTGCTAAGAACCTCTGCGGGCCACCTCTGATGGCCAAAGCTGGAGCTGTGCCCCCAGAGCGTGCCTCAAGAGGGGAGACAATGGTTTAATTGGAGTAAGGAGGCGTTTCTGAGGGTGATGTGAATCCCTTGCAGAGAGGGTGAGGGGCTGGAACTGATCACAGAGATGATAGCAGGGAATGCACGGGCTTGGAAAATGACTGAAAACGGCTGGATGTGTTTTTCTGGTGCTGGGAGCCAAGGGATGAGTTTGGGAAGGCTGGGTTTGCTCCATTCCCACCCGCACACTCCATCTCCCTCGGCCGGGTGACCAGCAGGGCTTCAGGGCAGCGGGGACCGGTGGTGTCCCCCGCGCTCCGGTCCCAGTTACAGAGGTACCCAGCTCCCTGAACCTCTGCTGACTTATCTCAGTTAAGAAAAGTACCCCCAGGCCTGTTGGAAGAGCATTTTGTGAAACGGCACCGACAGCTCTTCTAGGTGTGATACTTACCAAAAGAAAGGCTGCTGGAGAAACCGAGGGCAGAAAGTAATTTGGGTGATAATGGCCATAAAACAATACAAAACGATGGACTTCGTTATTCAGAAGGAAGGAGAGCCACGGAATAATGACAATGGAGTTCAAAATAAAGCAGGCTTCAATGGAGTCGGGGCAGCAGCAGCGAGGGCCTCCCGGGAGGATGTTGAAAGGCAGAAGAACTGCAGCAGAAGTGGCTGGTACCCAGGGAAGGGGCTGTGAAGGCACCACGACAACCACCTCCCGTGGCAAGGGGACGCCAGGCAGTCCCCAGGCTGCTCCCTCCGAGGACACGGAGAAATGAAAAGAATCCTCCAGAAAAGCAGAAATCAGGGGAGGTGACTAAGGATGAATACAAAGGAGTAAAGCCCTGCCTGTAAGGATAACATCAGAAAGCAGAGAAGGCACAAAATGGGCAAAGAATATAAAAGGGAAAAAAAAAAAAGGCAGGCGTCTAGAAATGCATCAGAATGAAGGGGAAGACAAAGGCGAGCGTAGCCCCGGTGCCGAGCAGCGAAGGGAAGAGGATGGAGGCTCAACTATTCAATGCCTTATTGTTCCAGCCTTCAGAAAAATGTTAATTGTGACCAGACACTTCCCGCAATTAATTTAAACAGGGGGGATAGTAGGGAAAAAAAAAGATCAAAGTACACTTAGATAAATTATATGTTTTCAAGCTGTGGAACACTGGCAAAACCCACCCTAGAATAGTTGCTGAATTGCCCCAGAAACCCCCAGAACGTGTGGGGATTATCTGTGGGTTGGAGAGGAATCCACGGAGAGGGCTGGGGGGTGGCAAACGGAGCATCTCTCCCCCACACGCAGGTGGAAAATTACAGAGCTGGAAGCCTAAATTAAGTACCTGGAAAGGTACTAGGGCAAATGATTAAATCATCAGTGCGTGGGTATGGAGAGGATATTAAGATAATAAGAAAGAGCCAACAGGGATCCCGCAAGTCAGAGGATTTTCTTCTGGTCTCAGCCTCTAGACATTTGTAGAGCAATAGATGATCACTATATGTGCTGCTGCCTTTGTATACGTACCGCTGAAAATATATTCATATCGTATATGAAAGAAATATTTTAAAATTAAAAACAGAACGCTGCAAATATTTTCAATTTAAATTTTACATTTAGAATTAATGAAATTAGTTTGGGAAACCCTGTACTTCAGATAATGGGAACATCTAACTTGGGTCTATTTTGGTTTCTGGGATTCCTTCTAAAAATGTCTTTCAAGGCCCAGGTATTGTGGCACTACAGCCAAGAAAATCTTTTGTGATGTTATATTTATCTGGAACAGTTCTCACAGAGTTTTATAAGCTTTGAATCCGTGCTGGAAATAGGTGAATATTGCTGTGCTTTGGTTGTGCTGCTTTCCCACAGAACCCAAATATCAAAACCTCGAGACATATCTTCAATACCTGTAACCAACAGCTAAATTGGGAAAGAATATGCTTATGCTGTATTTTTTTTTCCCCTTTTGCAGAATGCCTTTAATAGAAAAGCAAGCAAGACATCTAAATTAATTTTATACATTCTCTGAACTGCTCAAGCCTTTGAAATAACTTGGCTTGAGGTTTTATCAATATGAATGGAGACATTTAAAAAATCTGTGCGCTCTTCTGTCAATAAAAGATGTCAAAAGGCTAAAGAGATGAAAATAGACAGTGAAGTTGGAGATGTAGCTAGTACTGAGCAACCTCCACAGGCTACGAGCCGTTAGTGTCTGTAATCGACAAATTTGATAGGAATTTATAGCGGTGTTGATAACTAATGTCAAAGTTTAACTTCTAATGAATGTGGGTAACAGAAACGGCCATGACCTGTGCTACAGCCCTCCTTCCAGATGTGTCTTCCGTGCGTGTGGCAGTTCCGAAGTGCCATGTGTTTGGAGCCTGTGTCCCTGGGTGGCTTTGAGGAACTCAGTGTTAGGAGAGATCAGGTCCCTGGTGAGATTCCATCGCGTGTGGGACAGTGAGTTGATCGGTGTCTGAGGAAGTTCTAGCGGACTGAGCAGGCTGGGAATGTCCTCCTTTGGCCAGCGCCGCTGAGCCAGCTGGTGGGACAGAGGCAGAAGTTCCCAGGCTGGTGGCAGATCCCTAAGTGACTTTATGTGGATCTCCTGAGCAGCTTGCACTTGGGTTTATAGGTCAAAACCAAGAGCCTGAACGGAGCCCATGGACTGCAGGTGTCGCTCCTGATGAGTTGTTTTGACTTTTTGGCAGATTTTTCAGGCTTGTAAGGAAAATGTTGCTTTGTTCCCCTCACCTCTCCTCTTCTCAAAAACACTTGCCAGATGGGGACCTGGACTGGGGAAGGGTGGAACTTTAGATGTCCCCAGCTTCAGAGCGTGCCTGGTATGTGGACAGGCACGTCACTTAGCTCATTTGGCATCTGCCTGATGTCACCTGGGTTTCACTGTGTGAAAAACAAGTTTGGGTCCCACCATGTTTGGAAGAAAACACTTATTCGTGGTATGGAGGTTATGAGTCATTCGTCAGGGCATTAAGTCCTGTGTATCTGGGTGAGGTTACTGTCCTGTGATGCTTTCATCTTCCGTGTCCTCCTCTGTCCCTCGGGCGCCCATTCTCAAAGAAACTTGATAATCGGTGCCTCTTGTCTGAAGTAGAACCTTGGCATGAGGGGGATGGATGGAAAACACATCACTGTGTGGTTGTGAGAAAAGAACCTGCCTTCCCTTCAGTGGGCACTAGGCAGTGGATCACTCTAATAGTGCTGTTTGCAAATATCAAATAATAATGGAAAGTATGACAATAATGAAGTAAGTAATCAGATGAACTGTTGAGTACAGGTGCCTACATTTACAACTCTTTCATCAAAGAGAAAATTAAGCGCTCTCAGAATATTATGGCAAATTGCTTGCTGTTATATGACTACTAATCAGGTGGAGTACATAAATGCATCAGGAAAAATCTTCTTGAGCAATTATGGCAGTATGATGATTAAGGCACAGAGCACATCATGGGACAGTGAATGGGCTCCTTTTCCCTGCCTACAGATGTAAATGCTTTTTGCAAAAACAAACAACACAAGCCCAGAGCTACCCCCATCTCTGCTGGAGTTTGGCTGGTGGTACAGGGGGTGGGAGAACGTGACTCCTGCGTCCAGGTCTCAGTGCCCCAGGGCCAGGTCTCCTCCTCAGAGGCTGGGGTTCTTGCAGAACATCAGGAAAATGGTCAATTGGCAGGTGGGACGGGGGTAGATGTGGCATGGTCTCACCTCACTGCCACCCTCCAGTGGAACAACACTCCTGGTGCTCAGGTGGAGCCCAGAAGAGTCTGTGTCCCCAGCCCAAGCCCTGGGAAGCAGGTCGGTGGGGCTGTGCATGCTCTGCCTCTCCAGCCACTCCAGCACACAGAAAGGGAACCTGTTTGGCTGCTTCTGGTGCCCCAACAGCTCCCTGGGGGATCCCCAGTGGACATGGGCCATGAGCACACCCATGCCTGGAGGTGGGTTTATCCACCTCAACAGCTTCCTAGAGAAAATAGCATGGATACTGCATCATCTCCTGCCCTTCCCAGTCCTCATGGCTTTCAGAGACAATGTCCTTTCCTACCTGCTCTTTTCCAGCATCTCAGGCAGCTGGTCAAGCCCTGTGTTTTCTTCTTGCTTTTTTCTTTGTATTCTGGAGCTTCTCTGAGATGCACCAAGGCCACCTCCTGAGTCAATACAAGAAGTCTCTTGAGCCAGGCTCCTGCCTCCCAGCCTTGACTTGCCGTTTGCTGGGACTGCTGCGGACAAGCCTTGTGGTGAGCTTGGCCCTGCTGGGTCTTTGAGCCGAGTTCTTCTTGTGGTGAGGATCTGAGAGAGAGCTTTGGCCTGGAAAACACGCTGAAGATCAGTGTCCGGTGCTCTGAGGTGAGGGCTCAGCCTGGGGACCGATGTAACTGTCCTTTGCATCCTCAGCTCCAAAGTGAAGGCAGGATGCCCTGGCAGGATGGAGCCAGCTGTTGCCCAACCCCCCAGCCCCCCCAAAACCCCCCTGTGCTCTAAGCTAACGATAAAATGTGATAAAACCACATCTTAGGGGCCTCTTCTGCAAGATGGTTCTGTGGGTCCCTTCTCTATGAGCTGGGCAGTAAGAACAATAATTTAAAGTTACAGGATGCGACTGTAGATCTTGACTACAGCACCAAGCACGTGCTTGTGCCGAACCAGAGGAGGATTTTGGGGGAGTCCTCTGCTGGGCCAGGCTCCTGCAGGTGGTGGAGCTGGTGTGAGGTCTCTGCCAAGGGGCTTCCAGCGCGGCAGGGTCCCCGTGTGCAGTTTGCGGTAGCATTTCCCAAACCCAGCCTGTTGAGCACAGGGCTGCGAGGTAGGAAACGGCCAACTGCTGTGTCAGTGCCTTGTGTCGCTTCTGAATCTCTGAGCAGCAGCCAAAACCTGCTGGTTGCTATTTAGAGACTAAAATAGCATATTCCTCCCAGGCACGGAGAGCATCCTTTCATTTAAGCGGCACACGTGCACCCTTTCAGTTTATGGCACCAGTGTCCCCAAGTAAGTGTCCTTCCATGTTTTGCCTTGGCTTTCAGTTGTCCAAGCCCTTTCTTCATGCTGTGCCTTGGCAAAGACCCTGTGTTGTGAGAGCCTGCGAGCTCTCCGGCAGCCTCAGTGACTCACCATTAGCATGGCCAGTCATACAACAAATGAACCCAGTTTGGGGTATCTCAGGATAGAAGATAATATAATCCCACTATAAAAAAAATGGTGTCTTCATCCGTTCTTCTCTGCTACCTTCCATTTCTCTGCTACTGGGCTTTACAAATCCTTCACATTCCCTTTCGTTTAATTTCTAGCGAGTCTGGGGCTGTGAAGCTGTTCCTGTGCTGACACTTGAATAGCAGATGTGCTAATATCTGTATGTATCCACTTAATCCATGCGTAAAAAAGCAAACTGCTGCCTTTTTTTTTTTTTTTAATTATTGTGTGCTAGTCCACAGTGATGTAGGTACTGTCTCCTCAGCCACACGCGGCTCGTGGTGGAAAAGAGCTGGAGCCCAGACATAAAATTGTTGAGATGATCACAGTTTTTGGGTTGTGTCTTATAGGGGATGGATCTGGCTGGTTCCCTGAAAAAGGGGCCATGGGAGTCTGCAAAAGTGATGGAGCTTGTCCTGGGTGTCTGGATGGGAAAGTCAACTGTGCAGGTTAACCTTCCCCAAAACGGTGATGCACTGCTGGGGCAGAGATTTGCTTTCCAAAGGGTCTGGGGAGCATCCCCTCTGTGGTGAGGACGGGGGCTGCTCAGCCACCCCCTGCAGAGCTGACACTGCCATAACCACGTCTCCGCTTGCTCCTGCCCAGCAGCCATGTGTGAGAGCTGTGCTGGCGTGGAGACACGCTGCCCGTTGGGCTCTGGGGTGCTGCAGGGACCTCCCCATTGCCTCTCCCCACTATTGAGGTCCCCAGCACAAAGCTTTCCAGAACATTGTCAGCAACCCCTTCCCTACCAGTACAAGGATGTTGATGGGGATGCTCCTTGGGAATCGGTCTTGCCCTTTCTCCCCTGACAGGGATGAATCCCAGGACAAGACACAAAGATTGCTGAAGGTGCTCACGGGCTTCCTCCCCCAGTGCTCCCAGTAAGCGGGCACCTTCTCCCTGGGACGGGACAGAGGAGCCCCGACCAGCCCAGCCCTGCAGCGTGCACCCATTTAGGGGGCTACTGCAAGTACCTGGGTGGTGTGAAAAGCAAAGCTTCACAAATAACCCCCCCAAACCCTCTCAGCACTTCCCAGTGCTGCTCCCCCAGTTCCTAGGAACAGCCCCAACACTCTGGCTGTGCTGCCACACGCTTGTGGGGGGGAGACACTTACCAGCCCCCCATGTCCCTGAGCTGGGGGGGCAGCCTGCCCTGAGCCCCACGCACCCCCAGCCACGTATGAGAGTGTTTTCCCCAGGCGTGTTCTCCTCTCCTCAGTCCTGCTGCCAGCTTCTCCCATGGGACCCCTTCTGGGCTGGAAGGTTTGTAAATCTGTGTCTTAATTTGCTGTAGCAGCTGCTAGAGGTACGGCTTTGACACCCCGACATCATCCCTCCCCTTAGGCTACAGGCTGCATCTCACAGGCACGTGGAAGTTTCTCTAAACAGATTTAGGAAAAAAAAAAAATCTGATTATATAATGTTTGTTGGACCACAAGGGATTTTTATAATCTTCAGGGGTTTGAGCCTCACAAGGAAGGTGGTAACTGCTGTGCTTTCTGCATCTAGTATTTTTTAGAAATGGGAAATTGGGGTTTGAGCCTCACAAGAAAGATGGTAACTGCTGTGCTTTCTGCATCTTGTCTTTTTTAGAAATGGGAAATTAAGGGTGCATATGAAGCCAGGAGACCTCCCTGGGGCTCTTCTGCACTGCAGGAACAGAAGGTTCTTCTGGCTGGAGCGCAGCGGTTGGGGATCCCAGTTATCCCACACCTCCCGACTGGAGCTGGCACATCACAGGAGGGTGCAGATGGAATTTTTGGTGATTCCTGGAAGCCTTCAAGAGTGCCCTGCTCAGGTGAGATGGCGGGAGGGCACGGTGGCAGGCATCTGATGGGGGTGCACAAGGCTGTGCACCCAGTCGCCTCTCCCAGGGAGGCTTCTCCCACCAGCTTCGCTCTGGGCGCCTGCAGAAAACCAGCAGGAGAAACAGAAAACTTGCCCTCAGAAGAGGAATTTGTAACCTGCTCACATCCTTGCAAAATTATAACCCACAAACACCAGCAAACCCACTGGCTCCGCAGATTAATCTGTTTGCTTCTTGCACTAAAGCCACTAAATCAAAAGAGACAGCTAGGGAAATCTGCCTGGGATTATTCACAAGCACAACACGTGTACCTCTCCCCGATTTCCATCACCAATATTCATCCCGTTGTGCTTCCCCCGCCCCGCACCCAGTGCCCCCAGCCCCTTCCCCGCTGAGAAAGGGGCAGCTGCACTGCAGAACCAGGCTCTCTGGTGTCCCAGATGTGTGGGGCAGGCTGAAAATGTATGGCTTTTATAAAATAAGCACAGCATTGTATCCAGCACATAACCAAAGCGTCCCCGTGTACACCAGGATGGTGGTATCATGCAAAAGTGGTCTGTAAAGCCCGACACACAGCCTTGGGGGCAGCGTGGGGTACAGCTGCTGGCTTTGGAAAAGTGTCCTTTCTGGGACAATAGTGATGAGCTATAAACTGGTGCTACACTGGGAGACTGAACAAACCCACACTGGTGTACCCTGGGAAAAAACTGACTTCATCTCTACTGAAGTACTTGCAGGGGAGAAGATGGGGAGCGACTCTCCATCAGGGACAAGGGATAATGGCTTCAAACTGGAAGAGGGGAGATTTAGATTAGGTATTGGGAAGAAATTTTTCACTCTGAGAGTGGTGAGAGCCACTGAGAGTGGAGAAGCTGTGGCTGCCCCATCCCTGGAGGGGTTCAAGGGCAGGTTGGAGGGGGCTTGGAGCAACCTGGTGTGGTG
>JAOQGL010000040.1:550886-569233 GCA_027564165.1 Gallinago nigripennis | reverse complement strand
CAGGTTGGAGGGGGCTTGGAGCAACCTGGTGTGGTGGGAGGTGTCCCTGCCCAGGGCAGGGGGTGGCACTGGATGGTTTTAAAGGTCCCTCCCACCCAAAATGTTCTATGATTAACGTGTAGCATTTCCCAGCAAGCCCTCCAAGATACGTATGTGTGAGTACATATGGAGGTGCAGCACGATCATAAACACATACCCTGGATGCGCTGCCATCCACATCAAACCATCTCTCTGCCAACTCTCCGCACCTCAGGTCAGCTCAGGGTGGCCCAGGGACTCTGGTGGGAATGGTGTCCCAGCTGGGGAAGCTCCTGGACACCTCTGGGCAGTTCTGGCCAAGGGCCACACTACTCACCCCCTTCCCCAAGAGATGGGCACGGCTGGAGCACTGGGCTTGAGCACCCTTGCTAAAAAAATATCTATTTAAAAATATGGTCTTTACTTTAACAGAACTGTTTGTGCATAGCAGCATTTCAAATAGCCTTTTGTTTTTGCTCTTGGTGAAATCTGAACACAAAAACTTAATCATCTCGTGTTTATTTATTTGTTTTCTTGTTTATTTATTTACTCAGTTTCCTTCTTGCTTCCCTCCAGCTCTTTGTTTTTCTGTGGAAAAGCAGAGATAAGTTAATCTGAACACAACATGGTAATACTTGAAAAATTCCTTCCCATCAAATTATAGGGAACAACATTTACTTTTCATCTACGTTCCATATTTTTGTGTCGACTCTAATCACAGCCTCCATCAGGCAGCGTATGCCACGGAGGGTTTGTTGTCCTAAATCACTTGGCTGCGTTTCCCCCAGAGATGACCAAATAGCAGAACCTGACAGGCTCTAGGACTCGGGGAGCCGATGCTGATCGAAGGCACAATAAACAATTCCTGTGCAAAAAAAATCAGTGGGAGGGGCTTTTCCCTCCCCAGGTTCTCTCTGAGTATAAAAATCTCATTGGAATATTTATTTATACCCGGTTTTATTTTTAATTTTAAAGATTTTTTTTCTCTCCTTAAACTGTTACTGACATCCGTTTCGTCACAACACTGCATTATATTTTATCGACAATTTGCATTTTAATTCAGCATCGTTTCTAAGTGGCGGTGGTGGCCGTGCATGGCCCCGCTTCTACACCAGAGGGCAATCAAGGGAAGGTAAAATTTGGTTTTCCTCTGTTAAATGAGTGGTTCGCAGGACAAAAGTAACTAACGTTATTATTTATGACTCGATAATTGAATATATTATTTACCTGCCAAATCTTTTATACATTTGAGAAGCGGAACTCTTTGTATGTTGTCAATACATTGAACCAAGATTTTTCTTGCACACAATTGTTTTTCATAAAGCTACAGTTTTACAGACCTCAAGTTTTTCCCGTGACAGATCTATATGTTTCTATTTTTATTTTCGAACAATAGATAACTTTATAGTATTATCTGTCGTGCGCTCAAATATTTATAACCACTGTGGAGAGAAATAAAGTGATTATTTCTTTCAGGAAATTAGGGTTCCGGCTGCAAAGCTGAAATGTTTTGGGTTTTGCAGGTAAATAAACCCCTCTCTCCTGTTGCACGGGCTGCCCTGGAAATGCTGGTCTTATTTTAAAGCGGAAAGCACTTGGCTCCCCAGCCCTTCGGTGCAGGTGGGGGAGAGGGAGGAGTTATCTGAGATGCTCTGCCACAGGCTGGAGAGGAAGAGTCCCACCACCGATTCCCAGCGATGGAGGGGGAACCACAGAGCAGGGAGGAAGGAGTGTCTGGGGGCTCAAGAGAAGGGTAAGCTGAAAATAATGGCAAGAAAAAGGAGATTCTGGGCTGCGCTCGGCCTCGGTGGGGAGAGGCAGCTCCCGGCAGGGGGGCAGTTAACGAGGTCTCTGCTAAATACGGCGGAGAGCAAGGCGGCTTGAATCCTCGGGGAAGGCACAGATGGTTTGAAAAACGCTGATGATCGAAATATCAAGGAAGGAATTTGTGATTGTAGGAGCCCGGTCGGTGCCAATAGCCTTGCAGGGATGCACCGGCAAATCGCATGGCCGGCAGCACGCTGCGGGGCTGCCACTGCTGCCTGGGGTGGTCCTCACCCGGGATGGTCCTCAACTGGGATGGTCCCCATTTGGGATGGTCCGCACCCGGGATGGTCCCCATTTGGGATGGTCCACACCCGGGATGGTCCCCATTTGGGATGGCCCACACCCAGGATGGTCCCCATTTGGGATGCTCCTGCTGCCAGCCGAAGCCTGGCATCCCCTGTCCTGCCGCTCTCCGAGGTCCACTGCTCCCAGAAGGAGGAGAAGGCAGGGATGAAGGGCTGAGAATGGCAGATGAGCAGCGTGCAGGCCGTTTGCTTCTGACATAGACCTTCATTTGTGTGTTCTGTAACCACACTGAGGTCCTGGCAAGAGCTACGCAGACTTTACTCCATGGCAGGACGGGTCTGGAGTGTTTGTTCTGCCCCTTTGGTGCTCACGGAGGAATCATCCCAAATACTGGATCATCAGCACCCATGAGCCCTCGAGACTCATGTTTGCTTCTGTAACCACGTCTCAGAGCCAACCCTCACACCTGAGTTATGTTTCTGGTTCAGAGTTGCCCAGAACTCAGCAAAATAAGGCTTTATTTTCTGCCTGGTGTTTCAGGATGGTCATAGAAGAGAATCATGCAATCATTTATGTTAGAAAAGGGCTTTAAGAACGTCGAGGCCAATCATTAACCTAACACTAAGAAGTCCACCACTAAACCGTGTCCCTCAGCACCACATCTACATCTTTGTAGTTCTCCTGAGTTGCCTCTTCCTTCTTCCAAAGGTCATAAACTCTCTTTTTTCCCCTGAGTCCCAGTCAAAGCTCTCTGTTCAGCCAGGCCAGTCTTCCTCCTCACTATCATCAATATCAGTGCTTTGATCTCAGAAAAGGGTTTTAATTGGAAAACACCAGCGTGGGTGTGAACTATGGAAGCTTTGACTGGGGGATACCTGGCAAAGGTCGTTCTTAAACAAAAGCACAACCCCTCTCAGTTTGGGCTAGAGGAGTGGTTTGTTCCTGCTGTAGAAGATGCTCCTCAGGTGGATCCTTCTGGATCCCAGGCCGGTGTCCCTGCTGCCCGTGACTGTCAGACCGTCTTGTTCTCTTGTGTGAAAATGCCAAAGCCAATCTAGAGCAGCGACACGCTGGGGGCACAATGAGACAGACTGAGGTTGATCTTTGTGACAAAAACGTTCTCTGGTCCTCTGTTGTTGCTGCCTTATCCTGACACCCGGGAAGCAGCGTGACTCAGGTCTGCCGTTGGCAGCTGTAGCCCTAGGACACTGTCCAGATGGCTTTTTTCTGCAATTGCTTGAAGTTGTTTGTAGGAAGCTGGTGCACCGGGGAGCCTGGGCTGCTGGCTGTGCTCCCCAGGACTCACCTCCACCGGATCATCCCTGCTGGTGAAGTTCTGCTGGGCTTGAACAAAAGCCTCATTTTATTCTGTGGGTCTAAACAACTCCTTTGGATCTCTTAGACCTTAAAATTGTGAAGTTTTACAGCTTCTGCCTTGCTCAGCCCACCTTCATTCTAGCCAAAATGAGCTCTGAGTGCAGGTGGTCCCTGAGCACAGCTACCCTTCATGTCCTCTCCACCACGGAGGGATCCCCCTGCCCACGATGCCACCGGGGTGGAGGTTGCCCAAGGCTGGGTAGACCTGGCAGACACCTGACAAGAAAGATGGAGCTACAAAACATGCAAGCTCTTAGAGAGCACGAGTGGGTTGTGAAGTTGTTGTGGGTTGTAAAATGTGCCTTCTTCACAAGAGTAGGACTGTTTGGAGGCAACAGAAAGCCAGGCACCACCAGTACTACATGCATGGGATGCCCAAAAGTCTCCACAGCTTCAGCTGGTGCTCTTGGAGGGAGAGGAGAGATGGAGCAGACCTGGAACTGGCATCAGAGGGCCCTCAAGCCTCACCTGCAACTCTTCCCTGGCGAATCCTGGTAATGAGTAATAGGTGTCTGCTCCAGCTCGTTAAACCCAGACCTGACCAGTTGGCCCCTTGTCCTGCCCAGAAGCTGCTTTGCTCGGTCTGATCCCGTGTTTCCTCAGGGCACGTCCCTGTGCCACCCAGTACCGACCCCTTTAATGCTGGCACGTTCCCAGCAGGGAGGATAGCCGAAATCAATGACAACCTCTGCCTGGGGATGCTCAGGTTGTATTTTCTATTTATCGCTATTTCCTACTCTGAAAGAAATTATAAGTCAGCGTTCAGAAAGTGCTTTCTGCTTTAAATGAAAGATTATCTGTGATGAATGTAATTTGAAATTCCTAATCAACTCAGAAGTTAAGTAATATTGACAGTTCTCTAGCCGATAAACTCCTATTACCCTTTGTTTGGTGTACTCGTGTTTGAGCTAAGTATATACTCTTTTTAATGCAAGCTGAGACCTTGGGGATCATTTCCGAGCAGCCGATGATCTTTGCTTGTTCGCGGTGCTCTGCGGCAGAGGGATGGCTGAACCAGGAGCGCTGTGCTCCGCTTAATAGCACTTTAAATGACTTTGTCTTTTTTTTTTGTTAAAGGTTACTCGGATAATGTAGTTGAGGGGGAAGGCAAAGGCCAGTGCTTCCAACTCCCTGCATTGCGAAGCCACGGCAGAGCCCGTGCTCCTGCCTTGCACGGCGCAGCGGTGGCAGCCCAGGGCATGGGATTTATGCCCACAGAGAGGGAACTGGAAACTGGGGGGGTTTTCTGCTGGAAAGGACGAGAGGTCAGCGAAGGAAGAGGCTGCACATGTGACCTGTCGCTATCAAACAGCATCTTCCCCTCCGGCCATGCTTCAGATTCACAGGTTCAGTTCAGAAAAAAGCTGTAGCTTGGGTCATTAAAAACTGAAGGCAGCAAAGCTGGGCAGAGCAAGAAATAATTGTCCTGGCATTTTAAAGATTACCTGAAAGCACCCAGGATATTATGTCTGTCTGCTGACAAGAGGCTTGGGTTTTTTTCTGTCTCTGCCTTTTTTGCATCCACAGGCTGGTTTGCTGCCTGTGTCCCTGCTGGCAACGATTCATCAGGTCCTTGAACATCAAAATGGCACTTTTTTATCATTAAATTAATTGCAGGCACAAGAAAGGAAAGTTGGATGCGAGGTGGCTAGTGTGGGGAGGAGGAGCCCAGGTTCCTGTGGCATCTTCTCTTTCCAAGTTTAGCACACAAACCCTGAAAAAAATTTCATAGTGCTGAAATTTGGCAGCCTGCTTGTGACTGGGGAGGTGTTTTTTGAGAGAGTAACTGAACAGCAGCCAAAGGAGGGTACAAGAAGATCTGAACAACGTTGCTCATGAATATTTTGCAACGTTGCCCTTTAAAAATTGGGTGGGACTCAGTTTTGCTCTTTTATATTTCTGTCACCCAAGGATAATCTGGAGGTCTGGGCTTCTGGCTTCTGTGTCTGTGGTATCAAATGGAGCTGAACATAAAAATGAGCTTCTCCAGTAAGTCAGGACCAGGTCAAGAACGTCTGTTCTGCAGAACTCTGAGTTCAGGGTGGCTGGACCAGTGCTGGTGACCATTACCTCTTGTCCTGTCACTGGGCATCACTGAAAAAAAGACTGGTCCCATCCTCCTGACCCCCACCCTTTAGGTATTTGTAAGTGTTGACCAGATTCATCCTCAGTTTTCTCTTCTCCATACCAAAAACACCCAAGACCTTCAGTCTTTCCTCATAAAAGAGATGTCCCAATTGCTTCATGTCACCAGGAACAGGAGAAGCCTCCACGTGACACCTGGGTCTTGGCTTCTTCCTCAGGGACGTGGTGAGGGCAGCGATGGGGCGCTGGCAGGAGGGGTCCCCACTCCTGCATCCCAGCTCCTGTCCCACACTCACCATCGAGCTGGGATTTTCCCAGTTCAACGGCAGGCTTCTGGAGGGAGCCACCAAACTAATTTCTGCAGCCACGGCAGCGTGCCATGCGTTGCTAGGAATTTTTAAGCAAGTGTGCAGCTCTCCTTTTTGCTTCGTACCCGCTCAGCAATAAAAGGAGAAATTCATTCTGAAGACAGAGTTCTTCTGGCAGAAGCACTTCAAAGTCTACCTGGAGACAAACGGGGATGCATAATTGAAGCAGTAAGTGGTTTCTCTGCGCGTTGCCGCACGCAGCCTGCCGAGGGTGCCCGCAGAGAGTCTCCCACTCGCGCTTCGCTGGGAGGCTTTGCCTTGTTTCCCCAGAACTTTCTATAAACTGACAGAGGGACTTCACTGATAAGAAGGCAAGGTCCTTCCCAGAGCCTTAGAAATGACCCAGAAGCACCAGTTTTCAAGGTTTGCCTGCCCCTGCTGCCTCATCTGGGGCTGTCCTCATGACTGACAATTTATTTCCACGGCAAATGCAAAGAACCAGCAAATGCTGCCTTTGGGCTTTCCTGGTCTCCTCTCTGCCGTGTTCCTTCTTCTCCCTTCCCTGTCCCTCGTCCCATTCAACATTCCAGGATGGGCAGCAGAACTGCTTGGATTCAGCATTTCCTCCCAGATTATTCCTGATCTGTTCCTGATTCCATTTTCAAATTCATTTTGCTGTTTCATGTTAGAAAGGATGTTAAAGAACTTGTGAACTGTGTTTCTAGACAAGAATAATCTAATTTCTACAAGACACTCATTTTAAATCTCCCATATTACATTTCTGATACTCTCAGTTTTAATATCAGCTTTATATTTAAATGCTTGAATACTCCACGGCTAGAATCCATTAGAAGAGTTGAAGATTTTCAACATGAGCTAATGGTTTAGCCACTAAGTATCTTGAAAGCTGATAAATTCGGCTGTTCATTATTAGCTACTCACGGCATGGATGACACAGAGGCTGCTATGATCTGTCTGACATCCCATGGGCTAATGATCCTTTTTTTTTTTTTTTCCTGCAGAAAACTAATCAGCAACAGCAACAATTTTGAAGTTCCTGGACTTGCAAGTAAGCATGAGTATTTTCATCAAATATTGATATTTTTTGAGTATCTGTGAAGCTAAATAGCAAGAAGGCTTTGGAGTAATAGAGAATGTCCAGTTTAGTTTGCTGGAATTAGTAGATGAAAGAAAGAGTGGAAAATAACAGTTGGCCAGATTATTAATTTCTATCGTGTTATTCTGAGAACAAAGCCATTGCGAAAATCAATTTACCCTAATAAGCCATAACTATATAGACTTTTTGAACATTGTTTCTGGACTTGGGGAAATACATGTGATTAATGGATCAAATATCATAAGCCAGACCCAAAATGTCTGTTTGAAAATATGATCTGTTAAAGGCAGCCACACATTTCCATGCTGTCTGGGATTAATGGCAGTCACGGGGGAAGGAGAACGCCAGGGAACTGTCTTCTCTGTACAAATAACACCCTATGTTTTAGAATTATGCATCTTGGAGGTCTCTCTGCTGCAGTCTCAGGTGGCCAGGCTGAGGAGGTGATTTCTAAGGCAGCACAGGTAAAGCCTCCTGCCAAATCTCTGCTCTGTAGCACTAATATTTAGTTCCTGGACAAGATAACTGACAATATATCTGCTTTGGGGGTGTTCAGCTCTTCTGAGCTCCTGCAAGGAGGGGAAAAAAAACAAAGAAGAGAAAACAAGAGGAGATTTAAGGAGGTTTTTTCCTTTGCAAAGCCTGTGGTGGCAGCTCCAGACACTCGGAGGAGGAACGGGCTGTTCTGCACCAGGTGAGCACGGCGCCGCAGCACCGCTTCTCCTGCCGGAGCTGGAGACCGGGATTCAGCTGAACCCGGGCGATGCCAGGCTCTGCTCTGGATTCCTGCACAAGGACAAATGTTGTGCTACCCTCAGCTGTGCCTGGAATGCAATTCTGCTGCCTTGCTGCTCCTTTATCATACCTCCCTACATTTGTGCTAACGAGCTGGTTTGGGTTTGGGTTGGGTTGGGTTGGGTTGGTGTCTTTTTTTTTTTTTTGCAAAAATCTCGAAAAATAAAAACAATCCAGAAAAAAAACACCAAAAAAGCTCAACTTGGATGACGTCCATTCTGTGAAGCCACATTTATTCAGGCTTTGGAAATATTTACGTTGGTTTGTGCTTTTTGCTTGGAAAAACAAAGCTGGATGTTTTGGTAAAAGGGGCTGTGCCCCACGCGTGGGACGGGCTGCTCCTGCAGCGCTTCCGTGCGGGGAAAATCGGGGAGGGTTGGGAGCTTTTGGAAAGTTTGTTTTTCCCAGGAGATGCACTTCAGTTTTCCTGTGGCAGCTTATCTCAAAGGTCTCGGGGGCTCATCCTTTTTCCATCAGCGGCTGCCCCTGCCCCCTGTGCCGGAGCAGAGCATCTCCTGCAGTGCCCGGGTGGGAGGACAGCAGGGTTGGGATGGTCCCATCCTGCACATCTCCTCGAAGCTCTGCAGATGCTAGGGGCAACCTCCAGGTAACTCAACCTCTGCTTTAGTGGACTCCTACATCTTCCTCCTCTCCGTTTCCGAGACCAGGGCTGTCTCGTGCATCAGCTCAGCAGAGTGGAGGCAGAACTGATCTGAGGAAAATAAAGAATATCTTGTAGTCAGAGCTTAGAGAGAGAGAAAAAAAAAACAAAACCACCAAAACCCACCATGCAAGGCTTCCTGGAGCTATACAATCTCTTGAAAATAAATGAACAGATTGCCATGAATGAATAAACTGTTTAAGACACTAATTCACATTCAGGAGGCCGCCGAGCTGAGGGTACCGGCGAAGATGACAGAAATGTTTCCCTGTGATTGCTGCTGCATCGTGCAATTTCATTTCTGAAGGTAGCAAACAGAAGGTAGCTGTGCTCTGCAAACAAACTGCTCGGCGCAGATGGCACCCAGCGCTGAGATCCCGACGATGCTCCTGCCCGGGGAGATTGTCCATGTGCTCACCACCCCAGCCCGCTGGCTCTGGGGGAGGAGAAGGTATGGCAAACCCCGTCACGGAATCACAGAATGCTTTGGGTTGGAAGGGACCTTAAACATTGTTGAGTTCCAGCTCGCTGCCCTGGGCAGGGACACCTCCCACCACAGCAGGTATATACTACTTGGAGAGTCACCCCCTTGCCCTGCTGGCCACGCTGCTGGGGGTGCAGCCCAGGATGGAAGGGGGTTTCTGGGCTGCCAGCACACCTTGCTGGGTAGTGTGGAGCTTCTCATCCACCAACACCCCCGAGTCCTTCTCCTCAGGGCTGCTCTCCAGCCATTCTCCACCCAGCCTGGATTTGTGCCTTGGTTGAACTTCAAGCCTGTCCAGGTCCCTCTGGCATGGCATGCCTTCCCATCCCTCTGGATGGCAGTCCATCCCAATCACAGGACAATTAAACCAGAAGCCTGGAGGGGGAACTCTGTGGCCACAGTGCACGTAGGGGATGGTGGTGGGAAAACACATCTCTGCCCTTTTACTTCTTTCCATGTGCTTCTGTGTGTCTGTGGCACCTCAGGTCCCTCTGTCCTGCAGAGCTGGTGGCTGCTGCACACCAGCACTGGGCTTCTGGGTGGGGTTAAGGACCATCCCTTCCACGCTGGGTGGAAGTTTCCCCAGCTGACACACTCTCTGGTCCCTCTGGGCAGGGACTCCCCAGCCAAGGGACAGCTGCATCACTGGTGCATCCTGGTGTCCCCATCCTGAACCTCCTCTCTGGAGAACCACAGCTGGGTGTCATCCAGTGCATTCACCTTCCCCAGGGCTCGATGCTGGATGCTGTGTGTGTTTGGAGCTTATAATAATCTGAACCCCCGTTTCCAGCAGCCCCTGTTGGCTGGGAAGCAGGGGTTTGGAGGGGCTGTGGTTGTTACGATAAGCCGTTGCCTGTAGCACCAGACACAGCTGTTTCACAAACGGTGGCTGGATGAATCCCTTCAGATGCCAAAATGAACGGATGGTGAAAATCCGTGTGAGAGAAACAACCTGTTAGGGAAACACTAGAGTTAAGCTGCCTTTGGCCGGGGGAGGGAGGGATGTGCTGTCCAGGGGGAGTGAGGGATGTGCTGTCCAGGGGGAGTGAGGGATGTGCTGTCCAGGGGGAGTGAGGGATGTGCTGTCCAGGCTGTACCTCCCGGGCACACAGGTCCCTGCTGCTTCCAGCTCTCCTGCTGACAGTCTCACCCAGCAGAGCAGCATCCCCACACACAGACAAGAAATGGCTGCATTTTACCGTTTAGTAACAGTTTAAGCCATATTTTGCTGTAACTTACGCTCTTGCAATGTCTAACACTTTGCTTGAGGATAATCAAAGGGAGGGGAGCTGCTCCTGGGGCCGCTTTGTAGCGATTGCTGATTACCCATCGATTACTAATATCTGTGTTTTAGTGGCTCGTTAACACCGCAGCTGACCCCGAGGGGTTTAGGTGGCTGTGGAGGAGGTGCCCATCTCCTTGTCTTTATAACGCTGACCCTCCAGTTCAGCCCTAAAACTGTTGTGAGGGGATGTCTTGGGATGCCCTGTGTTACAGGGAATTATGGAAAAGCAGCTGGACTGGGAGCTGTGTGGTGATGCCCAGTGCTTGTTGTGCTCAGGCCCAGTGTGACCCCAGCCTGAGGTGGGCCCAGTTTGCTAAAGTGGGAAACTGAGATTTATAACATGAGCTCCAGTTTAAGGTCAGCAAAGCTGTGGAGCCACATCCAGTGTGGTGTTATCAGTTACTGCCTGCAGGGATGAGTAAGTCATGGCTGGTGCTCCGTGGTTTGGTGGGTTCCATCCTCTGCTCTCTGGTACTGTGGATGCCGTGTTCCTCACCAAGAAAACAGTCTTGTCAAACAGATGATTGAGTTCTGTTGGTTTTATCTTTCTTTAGACAGGCTTGTGTTGTTTAAGCATAAAACACAGATTAGTTATTCTTGTAGCTTTTACTGTGTTTTCTGGTTTGCCTGGATGATGGCTTCCCCATCATTCAGAGTGGGAGGTGGGTGGATTCAGCTGGAACGCAGCACAGTTAATGAGACCCTGGTAATAGTCTCCTTCATAATCTGATTTGGAAAGGCCTCACCCAGCAGAAGGATGGGGGGATTATTCACAAGAGCTGAGTTACCTGGGTGGCTTTGGTGTTAGAAGTTCTGCAGTGGGAGCACTTGAGTTCCCAGGGATTCAGGATTACAACCCAGTGCTTTCTGCTGGTGTGTGCACAAGGTGTCCTCCTGCTGCTGCAGCAGCTTCTCGCAGGAGAGCACCCTGTGGATGCAGGAGTGAGCCCACAGCATTTGTAGGTGTGGGCTGGAGTTGGACCAGTTGGGTAACCAGGGAGGAGTTAGATATAATTCCCCAGATATAATTCCCCAAAAGTCTTTGAGTTTAGCAAAAGCAAACGGGTTCTTCTCTGTGCAGCTGAGTTGCTTTACTTTGCACCAGTGGAAACCATTTCTCCTCTTTGCGAAGCCAGTGCAGGTAACAAACTGCAGAGGTTGTGATGACTTTTTTTGAACGAAATTCTAGAGCAGCTACAATACGTGGTGCCTCCTGTCATGACTGAAGTACCTGAGACCTTGCTCTGAGAGTGAGCTGCTGGGGCTTAGGGCCTGTCTGCTGGGTGGTCACCGTGCTGAAGGGTAAAGAACAAGGCAGGTGTGATGTGCCCTCCTAAGTACGGAGAGAGCACAGGACTTTCTCAGGAGACAAACAAAGGGAAACCCATTGCTCAAGAGTTTTCTGTTTGCCAGGGTGCTGCTGTCAGGAGTAAAACCTTCCTCAGCAATTCCTCTTCTGACCTCTCTGGTCGAGCTCACGTTTGTGCTTTCAAACCCCACCACACTTTGTCCTGAGATCTTGGGACTTGGTTTCTCTTGGCAGTTACCAGTACAGGGATTTAATGGCCACTGGGTTTACTGGCCACCAGCAGACCAGCCACACATATCCCCAAATTGCTTCTGAACCTGTATATCTCTATGATATCCAATGGCAGTGAGTTGCACAGATTTTACTATGCATTAGCTGAAAACGTATTTGATTTGTGCTAAACTTCTTTGAAGATCTTTCTGCTATTTAATCTCCTCGAGAGTGGAAGGCATCGCGTGTAACTGGAATACTGGGGTCACTGAAGAGAGGTAGAGCAAAGAGAAATGTGGTCCTGAAGGAGATGGTGGGTGGGAGCTTTTTTTTTAAATCAAGTATGTGTGAAGCTTTCCAGCTTGACTCTGGAGGATATCCAAGCAGCAGAGTAGCTATTTTTGTTAAAACTGTTTTCCTGAACAGCTGCCTACTCACGAGTGTCCCTCTGCATTTACTTTCTGTCTCAGTATTCCTTTGGTAATACAACACAGTCATTTAGTCTCGGATTAAAAAAAAGAATAAAAAAACCCTAGCGCGTACGCAGGTCTGGGTTTTCTCAGTACTTTTCTGTTGTTGCTGTGGGTAGTTGAATTTAACTCCTAATTACATGGTACAATTTTGCAGACTAGGCAGTGTTGATACTTAAAAGTAAATTCTAAATGGCAATTCTTAAACAAGGCCATAGAACTGCTTCAGATACAGAAAATGTTTGGTGTCTGCGCTGGCTGCTTTATCAGACTAGTTGCACTTGAATTTCAGCTCTCTGTTCGGCGCCCAAGATATTAATATTTTTCCATACCTGATTATCTCAGTGAGATTTACACTCGCACACAGGTGTTAGAACACTAAATGCCTTTATATAGCATCTGAAGATCTGTTCATTATGGCAAGATTAACACACAATAAAATAATGAAATTCAGAATTTACCTAGCGCTTACAAGCACAGTCTGATTCTCCTCATCATATGGATGTATTTTCAGTTTTCCCGTCTGAAACTTTATTGGCTCCAACTCTTCTCATTGAAGTTTATTTAGGGAGAGTACATTTCCTAACCTACATTGTCTTGTACCATTCTCTGCCCGAATCCAAGGAGGGGCCTGGATTAGGTTGCATCCAGGGGACCCCCTAACTGGGGAAGTCTATTTTGATTCTTCAGTAGAGCTGGAGGGATGCTCCTTGACTTCAGAGCCTCAGCTGCTGAGCAGCCCAGAGATGCTGGTGCCCAGCCCACGGAAGTGGGATGCAGGTGCAAGGCTGAAGTGTCCATAATGATGCCAAATAAGATTACTGAGATAGAAGTCCCTGTAGAAAGCTAACAGCAGCAGATGAAAGTGTTGATGAAGGGTCTATGAAACAAGCCACCATTGCACCCCAGCAGGTGATTGGTCTGGTCTGTTGCCACAAAATGTTGGTCTGTAGCCTTAAAGGCTCATTCCCTTGTTTTTTGGCCCAAAGCAGTGGAAGGAGGGGGTGGTGGTGTTACTGCATAAGTACTTCTATCTGGATGTACCCTGAAGCAGCATCAGCAGTGGTGTGGGCTGGGGGATGCTCTGCAGCTCCCCATTCTTCAGTGGCGCTGGGAGAGGGGACACCTGCCTGGAGACAGTTTATTCCCTTCACCTCCCTCCCTCTGTACCTCACAGTGCAGAAGGACAGACATCTGTCCCGGCTCCTCCTGCCCTCTCATCACGGGCAGGACTCGCTCCTGACAAATCTCCTTTGGCTCCTGCTCATCCCCTTGCAGTTTCCCGGTGCTCGCCAGCTCCTGTTTGCACGTCTCTTCCAAATTTCTGATGCTTGAAGCCAAGGTGATCTCTAATTATGCACCCTCCCCTCTTTTTTCCTTAACGGGGTCATGGTTTAATGGGATCTGGATTACACAAACGTAACACCAACTTGTAGTCATTAGACCTGGCAAGTATCTGTATATTCAGTGGTTCTGTTGGCTGCATTGTTTTCCCTTTTAACAGCAGCAGCGGACTCTCGCCGTAACGCGTGACGGGGGATGCAGCTGAAAAGAGACATTTTGTCCTGTTTATTCATTTTTCTGGCCACGTGGAGCTGAGCTGAGCGAGGTGTAGCCGAGGGCAGAACAGAGCCCCCCGGGTGTGCTAGTGGGGTCTGGTCTCTCCGTACCAATGGCCTGTCGGGTCGGGCACAGATCAGCTCCCTGCGTCTGGGCGAGATGCTGTCCCTCCCCTGCTCTCACCGGGGGGAGAGCTCAGCTCCAGCAGGTCGCTTTGCCACCCCACTTGGAACTGCACGGTATTTTCTCACTTTCTTTTGAGTAATTCCTTATAAGTTTCCTGCTTACCTTAGAATAGAACAGCAGCTGCTTTGGTCACCCATCAGAGCGGGGCTCGGTGACAGTCAGTTTTACAGGAGTGCTGGCTGATTCCTGGCCAGAAGAGACATCAGGGCTCCACAAAGATAGAGTTGTCACCACAGATCAAAAACCTTGGGAAAACTAAGGGATCCTTTCTCCTGCTGTCAAAGCCAAAATTAAGAAGACAGGAGGAGAGGCGTAACAGTATAAATAGCGTACAAATACACTGGCTTAATCTTCGGGATATTAAAAGCCTTAAAATTCAGGATACTGTTCCCCAAAACCTCTGAAAAACTGGAGCTTTCTTTGTCTGATTTGTATACAAAGGTAAAACACCTTTTTTTTGCTTTTAGGAATTAGTGATTTGCCTGACTCTGGTGTCAGACTATTTCATGGAAGACATTATTTTAGACTATTGACAAATATTCCAAGTAATGTTTTGGATTCAGAAAAAAAAAAAAAAAGATGTCTAAAGTATAGAAAATGGATATCCTTCAAACTCCTGTTTTTTCCCCCATGCATGTAACTTCTCTTCTCTCTGGATACCAGCCCACTTGGCAAGGGGTGCTTCTCCTGGAGTGCAATCTGTGCCTGTTGCAGGTCACTGTGTTGAGTCTGGTTTGTCACAGGGAACCTGTTTGTACAGCTCAGCTCAACTGGCATCCTAAGAATAGTTTGACTCTTGTCCCCCACGTCCCTGCTTGTGCCCGTGTCTCAAAAGCTCGCAGTGTTTCAGCTTGCAGCCTGGTGTATTCACGCCCAGCAATGCCAACCTTGCCTTGCAGCCTAAATACGGCTATTCTCTCCCCGATGATATATTTATACCGAGCCATCGCACACACTGCCAGCCCATATGCTGCTCAGCCACATCAACCTCCTCTAGTGTGAGCAGGTCTCCCCACCCTGACTGCCCCGGTAACTGGCTTCTGTTCCTGCAGTTTTTAATTCCTCTTTCTACACGGATCCTGATAAGCCTGATGTCAAGCTTTCTGCACCCACGCTGGGCTCCGTAGCCCGTCTATGGATTCAAATGCAAATGTAACACCTTGCTCAGAGGAGATTTGGGGGTTTTAGAGGCTAGGATTAGATTTAAAAATGAGCTCGATAAATAGGATAAAGTATTTGGGGTAAAAGTGAGATGAAATTCAAGATAATGTGAAAAGTGAGTCTTTGGCCAGAGCAATCAGCTTCACAAATTATGGATGGGAGGTAGCTGTAATGCACTGGATATACAGGACAGTGTGCATATCTCTCTATATAGCATCTCTTGGGATTTCAGGTATCTTGGAGCTCATACAAGGTCCCAGCGACCATCAGGTTCCCTTGTCCTGGATGGTGAGCTGGGTTGCAAGACAGCTTTGACAGCAGCAGTGTCAAAAGGGACCCAGAACATCATCAGAGTTACTCAGTTGATGGTGCTCCAGCAATTGTGGTCTGTCTGGAAGAGGAGCACGTCTCCTTTGTCATTTGCCGTCTCATGGGAAGCAAACCCTTCTGTGAAGATGGGATAGAACCCAAAGGGGGATCCAGCAAAGCACAACTTGCCGTTGGGAAGGCATGATGCTGCTGCTGGGGAGGAGGAGAGAAGCTGCCCCACTGCCTTCCCGGGGTGGAAAACACCCCTCAGATCTCACAAGATCAAAGTTCTGCCTCTCCAGCTCCCTGGCTGACCTGCGTCTTCAGAAATCATCGCTCGATTATATAAAAAAGGACAACAACAAGCTGTTTTCATGGTAGGAAAAAACCACCCGCGCAACTTTGATCTCTTTCAATTTGTTTCTCTTGTAGTGCTCTGGAAGTCGTGCTTCGGTTGTGGAGGCACAGCTGCTGTTTGGCTCTTAATTCCTCTTCTCCAGAATGCCCGACTACATAGCCTGATATACCCAGGAAAAGAAGCTCTTGGCAATGACATAGTAAGTATCATTCATTTTTTATATATATATATTTTTTTTAAAAAAAGAACTAGTTAAGAGATTAATTATTCCTGTGATACACTTACGCTATCTGGGAGAGCTGAAGACATTCAATACAGTTAGGTAGAAGAACATTTAAAACCTAAAATTGTAGGCTCCATAAAGATAAGTTTTATACCTCTAATAAAAATAAAAATTGCTATAGATTTATACATGCTCTTGATGAGCTCGGAGGAAATACATATTCCAGCCAAGATAAAATTTTCCATTTTAAAATTAGTTTACAGCAACAATTGCACGTTGTCAAAATTAATGATATTCTCAGCCACACATCCCCTTAGCAGTGACCGGCTTCAAACGCGTGTGGCTGACACCTGGGGACGCAAAGGAACAGTAAAATAAGCTTTAGTCGAAAATGTGACCCCGGCACTGGAAAGGCACCGAGCTGTAAGGAGTGTTTGTGATTGCTCTCAGTAAAAATACCCTTCCAGAAATGTCCTCAAAACCTCTATGGATGGAAATCTCTGGTGTCCACGTCTCTCCCCTGGTTTGTCTTCCCTGTCCTCGTGTCTTAGAGACGGGGTTTGCTGAAATCCTGCTCAGGGTAGTGAGACCCCCGGTGTCAGGTGTTTGAGAGGGGGGTCCTGCAGGAACCGGGGAGATGTTCATCATCCTCAAGACTGTCTTCTCCAGCCCCAAGCGCATCCTGCCAGAAGACAGAGGTTTTAAAAATGATGGGTTTGATCGTAGCAGGCTTTGTTTACTGGAGAACCTTGTGTGTTTGAACGAATGTACCGGTGGAATTTTCAGGCGCAGTGAAATTTTCATTGAAAACTAGTATTTGTGCAAGGTGGTCTGGTTGGTGGGGTGAATTAGAATTGGAGGAGGCCAGAAGACTAGACTGCCATGCAGTGATGGGGATGGAGCAGGCTCTGCCTCCACCACCTGGAGATGATGGAGGACTGGTCCCAGTTAACCTCGCCAGCCCGTCGCTGTTGCTGTGATTTATATCATATTCCCCTCTACTCTGTTCTCCGTGCTGGGGAAGCATAGTTTATTTGGGGAATGTAAAAAAAAAGCCCTGAAAATATAGTCCCAGACAATATTTCAAGCCGAAGGCTGGCACGTTACAGGAGCCTTTAATCTTCTTGGGGATAAAGTCCAACCTGAGTTCCTGGGCAGCCGGGGAGCACGGGGATGCTGAGCTCAACGCCAGCACAGGTGGGCTGCGGGAACACAGCCAGGGAATGGCTTGCAGGACAGAAGGAAGCCCCTCAAAATGTTCAGCCTCTCCCTTCCCCTCCTCACATCCCCCCCCCGGTCTCTCTGTGCATAGTTTTTTAGGCCTGATTTGCAAATATGTAAAATGGGGGTTAACGTTAGCGAGAAAGTATTACATGTTTTCTTGCTGAAAAATGAATAATATAACTGAGGAATATTGCTTAAAACAATCCTATTATCAAAATGATAGTATTATCACTCCAATCCTTGAAAATACTTCTTAGGATAATGCTTATTTCAAAGTGGCTGCCCTCAGTTTCGGCATGGGAACTGTTTAAGAGCTGCAGTTGGTGTTCCGCACACCCGTATGATGTGAGCACAATTGCAACCAGTACTTAGGATTGTGCTAAACCTGCCATAATAGAATGAAAATCTATGGAAACAACTCATAATTTGCCAATCTTTTCCCTAAATGGGTGTTTTTCTAAATCAGAATTTGAGTCATATTTACCCTCTTGAGTTTTAAAATACAACTTTCTTTTTGCTTATGGATCAACAGAACTTTTCTATTTTTACCTTCCCAAATTCTTCACGTTTTGGAATTGTCAACAGCCCAAACCAAACCTGACACATCTGTACACAGTGCAGCTCTGCTGCGGCACTAAGTGCCTTATTACTCGTAAGTGAAGAATTTATATCAAATATATTTATAGCAATATTCTCTAAGTATTTACCGATTCCATGTATTTCTAATACTGAAAGGAAATAAGGAACGATTCCTGTAAAGGGGCGACAACTTCAGCTGTTCCAGGTTTTGTCAGAGCTGCTGTTTCTGCTGTTGGATTAAAAAAAAACGCTAAAACCTTTTTTTTTTTTTTTTTTGATACCTTCAAAATTTATGACCAGCTTCTGGCTGCAGCCAGGCCTGGCTTGCAGGAGGCTGGACGGACTGGCCACGGTAACCATCTGCCACCCTGATTTAGATGAGATATTAGGAAGATATTAGGATTTAGATTAGATATCGGGAAGAATTACTTTACTGACAGAGTAGTCAGGCCCTGGACCAGCCTGCCCAGGGAGGTGGTGGAGTCCCCATCCCTGGAGGGATTTAAGAAACGTGTAGACATGGCTCTTCAGGGCATGCTCTAGTGCCCAAGATTA
>JAOQGL010000040.1:537531-550786 GCA_027564165.1 Gallinago nigripennis | reverse complement strand
GTTGGGTGGGGGGTTGTGGGTGTGGGGTTTAGTTGGTGTGTGCTTTTTTTGTGTGTTTTTTCTGGTTTTTGTGGGTTTGTTTGTTTTGTTTTGGGTTGTGGGTGTGTTTTTGTGTTTGTTTGGGTGGGTTTTTTATTCGTGTGGGGTTTTTTTGGTTTGTGTTTTTTTGGTTGTTTTTCTTTGGTTTTTTAATGTGGTTGAACTCGATGATCTCAGAGGTGCCTTCCAACCACAAAGATTCTGTGATTCTGTGATTTTCTGTGACCTCCTTGGTCTCAGTCGCTGAAACTCAACCTTATCTCGATGCAGTGATGTTTTCCTCAGTTTTTAGTCTCTCTGCCTTCGCTCAGGAGGGGAGCTCCAAAATCCAAAGCCACCGCCTGAGATGCAGGAGACCTGAGCAGCAGCAGTTCTCACCCTGGTTGCACGGCTGCTGAGAGGGGTTGTCTTCCCCCCACCCCAAAAGTGTGAGGCGAAAGGAACTCGAGGAACATAACAGTCTGTGGACAGCAGGCTCTTTTGCTGAGTTGTGCTTCTCCACCTGCAGTTCTTCAGGGCCTTAAATCCTGAGTGGCAGGACCGGGGCAGCACCACTCAGTTTGCTGTAGTTTTGCTATAGAATAAATGGATCTTCCCCAAAAGAGCCTGTTGACGGGATAAAGGAACTTGGGATTGCTGTGCTCGAGTTGTGGTGGTGGTGTTGGTGGTGTTGGTGGGGAGGACAGGGGTTGTGTGGACACGTCTCTGGAACGATGTGGCTGAAATGCAGCAAACCCAAAGCAGTGTGTGAGTCCAGCCCACCTCCAGGCAGTGGGGATGATGCCAACCAGAGGGACCTTGCGAGGTGGGTCTGGGCCAACCTTAAGTTCAACCGGTCACCTTCCCACCCGTTGCCCCAAGGGTGACTGGGGCTGGACTGGGATGCAGGCTGGGGGAGCTGAGGAGGGACGGGTGGCCGTGCAGGATGCTCTGCTCACGGTGTCTTCGGTTTCTGCAGAAACCCTGGTAAAGCTGAGGTCCCTTTGGGAGCAGCCTGCAACCCCGGTGACTGCGATGTCAGAGTATGAAATCCAGTCCTTTCCTCTTAAAAAAAAAAAAAAGAAAAAATTAAAAAATATCACTCGCTTGTTAATTTTTTTTTATGCCACTTCACTTCTTGTCATTTTATTCTCACCATTTAAACCTTTAGTGTCTGGTTAAGGAGGAAAATCAGGCCACGGAGCCTTTCAGAGCCTGAAGAATGATTTCTATGTCCTTCCATCACATTCAGCCCACTTGAGGCATCCACTCGAATGGTTTATGCTCTAAGTGTAGTGCCTCGAGATCTCACAAATGCTGCTTTTCGGGAAGGCTGGGATCTGGGAGACGGGCTGTGGGTATGGCAACCACGCCAAACGAAGAGGCTTTCACTGGTGTCATGCATAATACAGGAACTGGGGAGAGAGACACTGACTCCAGATCACAAAACTGCTTCGCCAGCCCAAAGCAATGCTGCTAAGGAAAGCAGGGAATCACACCTAATGAGCAAATCAAGTGGAGACACTGATTTTCTTTTTCTTTTTTTTTTTTCTTTTTTAATCACTGTTTCTCTCTATGCAGATTCTACACGGTTTTGCTCCTTGAGAATGTAGTCACCTTGAGAATGTAGTTAAATAATACATTTATTTCCCCCTTCTCTGCATTTTGAGGTCTGGCTGCTGCCACCAGGCGTGTGAGAGCTTCAGCTGAGGGCAGGGGTGGACAGGGGCCACAGTGGCACCAACAAAAGGCTGTGGCTGGAGCTTTCTCAGAGATGATATAAACGATCACCAGGAAATAGATACCAAACATCTCTAATTCACAGAGATGAATGTGAAATATATATTGGTCTTAAATATATTTATGGGTAAAGAACAGTTATGAAGGTTATGGATCTTTTTAACCAGTTTTGTTTGTTTTTTTCACTCTAGGAGAAGTGGCTGAGCCTGGGGAGGGTCTGCTCCTTCTGAAAACGGGACCTTTGGCTGGGCCAGGCAGAGAGAAGGGGGGGACAGGTCTCCTGCTCCCCGGGGGAGGTGATGCTCGGTGGGGCTGGACCAGGTGAGTGTGGCCTGTGTGGTTGCCACAGAATGGAAATGGTAGCCCAGAAATCACTGTCCTGCTGTGATGCTCAGTTCAGTAAATATATTTTGGCCTCCATGTGTGTGTTTTGGCTCTTGCAGCCACATAAATCCCCCCCGTCATGCACACTGTAAGTGAATACATTATTTCATCAATGAAGAGAAAAGGCTGTGCTACATCAAATAAAGACAATCAATACTAATAACAGAGCAAAACATACAATTCTTGTTTCCATCTTGTGTTGGGCTGTTATCAATACCGGAATACTCCATCTGTATGTGTGCGTACTGAATAATTCAGAAAAAAAAATGGGTAAAAAATGTTAACAAGCCTAGCTCTTCAGTACGAAGGTATTTTAGGTGCTTTACTTTCTTCTTTCTGTCTGTTGATGTTCTAACCTCAGAGTACAGCTCCCAGGAGGTGTCACAGAGTCCCCTGGGGCACTTCTTCTGGTCCGAGGGCAGGGACCATCCTGGGGGCAGCCTGGGAGAGGCAGAGGAGGCTCCGGATCCAGCAGCTGAGGCTGGAATTATTATCTCCATGGTAATAATTCAGACAGAGAACTTCTGGATTTGCTAAATTGAATCAAAATCTTACAATACAGTTCAATAATCACTTCTACAGGAAATGTACTTTAAAATGAACAAGTAATTTTGACAGAAAACTCTGCAGAGCTAAAGATAAATTCATGCATTTTTTTTAAAAAAAGCTTCAATATACTTTATGCTATGATTTACCATTTATATGGCATATATTCAAAATACCTTTACTGAATCTTTCATTTATTTTTTTCTTAATTCCTGGTTAATGAAATGCTGATGGGGGATGAGTAATAAGTTGTCTTTGGGCATCTCAACAACGATCATTATTTTCCACTTAAAATTAAATTACATTTAAATTTTGGTTATGTACATTTTAATAGCAACAAATGTTACACCATTATCTTAATATACTGCAATTTATCACCCCTGAAAATAAATAAATAAATCAGTCTACCACGGACAGGCAGCAAAATATCAGGACACAGAGACCAAAGGAAAATTATTGATTTGGGAGGCATTAAAGGTGCCCTGCAGTTGTGTGCCACAGACCTGACGTTCCCTTCAAACCACAACTCTCAGTTTTTCAGAAACCTGAAATTGTAATTAGTTTAGGAACTTCATCACTATGTAAAACACACTCTGGGAGTCCGGCTGCGTGAGACCAAGCTTTCCAAGTCACTGCCACTCTTTCCATGCTGACTGCCCCCTCAACATCTAGGAGAAGACCACCCATCTTTTTTCCAGGCTTGATACCTCCAAACTTCAGCTCTGTCACAAGCAGGGGCTGCTTCTGTAGGTGGAGGAGATCACCTGGGGAGTACTGAAGCCAGGGGTTCCTGTGGCCCCAGCAGAAGAGTGAGATTGGGAAGCCTCCTGAGAAGATGCTCCAAGATGATTTTGGGCCCAGCAAAGCATGCCCTGGTCTTTCTGCTGAAGAGCATTACTTCATTAGGGCTGCTGCGAAAGAGACATTGGTCTAATGAGCGTTAACATCTGATGAAGACCATCCAAATGGCTTTCTTTCCTGCTGCCAACTTCCTATGGACTTGGGGCTGTGCATGGAAGACCCCAGAGGCAGATGGCTGGAGATCTGCTGTCTGTCCCCCTGCGGTGCTGGAGGAGGCTCTGACCACACGGTTCCTCGGTGGCTCAGGGAAGTGGAAGGATGGTGTTTGGCTCAACACCACGGTAAGTACCATGACATGGGCATTTTACTGACTGAGGCGAAATATTTTGGGAATCTTGCCCAGAGTGAGAAGCCGCTGCCAGAACAATTCTTCTGGGGGGGATCTGCAGGCAAAGGGAAGTGTCAGGCTGATTCTTACATCCACAAAGTGCTACTGATATAAACTTTCCAGAAGCTAACTTTTAATTCAATAAACTTGTCCCCTCCAACTAATTTTATTCTAATCCTTGGGAGGAGAGAACCTTTTAAGTCCAATGGAAGAGGTTAATAAGCTTTAATGTTGTGAGTCCTTTTTCCAAGTTCAGTATTAGCTGTCAGCACCTTTCTTTCCCCACTTTAACCTTAACAAGTTAATACGCTGCGCTGCCTCCAGCCTGTGCTGTGATTATTAATTAACACACCCTTCAGAATGGATTTTTGTCACTTTTGTGTGTGTGTGTGCAGTGGGAACAACTATTCATCTTTCATGCAGTCTGGTGGACATCTTTGGGTGGGACCTTCCATGTGGGAAACCCTGTGCCTCTTCCAGGACGCTTCATGGGACACTGATGTTGTCCTGTGCTCAGACCATGCGAGGACAGGGTGTGCAGGAGCCTCTCACTGCTACGAGGTGACACCTTCCTCTACCCGGAGACCAGTTCTTCCTTCAGCAGCACCAAATACAGTTGAACATCACCTGGAGCTCTCTTTCTGGATGATGCCTTCTGCCCATCAGCAGCAGCAAATGGTGCCACCAGCATCCCGGGGGCAGTCCATGCTTCAGGTGAGTGGTCCAGGGGAGGTAGGTATATGTAGAATCATAGAATCATATGGGGTTAGAAGGGACCTCTGGAGATCATCTAGTCCAACCCCCAGCCCTGGAGCAGGTCCACCCAGAGCACGTTGCTCAGGAACTTGTCCAGGTGGGTTGGAATGTCTCCAGAGAAGGAGACTCCACCACCTCCCTGGGCAGCCTCTGCCAGGGCTCTGCCACCCTCACTGGAAAGACGTTCCTCATGTTTAGGTGGAACTTCTTATACTCAAGTTTATGCCCATTTCCTCTTGTCCTGTCCCTGGGCAGGATTGTCCTGTAGCCCTGTGTTGGGCTGTCAGTCCTTATATTTTGGTTGTAACACTCGGGTGAAATCCAGACGTGCTTCCCTCTGCCGTAGGGCAGGCAGGGATATCACCCCTTCGCCTGGTGACCGTGTGCCCGCGGTGAAATCCTGCTCCCGATGCTCTGGACTGCAGTGGTACACGCTGCTGTACCGAGAGATTTATCAGCTGTGCAAATCAATAGGTTTCTTAAATTAGCTGGACTGGGGCAGTGGAGAGACCACCTGAGCCAAACCCAGTCTCACACTGCCGTGGACAAACCCGAAATAAGTGCTTTCCACGGGTGGTGAGCCCCATCCTCCACCACGTCCGTGTCCTGCCACTCTCTCCCAGCTGCCCTGCTCTTAGCAGGGTTTTCACGCCCCGTGCTTTGGCCTTGCTCAAGTTGAGGTTTGTGTTTCATGTAAGAGCAGCCCTGCACGGCTTTCCACCCAGGGCTGGGGGCTGCTCTGTGCACCCCCAGGGAGATGTCCCGGGACCACGCTCGCTCCTGCCCAGCCATGGGTCAGGGGCAGCAGGTCTGCAGGACCCCCACCCTCCCATGCACGGTGTGCCCCTTCTCCAAGGTGATGGATTTCCACATCGCCCCCTTCCCCTGCTTTCTTCCAAGTACCCCCACCCTACGGCACTTATTTTATCTGGAAAACGTGTTATTTTATCAAAGGATAAAGTTGTGTTATTAGACATGAACATTCAGAGGAAGTTACAGCTTAAGCTGTGTACCAGTAATGGGCTGCACAGATTATTTAGCTATTATTTTTTAATCACCTAGCTTTTTTTTGTGGTATCCTGCGTGCATTAGGCACAGCATACTCTGGCTGAGGGGCTCTATTCCAGCACGGGCTAACGCCGTGGGGATGAAAATGGGAAAGACAAGTGGTTCATTCCTCAAAATTAGCCGTGTCCCCACGTTTCAGACAACTGGCCCCGATAAGACGCCGCACAGAGCGCTGCAGCCATGTGGTGTGGGAGGCTGATTGAAAGCTGGAAATGAGCCTTACAGAAAATGACATAAAACTATTTACCCGCGTTGAGCGGCGGCCAGCGGGACTCCGTGCTGAGGCACTGTCAACATATCTCCTCAGCCTTATGTTTAATTCAGCGCAGAGCTTGTCGTGGAGTAGCATCAAGTCGAGCTTTTATTAACATTTCCTTCCTCCCAAGTCTCAAAGCCACCAGTGCTGTTAGAGCTTAAGCGTGGGGGTGAACGGAGAGCTGTTAGGTGGAACAGGGAGGTTTCCTGATTAGCACTGCTAATTAACTGGCTCCAATCCCTTTATTCAGCGGGTGTGTGAGATGGGGAAGGGTGTCCTTTCCCAGCACCCTCAGTCTGTGTCCTAATGGGCCACCACGGCTGAGCAGGGTGGGCTCCTGCTCCTTCCCAAGCAAGGAGCATCACCCAGGACTCCATGAGATTCCTCCTGGCACCTCAGGAGCTGAAGGTGGTTATGGGCTTTCCATCCCGTTTTATCTAAATACCTGACATCCTTGGCATGGCTGGGGCACAGCAAGAGGCTTCTGTTGCTCCAGAGCAGAAGGGACCTGTACTGTCTGATAGGCTGGAAATAGGGGGGGAATTACTGATTTCAATCAGTAACTCTGATGGCTTTCCCTAATTTTTGTGACTTTGTACCTCCTTCTGCTTTTCCAGCGTGAAGCAGAAGGCGCTACAGAGCCAGTGATCGGGATCGTGGAGAAGAACCCACCCCAAGAGCCACAAAGTCATTAATCATGAGGGTCCATTTCAGAACTGGGAGTTGAAAGGTCTGGTGTTAGATGGAAACAATTCAGGAGAAAGAGTAGTTGTCATTTTTATAAAATGAAAAGTATAGGGGGAGTGAAAAAATTAATTAAAAAAAAAAGGGGGAGAATTTAAAGTGCCCATGTGAAGATAAATATTTGCAATGAGGCCCTGAATAATCTGAGCAGGGAAAAGCTATTTTAAATTTTCCAGAAAAAAAGGTCCATTGAGAAGCCATGAGCCCCCTGAGATGGGGGAACCTGTGCAAAGAGAAAAGGAGTTTTATTTTTAAGGACAGCTAATAATAAACTTCATTAAACGGCTGGAAGAGGCCCCGTGGAAGTGCTGGCTGTATTAGACACAGTCGTGTGAGCCCCCAGGGGCTGGTGCAGCCCCAGCAGAGACCGACCCCACCAGCCCCACTGGGGGTGCATCGGGCACCCGGCCCAGCAGGGAGGGGGGGTCCCGGCAGAGCCCCCGCTGCCAGCAGGAGGGGGAGGGCAGAGTCATTTTCTGACAGCACGTTAAATTAAAACATACTGTTTGCCTGATTCCTAGCGTGCCTGTCTCTGACACAGCAGTGCAAATAGCAAAGAAAAAGCCAAATGGATTGTCAGGTCAGTTGTCCCCACCTGGTGACTCACAGCAGCGGCACCTACAGCATCACCTCTGATGGGTTCTAGATAACTTAAGGAACAGGCAGCCAAGGTTTTCCTGAGCTAAGACATGGCTTGAGTGCTGCCAGGGTCTTCAGTAATTCAAAGAAAAAAAAATATTTAAAAACGGTGCTTTTCCAGCTTTCCTGTGATTCATGCAAAAGGCCGCAGAGTGCCTGCGTGAAAAATGGTATTGCATTTCTTGAGACACTTTAAAGGGTGGGAACCTTCCTGCACTGTGTCCGTGGGGCTGTGGGGCAGCTCGGAGGGGCAAAAGGTGAGGGAGTGCCAGCATTTCATCATCCCAAGAGAGGCCTTGGGCAAGGGGAGCCCTCCTCCTCCTCCTCCTCCTCCTCCTCCTCCTCCTCCTCCTCCTCCTCCTCCTCCTCCTCCTGTCCCCACAGGTTGAAGGGACACAGGGCACCTCCGTCATGTAGGAACACTTCAGAGGTGGCCCAAGTGGAAGAAGCTTCACTAAGGAGGAAGAAGTATCAAAGGATGGGAGCTGAGCCCCCAAGCACCCCCAGAGTCATGTGTGTTTGTTTTTCTGCTTAAGGGGATTAGAGACCAAGGAGCAGCAGTGGTGTGAGCAGGATGAGTGTGCTCATACGTGTAGTCCTTTGTTCTTAACTCATGGCAAACCCCACGAAACCGCTGCCTCTGAACAAACACCTTCATCTGTGGCATAGAGACCTCGGCTGCATCTCCTTCTTGTGTTGTTCACAGGAAAACCTTCTCTGGTGGTGCCAACTTTTAACACTTGACTCCTTCTCCTTAGTGTCCACGGGTTGGTGTCTCCCCACCGATGGGACGTGGCGGTGCCTCGGTGGCAGGGCTTGGGGGGAGTTACCCCCCTGCTCCCTGCTGGGACACGAAGTGCCTGGGATACGGAATGAAAGCGATGAAAAGGACAGTGGTGTGGGTTGGATAAAGAGGGGGTCTCCTGCTGTTCATCCCCGTGGGAGGTAGACGTTCCCCGTAGACTTTGATGACACCGCACAGAGAGAAAGCTCGTTAAAACACTCTGCGCTCAATCTGTGCGTTTCATTCCTCTCTAATTCACCACTGGGTATCAGCCAATGGCTTGGCCTCCAGAGGGTCCCCCATCCTGCTCTTTTCCATGCTCAAATAGGAGAAGAGACCTGCATGGACTGAGGCCAAATATTGGAAAAAACTTCAATTTTTTGTGAGGTTGATCTTCTCCTCTGCGAGTCCTGCTGAGTGCCGCCAGGCAAAATGGGGCTCTTTTTCCTGGCTGGGCTGGCTCTCGGGGACCCGGCGGAACTTCAGCCAGCCCTGCCACCCCAACCCACCCCTCGGCTCATCTGCAACAACTCCCAAACAGTAACCAGGTAGATAATTAAGATAAAAATGTAAAGAAAATGTCTTTTCTGGAAGGTATGACTTGCTCGAGCAGGGTTTCTTATATGGGAACATGAAATCTGACAAATGGGAATAATTCCATGCAACATGTAATTAAACTGTATGGCTTATTATTACTGGGAGTTGCTGTGGCAAATAATTGATACAACAGTACCCAGTTACATGACTGACTGCTGAAAAGAACAAAACTTGCAAGTCTTGCTCGCAGCCGAGCAGCCTGGACCGTTCCGCTTTGCTTTCCCTCAAACAGAACGTGGCTTCCTTTTAGTGTGTTTTTTTTTACATCCATATTTCAATGGAGATTCGACATGCTCTGATCTAAAATGTAGTTTCAATTTTTTTTTTAATATTATTTTGGAGTAATTGGAATAAACCATTTCCACTAGTTCCCTACCTTTTTCCTGGGAAGGAGCGGGAGAGGTAGAGAGATTCCTGAATATATTTTGACCAATCTGAAGGTCACTTCTCACTGAATGAAGCTATTTTCTGAGCAATTTTAACTCGTATCTTTGCCTAATGCTAACTATTTACTAATTTATTTAGTTAATAATTACTATTTATTTATTTACTTGTATTTATACTTGTTTGCTTATTTGTTGTATATTTCTGTTATTTAAGTAAATAATCATTATGTAGCTTGTTTACTGACTTGGTTTATTATTCAGGTAGCTATTAAGGTGCTGTTACTAATCTCCAGTCGCTAATGTCTCAGGTTGGAGGAGGGATGATGCCTCCAGCCCTCTCCAGCCCAGAGGAGGGTTCACACCTCTAATTAAAGGACTGGCACTAAGCATCCTTAAAAAAAAAAAAAAAAAAGCAGCTGTACAGCAACTGCTAATGTAACAGCTAAATGGGATTTGGAGTTAAACAGTGATTCACACTTCTGAAAGGTTTATAGCTTCAAGTATATTAATTATGACAAACTGATTACTTCCCAGCATTTTACAGCGCTTGTAGGGAAAGGTGTTTTGTGGCTGAAGTGCATACGCTCCTCTCAGTTCCCTGAAGCTTTTTTCCATAACATATTTGGCATTTTGAAAACTTATCACTACAAGCAGAGTTAGCAAGTGGTCTTTTTTTTTTAATTTTTTTTTTTTTTCATTCTTTTCAAAAGTGTTGCTTTATATGAAAACAAATAGTCACCTACCAAATAACAAAATCCCCTTCTCCGATAATAAGCTTTGCAGGGAGGGGAGCGATAGGATGAGGGGGAAGGGCTTTAAACTGAAAGAGGGGAGACTGAGATGAGATTCCCTCTGAGAAGGAGGAAATTCCTTGCTGTGAGGGTGTGAGAGCCTGGTCCAGGTTGCCCAGAGAAGCTGTGGCTGCCCCATCCCTGGAGGGGTTCAAGGGCAGGTTGGAGGGGGCTTGGAGCAACCTGGTGTGGTGGGGGGTGTCATGCACAGCCCCGGGTACCACCCCAGTGCCTGGGGGCTCACAGGACTGTCTGAGCATCCCACTGGGAGAGGTCCCTGCTCACCTGAGGGGAAACCATCCATTTTAGCATCCTCAGTCACCCTCCTCTCTTGCTTATGGAAGCTTATTTTGGGATAAAACATATTTATTTTCCAAAAGTTTGTAAAGTCGCTATAGACTGTCTGAGTTTAATGTTGCTTTTTGTGCACCCCAAAGTTATCTACACTTTGACTTTTATAAAGCTGAAGGGACAGACACCACCACCCCCACCTCCCATCCCCCTAACCAGCCCTGCCGCTGGAAGCTCCCTCCGCCCCAACTCACATTTGGCTTCCAGCACTTTCCATGGCCTGGTCCAGATGTGACGTGATGAATCACAGCACGCCAGCACAAATGCCACCACTGGGGGACATGCCTCTCCCTCCCCAGCAACTGAAAGGGAGGTGGATTCTTAGATCCCCCCCAAGCACCATGCCCTCTTTCCACAGGCCAGCTCAGGACACCACATGGAAAAATATGGCCACAATAATCTGGGTTTCTTTAGAATTTAGACAGTAAAATTCCCTCTTGCAACAGAGCGGTGGCATTTCAATATTCCAGAGGCACCAGCCGCTCAGGAAAAGCATCAATCTCTTCCTCCAGGAGATGGTTTGGGGGTGGGTTTACCTTCCCTAAACCAAACCTTCTCCACAAGATCTCTTGCAGGACAGCTCAGTCCCCCCCTGCCAGGGGTTTCCTGGCTTTCCCCATCTTATATTTGGCAGCCTGTGGATGCAGAGAAACACAGAATCACAGAATGGTTGGGGTTGGAAGGAACCTTAAAGACCATCTCGTTCCACCCCCTGCCCTGGGCAGGGACACTTCCCACCAGAGCAGGGTGCTCCAAGCCCCATCCCACCTGGCATCCTCCAGCCCAGCACCCACTTTGCATTGGCACAATGGCACCAAGAGGATAAATGATTATGGAAATACCACTAAAAGTGTATCTGGCTGATCCAAGGCAAGTTACCTCCTATCAATTGAAAAATAACACGATTCTGGGGTAAAGCAGCTGCACTAGAACATCTGTGTGACCTTCCTAGGGGACCAAAGCTAACTGTACTTTCCATGGGAGCACTGTTCCAATGGGAAGTTTGCAGCCAACTCCTTTAGTTGATTGCAAGTGTCCATTGTTGCCAACTATCCACTAGATTGTTCAAAGGAATAATTTTCAGATTATGACTGTTTCTGTGCTGTGTATTCATCATTTACTATTCATTATTTCTGAACTGTGACTGACCACCTAAATTGAGTGCACTATTTCAGTTCTTCAATTAGGTAATTGAAATGCTCTTTAAGTCAGAGTAATTAGCAGTATGACTTTTCAGCTGAATTATTATTTACCCTAAATTAATGGAAAATTCTGGGACTTGTGAGCTATTATGCCCGTTATTTGGCAGCGATCTGAATTCTGTCAGATGAAGAGCGGTAGGAATTTGTGAATCATCTTGAACAAACCTGACAGCTTCTATTTGTAAAAATATTAACAATTCTGCTTTTTTTTTTTTTGATAATTCAGCCAACTCTAACATTTCAGAATATTTCAAATGCAGTTTGTAACCAACAAGGCATATTAGTTACAGGAGCCCCGAGCCTGGTGTCAGCACACTAATGCTGGCTCCTCAAGGGGGTGGAAATCACTGATTTTCCTGCCTTGGGAGTTCTGCTCCCCTCAGTGCCCCAGAGGGACAATGCCTGATCAAAGGACCTGGTGGGGACGCTCTGTCTGCTCTTTGGAACATCTCCATGGGTTTGTTTTGATAGGTTTTTGCTCCTGTTTTGTGTTCACATCATTGTGAATATTTTTGCGGCAAGTGATTTAACCAGCCTCAGACAGCTAAATGTCTTTACTGAAAAAGAGATCATTTAAATTCACAGTTATAAATATTCACAGTGCAAATGAGACTTGCAGACCTTCAGCTAGAAAGGAATGGAATGGAAGGCCTGCAGTGAACACCTATAAAAAGGGGCTTTTTGTTCCTAAACTATATGCAGGCCCTGATTCGGTGTGTTTTATAAAAAATATTTCCCTTTAGGCATATAGGTGTTGCTGCTGGGCCTTGGTGGGATGGGTCCTAGGAAGGAGCCACGTGCCAGTCCCTGTGTCCTGCCAGCCCTGTCTGCGAGATGCTCTACCTCAGCATCTTCTGATGAATTTTCCACCTCTTGCCTGCTCAAAGTAAGACTTTTATTCAATAAATGGCTTTATCCGGGTTCGGTGTCTGTGCTGAGCCAGAGCTCTCCTTCCTTCAACTGTTTCAATGCTATTTCAAAAAAAAACCCCACTATGATTCAAAGGCCTTATTATTGTCGTTATCGTTACCGTTACTCTTACTACTATTAATTATCTATTTATGGCAATTATAGGGCCGCCCATAAAGTTTGCTTTCTCTGTGTTATGCAATAGCCCATCCTCCCTCTCCCTCCCTCTCCCACTCTTAGCTGCACAGCACGGCGAGGAAGCCCTGTAGTCCCTATTTTATATTCCAAACATGAGGCTGTACTAGAGGAAATGTCTTGATGTATCTGCTATTTTATTTTTAATGGAAACATTTCTTGTACTGAAAAAAAAAAAAAAAAAAAAGAGGTCAGTGCACATCTCTTAGCGTACAAATTATTGCATATGCACAGGAGATGGAAAAACACCAAGGGTGGAGTTGGAGCACTAAATTCTCCACTCAGCAGCACCCTCCTAATGTGCAAACAAGGCAAAACCAAACACCGTATGGTGGGGTTTGGAGCACACTAAAGTGTCATCCCTGGAGCAACACCACTCCCCTGAGCCCAGGCTCTGAAAAGCACAGGAGGAGAGGGTTTCTTTCTGACAGAGCTTGGTAGAGGAGTGAGAGAATCGCCCTCAGACAAAGGGCTGGAGGCTCTGATACACCAAATACCTTCCCCTGAAGGGCCTGAGTGCGACGACTTAAAAAAAAAAAAGGTATCTCCAGAGCAGGGAAGGAATTGTTCCTGCTCACCCAGGAGTCCCTCAGGAGGTCATTTGCTCCTGCATTGAATTGCTGCCTTTCCTTGCTGCACCTTGGTTGAATTTATCCCCTTTCCAAAAGAATAGAAAAATGAAAACTGGTGCTCTTTAGGG
>JAOQGL010000040.1:514235-526101 GCA_027564165.1 Gallinago nigripennis | reverse complement strand
CTCCCACCAAACAAGTTCTTCCCCACATCTCAGCTCCATCTCCCCTCTGTCAGTGTCAAACCCTTCCCCCTCCTCCTGTGGCTCCCCTCCCTGATCCAGAGTCCCTCCCCATCTCTCCTGGAGCCACCCTTCTTTAGGGACTGGAAGGGGCTCGAAGGTCTCCCTGGAGAGAAGACCCTCTTCTCCAGGCTGAGCAACCCCAACTTTCTGAGATTCGTGGGGCATCCGCATGAGCATCATAAACAGGGGAACAACCCAAACAGCCCAACAGGGCAGTAAAAAGGTGCACGGGGGGTGAATCCAGGGGTGACAGCCAGAGCATCACTGTCACCACGAGCAGGGGGTGGTGGCTGGAAGCGTTTTGCTGCTTGTGCTGCCAGCCTGCAGAGAGCTTGCATGACTCCTTCTCCCTTCCACCGCTAGCTGGGCTAATAAAAGATGCTGCATCCTACCCAAACCCTTGAATCCATTAACAGGAGATAATGAGAGATCATTTTCTGACCAGCTTCGAAGCATTTGATGTTTTAAAGAGGTGTATGCCAAGTGACGTGAGGGAAACGAGCTGTGTCACTGCAGGACAGGAGAAGATGCCATTTCATGAATAAATGAAATAGATGAACGATGCTTCCTTAAAATGAAGGATAAAAATAGAATCTGAGATGTGAAGTTTCAGGCACGAATTTCGCAGGCTCAAGAGATTTGTCCTGGCAAAGCAAACAGATTGTGATTTTGATCAGGATCATTTGCATAGGCATCCCTGGAAGTCACAGAATTAATTCACATGAGAGAAAAAAACCACAGAATTCTGAATTAACTGAGTGGGAAATAACCAGAAGGTAATAAGTGTATCTTTAGCATCTGTATGGAGGGATATTTCAGTTGTATATTACATTCGCATTAGGAGACATCCCTGAGGAATTTCACAAATTACAATGGTCTGTTTCAACTATTTTTGTTATTTAAGGAAGGTATAAAAAAAAAAAAAGAGATAAATAAAGTCATTATTTTGTCTATTTTTTTTTTTTTCCTTGTCTTATGTCTGGAAGTTTTACCAATGGTTACAGGAACGTCAGGAAATGTATTCAAGGAATTGACCCGAGTCAAAGACAAGCCTGCATATGAACCCTGACTCTGCAATAAACCCCACTGCTGCTCTGTGGGTGCTGGGAACAACCCCGTTCCCTTCCCACAAGGAAGTGACCTGACCTGCCAGGTGCTTGAATGGGAAACCACTTGGGTTTCCATCCAAAAACTCTTTCTTTGGGGAAAACGCCGCTTGGGTAGAATGCAGGTACCTACATGTTCAAGCCAGGACTCAGCAAAAGCTCCAGTAAAAGTACAGATGCCCCAAAACCTCAAAATTCCTGCTGATATTCCAGAGAAACTCCTTTAGATGAACAAGCTGTTGTTTCCCTCTAGTCAACATTCCTGGTGCTAAGCCTGGCACCTCCAAGCACAGCTCACCCCCGTCCATGCTGGAGCTCAAAGCTTTGTCCCTCCCCACAAAGCCCTGGCTGAGCGGGTCCGGAGGTGGCTCTGAGCCCACCTGAAGCACCCACCAGCCCGGAGCAGGGTGGGTGACAGCATCAACCCACGGCAACGGAGGCACCACTTCCAACTCCTCTCAACTGCGGAACGTCAAACATTGCTGATGCTCTAAGCAGCATTAGCCTCAAAAACCGACTTCAGCCTCATGGAAGCCTATTGGAGGTTATTTAATGCATAAACCCACATTTTTGGCCCCAGATGGCCTCACCACAGGCTGCTGGGGGATGGGGTAAGGTTCATCCGCTACGCACCCTTCCTGGGCCACCCTTCTGGCTGCCTCAGGTGGGACAACAAGGACTCCTCTGACAGTGTGTGATCACCCTCCTGGTCACACCGGGACTCTTTCATCCAGAACCCCAGGAAGGGCAGCAATCGTCCCAGTGGCATTTTTTTTGCACAGCAGAGGAACCTCTCCACAAGGGTCTGGAGCTCTCTCCCAATAAAAGCCAAATTACGCGCTGAACCGTGTGGTTACCGTGCTCCGGTCCACACAGCACAGACATCAGAAAGACAGTAGAGGAAGATTTATATAAGAAAGTAAAATACTGTCAAGGATACATCTCAGAACAGCCTTGTTTGTTTTGAGCACGTAGAGAACAATCAAAGTTTACTACAAATAATAATAACTGGAACAAGACTGTGTTTGTTTCCAATACATTTAAGAAAATCCCTACTTTTCCAGCCATCCCAGCTGCGTGACGGAGTTCAGGGCACCTTTACTGGTAGAAGGTCACACTGGAACTGGATCTCTGAGATAACCCAACGTAAAAAAGTAATAACTTTTTTTCTTTTCAATTCAGGTCTCTTTATAGGTCTGCAAATCTCTGCACTGGCAGTGTGTCAGTGACACACAAATGGAGGCCAGAACGGTGCAAAGAGATGAAGCAGGGAGGAGGAGGAGGACTGTAAATAAGCTCTGCCACTGAAGAAAATATTTGTAAACACAGTCTCTGAAATAGGTAACCAGTCTCTTCCACCAACTGTGTATGTGTATATATATATATATATATATGTATATGTATATAAAATTTTAAATTAAAGATGTCATTGCTTAACTGAAGCATTCCCTTCCAGCAGGCTCATCCTGAAGGGTTTTTTTCAGGAAGACAAAGAGTTAATCCCCCACTGCACCATCACTCTTGCCTTTGCTGGGATCTACCACCCTCTTTGCCTTCTAAAAAATCCATCCTCATGTTCGGGAAAAGGTAAGACCATTCTGAAAAGCCTAAGTTTTCTCTGAGATCTTTTCTGGAGATTAAGTTTATATCTGTAATAAACTAGTATAATATTCAAAGTTTGTTATTCTTTGGGCACATTTGGGTTTTATGACACTTGACCATGGCCTAACTGTACTCTTCACTACATGTAATATAACTTGAAAGTTAAGATTTTATTAAATATATCAGGTTCACAATTCCCAGTAACTGCTGCTTGCATTCCCCCCCCCTCCCCCTTTAAAATATATCATAAAAGAAAATAGAATTGAAATTAAAACAATACAGAAGTTATAAAAACCTCTATAAATATAGTCTGCATGTCTATGGCTATTACCTCATTTTACACTTCAGGCTTATCTTTGGTTGACAGGAAGCTGAAATCCTGAAATGGTTTAGTTAGGCTGAAAATCTTATTTAATAAAGTTCTGCTGCAGAAATATAAGCAAACGTTATTAACTTCCAAGAGAATCAGATCTATGAAGTCAGCGGCGAATTTTACTTTGCAAATGACAACCATATGTAGGAACGTAAGTGACAGATGGAAGAATAACTGTGACCGTTTTTTGCATCATTTCTGAGATGGCCCTGAAAGTCCCTCCATCCCCAAAATGTACTTTTGCAAAATAAATCTATATATTCACCCACTCCAGCCCAAGTGTAATGAATGGGAGCCGCTGCCTGGACCACGTGCACATTGACACAGCACCCAGCCAGCTCCGGGAAAGCAGACCCCGCCGAGGAAAGGCACAGAAAGCTCCAATTTGAGGAGTCTGCCAGCAGCAGGGCTTGTGCTCAGCATGTAAAAGGGGACAATGAGGGCGTTTAAAGGAATTCCTCGCAGGAGCACCACACAGCGCTGGAGCAGAAGGGGACAGGGCTGCCAGCCTGAAGGAAAAGGGGTTGTTCTCTCCTCCTGGGATGGACACAGCTGGACGTACCGGTGTGGCACCAGGGAAGGAACAAAGACAAGGGGAGGGAGATGGGGAAATGTTTCTTTTGTGGTAAAATAACCCATTCAAGAGATTTTGTGACTTACAAAACAGAAAGATACAGTGATCTATAACCAGAAACATACCAGAGCTCGTTTATTACTCTTTTTCTTTCACACTGGGTCTGGGGAGGTCCTTCTGGGGGTCCTTGACATTGGTGCAGCATCCAAGTACCCCAAAAGAACTCAGTCTCAGCAAAAAACAGATGGGATGGGCTCAAAATAGAAGAACAAAATGAAGACACCAGGAACAGAATCCCATCACTCAGCATAGCAAAGGTAAGGGAAGTTCAGATGCCCTTAGAGTCAACCCCATGCCTGCAGCACAACAGGCTACCGAGAAGGTGCAACATTTATAGGGACTGTTGAATTATGCAGAAACATTTGTCCCTTGTCTGCCAGTCCCCCAGAAATCATTCCTGGGCAGAGGCAGAAGAGAGCAGCCTCTGGGGACACCCAGCGCAGATGTATGAGGACAAGCTGGCCCTGGCCAACTCAAGGGCCTCCCGTGGTGAAAAGGCTCTGCGGGCAATGTCACTGCCTCCGAGGTTCCCAAGGCTTTGGGGACAATCTCGTGTCAGGATTATAAGTCAATCTGGTGAGATATGGGCTGGAGGGGAGGGTGGGGATGGGTGAAACACCAGGGTCACAGAGCAGAGGTGTGAAGTCTCCAGACTTGAACAAGGAGAAAAGCCATTTTACACCTGAGATGTGATAACCCCTGCAACAGGCCAAGAGAAGAGAAGGTGAAGGAGTGATTTAATTCCTGTCTCCAGTGACCCAGAGGGTAGTTATGGGGAAGACAGAGGCAGACCCTTCTCAGCTGTGCTGTGGGAAGGGTAACAAGGCGGTGGACACAAGCTGCAAGAGGGGAAACTTGGACCAGGTAAAGGAAACCAACACTTTGCCATGGGAGTAGTTAAGCAAGTTACCCAGACAGGGACCCTCAAGAGTGAGGATTTGTGTGCCACAATGGCATACAAACCAGGTAAATTGGATTTAATTCAGAATAAAGTTTTTCCCGGATTTTTCAGGAAAAATCCCTCAGCGGTGCAGAGGGTTACATGGAAGGGTAGGCAGGACACAGCAGAAGACTAAAGTTTTTATGGGTTTGAGAGGAGATTGCACTGAAGGCTCAACAGCTTTCCATGGACCTTCCCAAATTGTCCGGGGGACAGAGCTGGTTCTACTGATGCCTCTGCGTCTCTGTACTGTCCTCTGAAATCTCCATCACTCACTCATAATCCTGTCTATCCATGTGTATTAAAGTCATTATCTGCAATATCTGGTTAATGAACCACCACGTTTTTCTAAAGCATTCCTTCCATCTTTTCTTTTTTTTTTCCCACACCTAAGTAAATGTCTTTGCTTGTTTAAGTCTGTCCTCTCAAGAAATCCCTCGTGCTTGGGCCTGCCGTGCTCTCAGCACTTCCATGGAAGCTGAGGCTCCTGTTATTTTCCATCGTTTCTGAAGCTGGCATTCAAGGTGAGATTGTCAGTCCTGGTGCTGGAGGAACAATGACAGCACAGAGCTGGAGACACGGGCTTCTCCTAAAGCTATTTTTGGAATTTTGTCGCCCTGTATCTTTTGCAGAGTAAACACATTCAGAAAAGCTGGAGCGTGAAGGCCCTACGCATATCTTTTTAAGTCATGAAACGAGATAGAGATAGCAGTGCCCGTCCCAGCTCTCGCTGCTGTCAATGTTGACTTGAGAGCTCTCTCATCTCCTCGGAGCAGGCAACCAGCTCCTCTCGGCAAACCTCCAGCCTCCGTGTGCAAATAGCACGGGGCTTAACTTAATAACTCTGTTCACTTCTATTTGGAGATCTCCCTTCTAAGAGAATAAGTAGCCACATTTGCTTCGTAAGGAGGGTGGAGAGAGAAGAGCACCGAGCAAGCTGAAAGCACTGAAAATAGCAGTGGGTGGCTCAGCTTTAGCTGCAGTTCTTCTTAGCAATAAGGATGTTTTTGATTTAAAGAACTGTTCTTCTGGTTCCCAGGAATGAGGTGAATGAAAGCGATGATAGGAAGGCAAAAAAAAAATACCCTGCTGTGTATTACCAAGCTCAGGATCATCAGAGATGCTGACCTCAAGGGAAAACCATGCCCAGGAGGTGAATAGTTCCCCGTGGGGGAGTGCGGAGAGCCCTGCCAAGAGAAGGGCCCAGAGACAACGAGGGTGAGTCATTCCCAGGAGTATGGATAGTTGCACACATAACCTTGCATATACATATATATTCACGTGTCATGCCGTAAAAACTACACAAAAAACCCCAGCCCTAAATGGCAGTTCTGGAGGTCTGATCTGGAGGATCAGGAACCCGTGGAAGCTGCAGGGATGCTGCCGTAGGGTGTGTGGTCCTGTGCAAGCCAAACATCTCTTCGAGAGCAAACGGATGCAAAATGGCCAGGAAAAAATACAGGCTGTATTAAATACAGGCTGAATTCAAAGAGGGCTTTAATCCAGGAGTAGTGAGGATATGAGTTTACCTGAAACAGCCTCAGGAATCACCCAGGGCATGATTTGACAACGGGACAGTTGTTGATGTTTCTGCACCACCACACCCGGTACCCGCACCCAGAAAAATCTGTGAATATTTCTGTGAGCCCCAGTGTTCCTTCTGAAAAGACGTGTTGAAGTAACAAGGTCCAACAGCACCTTCACCTGGGAAAACCTTCTGGGGACTGCTCCTCTGAACGTCCTCACCGCAGGAGTGACCTACAGTGGGTGGGGGCTGGGGGGGTCTCCACGAGTTCATTGGACCAAGAAGATCCAGAATACAAGGCAAGAAAATTTCAAAGCCAAGAATGCAAATGCACCTGTTTTTCAGAATTAAAACATTTTGGAATTTGGGTGAAATGATAACCAGTTTTCTGATAACAGTATAAAAATTCCCTACTAAATCAGATGTTTAAAAAAAAATATAAGTTTAGTCAAAAGGCAAGTTTTCTGTTGAAAGGCCCTTTTGCTGGATCCCTCCTGGCTAAGCTCACTCTGAAGCTGTTCATCCACCAACAAGCCAGTGAAAGACACTGGAAGCTTTGACTGGGGACCACCAGTGCAGAGAAATACTGAGGAGTTGGCTGCCCCTCAGGGAGTCGCAGCATTAGCTAGAAAAATCCTATAATTTTTTCAGCATTTTTTGAATACCAAGTAGTTGTGGATGATGCTTGTGCTTACAGATGTATTTTCTTCCCACGCTATTATTTTTCCATTACAACCCAAAAACTACTGCTGAAAGTAGAAAATATATCTCAGGCAAAATCAAGTCCCAAATATAGAAAAAAAAAGAAACTTCCCAAAAATACCTAGGCTAGAAACAAACCAGAGAAGAGTTTTTGTTTTGCTTTTTTTTTTTCTCAGGATGCTTTAGGTGTGAATTGTGAATGGCATTTAATTGCAGCACTGTGTATGAGTTTGGGAAATGCTGTGCAGAACATTATCAATTCCATGGGAAACAGATGGAAATAGGCTGCGAAAAAATATTGTGTGGAGCAGACAAATGGCCTACAAAGTGTGAAAAAAAAAAACCACCCTTAGAAATAGCACATTTGTAAGTTCTTCATATTGTTTGATTTATTTACTCCACAGTTTATATACTATAATGCTAGATATGGCTATAAGAGCTGTTGATGGTTCCTGACAACATTGAAATAATTGACTGATATCAGACTCAGAGCTGAAGGAAGCAGCAGTTTGCCCACACTGCATAGTTGATAGCAACCAGAGTTACATAGTTACTCATTACGTTTTTTCACCTCTTTAATTTCAGTATTTTATTTTTGAGGATGCAGTCCCCAAAGTTCTTTTCCTCAATAGCGTGTGGCTGTGCAGCTCATGGTAGCACAGAAGACCTTGTCCCCATCCAAGGAACCAAAAATCATCCACACCAAACCAAGTGGCACAGGGCAGCAGGAGAGGAGGACGAGAGAGCACCAAAAGAGCGATCTGACCACAACAACAAGTTGCCAAAATCTCTTGCAAATCCAGAAATAAGGAGGACAGTTACATACAGAAGTTGGTGCCAGGAGCAGGACTGTTGTACCGATATTCAAAGCCTCTTTTCAGTGAAGGCAGTGAAGAAAAATGACAATGTAATTCCTCTCAAATTTTAATTTTAGCTGTGTCTTATCTGTTTCATCTCAAACTCAGGGAGAATAAATCAGCTTTGTCCTTCCTCGCACCGGTTGCTCTGGGGGCTCTGTCACCCCCAGTCCCTGGCCGAGGGCACCCACACCTGGTCCTTGGGGCCCACCATGAGAAGTGACCCCTCGTCAGCCATCCCCACCCCGGGGAGGAATGCCCCAAAACTGAGAGCAATTAGAAATGCTTTTGGCTCCCAGTAAGCCATCGAGATGCTGGAAGCTGCCGTTTTATTTCTCCTTGGCTTTTATTAATGCAGAGTATTTATCCGTCCCTGCAGCAGTAGCAAAAGTTCAAAAACCTATATATATTTTATGAGCAATATTTTTAATGCTTTTTAATAAAACAAGAAAACAAGACTTTAGTCTAAAATTTCCTTCATTGAGAATCAATGTAAATGGGCAGAAGGTTTCAGTGTAATGCAAAGAATTTCCCATCTGGATTGAAATAAACCAGTAAGTTGCTGTTGGCCGGGCTGCTAAAACACACCGTTCTCTGAAATAAGAGCAACGATACAATGTCAGCGGAGAAAAAGATTGATTGATTTCCCAGGTAATAAGCAGAACGGTGCCACTAGATGCCTAATTGCACTAATCCACTGGTCACCAGCAGTGTGAGTACCTACAAGTACCATCAGACCAGGGGACAGAAGACACCACCCCAGGTGAGGAGCCACTGAGGGGGAGCAGCTGCTTTCCAGTAGCCTCCTCCTCCCAGGCACTGGTGATACTGGTGGGCTGAGGAGCACTGCCCCAGCCAGCAGAGCGTGGAAAAGCCTTCGGGTGGCTCACACTCGCTCAGAAGCCTGTGCCAGATTGCCAGGGCTCCAGGCACTGCGAGACCATAAAGAAAGCATATGGCCAGCTTTTTATCTGTTTCACAGTCCTGCTCTTGATATAGCTCAGCACATGTGCACAAAAGGAAAAAAAAAAAAAGGAATTTCGCATGAAAAACACTCTTTCTTTACAGGAAAACGTCTGCGAGCTGAGAAAGTACATAAAAATACATTCCTTCAGCACTGTTATTGATAGTGCTAAGCATGATATATCATTATGGATTGTAAATGCTGACAAAAATGAGGTCCAAATAACTCTTCAATGCAGTAACACTGACAGTAGAGTCAATAGCATCAGCCATCTCCCAGTAATGCCCTTCTGCAGCTGAGGCAAAGCCCCGACCCATCTATTCCCTCTTCCAACCCATCTGATGGACCTGCCAGGCTGGCCCACGGGGTCAGCTGAGCTCTAGCCTGGGGCCACATTTAGGCATGAAAAGATACTTGTTCCTCCTCAGCTGAGAAGGAAAAAACGAAAAAAAAAGAAAAAGATAAAGCACAGAATTGCTGTGACTGAGGCACAAGTCTTACACTGGGATGCGGAGAGAAATATGTCCCTTCAGCCTGAAGAACAGAAATCAAAGGGAGACCTTAGAGAAGGTGGAGACAGACTCTTTTTTGAAGAATCATGGTGTCAGGACAAGAGGTAATACACATGAGCTGGAACAAGGGAAGCTCCCATTAGATGTACGGAAAGACTTTTTAAAAACAGAAGCGGTCAAATGTTAACAAGACTTGAGAAAAAACAGAAAAGTTGTGGAAACTCTGTCCTTGGAGACACTGAAAACCTGACTGGACAAGGCTCCAAGCAACCTGCTCTGAGGGCTCCTGCTCTGAGCAGTAGGTTGGAACAGACACTCCAGCAGACACTTTCCACCTGAATTATTTTGTGACTCTCTGATTTTGCTGTGGTTTCAGAACCAGAGGAAAACTTGGGGTGGAAGATACCTCTGGAGATCTCTGATCCACACCCTGACAGATCTCAAGAACGTACTGTTCAGTCCCAATCTGATCCCTTCTCCTGCTGCTGAGGTCCATGTTTCTCCTTTCCCTGCACCTTCCTCTCCTGGATGATTAAGTTCACCAGAAGAAAAAGGTCCCTTGTCCTGATCTGGAGAGACTCTGCTTAACTTTTCAATAATTACAAAAAGATGACTCTCATAACGTTAAAACAATGTTATCACTGACTACCAGGGTAATGAGGACAGTGAAACAAGCTGCTGCTGGGGTCTGCTCTAAACCTGAAGGGATTTAATTATTTTCTCCAGTCAATATGATTAAAATGGTTCCAAATACTGAACTCTATTATTCCAGGGCAAATCTGGGGACTGAGATCTCTGGTGCTTTATCCAACAGAGTTTCAAATTCCCTCCTGGAGCACTTCAGCCACCCTCTCTCCTGTCTCCGTGAGCATCATTGACTGGGGCTGTCCATGCTCCTCTCATCTGGGGAGGACAGGGCTGCTGGGAGGGTAAACGGGCACGTCAGAGGGATGAGAAGGTCCACCCCCCATAGGAAACCCTGCTTCTGTCACCCCCCAGAAGAGACCACAGCTCATGGTCCCAGCAAGTGATGGGGTGGCTCAACACTTCTCCCTCCACACTGCCACAAAGCAATTCCTTTAGTCTGCATTCAGAACCACTCTCTGGAAACAAGAAGTCAGTTGTTCTACTTCGATTCTGTTGCCTCAGTAGCAATTTTGACATTAAAACTACAGGATGATTACTGTTTTCTATGCAGTGTACAGGTGGTGTGATGTAATCTCTTCATGCAGCACCACGAAACAAGAAATAAGCTGGAAGAAAGGAGAGAGGAAGCAAAAGTATGAAAATATCTCAAATGGATGAGTGGGAGGGATTAATCCTTCTACTTAGAACCAAGTTGATTTCTTAGTTTTGTTATTGTAAACACAAAGTAGCTGTTCACTCCATAAAACACTGCCTGTTAAGTAACTTTGGGAAAAAAAACACAGTCCGTGTACACTGAGGAGGGATTTTAGTTCCTACAAAATAATGCTGTTTTTCTGCTAGAAGGAGTGAGCAACAGAGTGAATATTTTAATGGAGAAGAATGAATTAATGCAAGACTATTTATTACCAGTCTCATTAATGAAGTTAATTAAAACAGTTATTCACTCAAAAGCAGTGCTCACCTTTAGTGCAGTATTTCATATACCCAGGGGCACTGTCGGTATCTGCTGGCGCTCCATAAACTTTGCAAGTCTCTCAGTGCTCTGCTGACCTGTTGGACTTTGACTGTCTCCAAGGCTGGAGACCCCAAAACTTCTCTGGGCAACCTGCTGCAGTGCTTGGCCACCCTCACAGAGAAAGAATCTATTATGTGTGACTGGAATTTTCCTGCATTCCAGTTTGTTCCCATCGCCTCTTCCCCTGTCCGTGGGCACCACTGGGAAGACCCTGGCCCCATCTTCTTCACACCCTCCCACCAGGTATTTATAGATGGATGAGATCCTCCTGAGCCTGCTTTTCTCCAGGCTGAGCAGTCCCAGCTCTCTCGGCCTCTCCTCATGCAAGAGAGATCCTCCTGTCCCTTCATTGGATTCTCTCCAGTAAGCCCATGTCCTGGGAAGCCCAGCACTGGACTCAGGCGCCCCAGCTGGATCCCGACATCAACCTGCTGGCCACAGTCAGCCTAGAGCAGCCCAGGAGGTTGGTGGGTGTCCTTTACCAGCACATCATTTAAAATGCTTCGGTCTTATTGTCTGTACAACGTTCACCACACTCTCCCAGGTCACTGCTCTTCATCATGACATTTCACAGGTAATCTCTCCATACTGTTATTCTTTATGGAGAGGACTTTTATGTTTGGCATCCAGACGCCTTCTATGTGCAAGTTCCTGCCTGCAAGTTCTGGAAATTAATGTTGTATGTAATAATATACTGTGCAATAGGCTTGTGACCTTTGCTATGAAAGTGCACTTTGATTACTTGGCTTTTCCAACTGTCCTGTGTTTACACACCACGTCCCACTAGCCTTTGGGGACTGGACAAAGTGGCTGCTCAAACAAAATACAGAATATTGAAAAGGTCACGAGTGAAGCATGGTCTACCCTCGCCTGAATATATAAAATAACCACTCTTGGTTAGAAGAGGACATTCTCACAGCAGAGTGAA